>PVHT020000063.1:2822435-2848907 GCA_004024745.2 Catagonus wagneri
CACCTCCCACCTCCCCACCTCCCACCTTGGTAACTGTGTAAACTTGGATAACCTACTTCATTTCTTTGAGTTTCAATTTCCTTATCTGTATGTAACATGGGAAAAAACAATGAGTACTGTACTTAGTTTATTATTGTTTTTGTTTTTTGTTTTCGTTTTTGTCTTTTTAGGGTCACACCTGTGGCATATGGAAGTCCCAGGCTGGGGGTCGAATCGGAGCTCCAGCTGCCAGCCTACACCACAGCTCACAGCAACTCAGGATCTGAGCTGCATCTGTGACCTACACCACAGCTCATGACAATGCCAGGTCCTTAACACACTGAGCGAGGCTAGGGATCGAACCTGTATCCTCATGGATACTAGTTGGGTTCATTACCACTGAGCCATAATGGGAACTTACTTAGTTGACTGCTTTTTTTTTTTTGCTTTTTAGGGCTGCACTCACAGCACATGGAAGTTCCCAGGCTAGGGGTCCACCAATCAGAGTTGTAGCTGCCGGCCTATACCACAGTCACAGCAACACAGGATCAGAACCACATCTGTGACCTACACCACAGCTCACAGCAATGCCGGATCCTTAACCCACCGAGCAAGGTCAGGGATCGAACCTACAATCTCATGGATGCTAGTCAGATTTGTTAACCACTGAGCCACAACAGGAGCTCCCAATTAGTCTTTTAACAAACACATGTATGTGTCTACTATGTGATAGACACTAGGGATGTAAATATTCAAAAGACATAGTTCCTGGTCTTTGGAACTTAAAGTCTAGCAGGTGAATCTCAAGAGTGTTTCCATATATTGAAAATGGACAATATGCTGGATGCTTTAATCACATAATCTTATTTGAATTCACACAACTTCCCTACAAAATAAAGAATATCATCCCCCTTTCAAAGGTGGAGAAACTGGGTTCAGAGAATTTAAGGGAACACCCAAGAGCACACAGTAAATGACCTTAGGCAGATTTACACGCAGGTCCATGAGTCTGGGGCCCCTGACACAATACTGAGCATATGGAAAGTGCAATCTAGTGCACTGCACTCCAGAGAGCTGGAGCTGCATCATAGCTGGGGTCCCGTACGCACTTTCACCTTCATGCATAGGTGAAAAGTTGCATACAATCTTGACGACTGCATTCACCTCCACCTGCCTTCAGAAATATATGAACAGGGATTTGCTTTAATCAGCCTTGCAGATGAGTTTCAAAAAATGATCATGCAGCAGAGAGAGGCCTCATATGATAGCAGAACAAATGCAAGCAGCCTGTGAGATCAGCAGCCTGGCATAAATTACTAAGGGGCCTTGGAAAGTATATCTAAAACATATGATTGCACAGATAAACACAGAGAACTTATCAAGAATGCATGATGACTGTTCCCTAAATTAGGCACACCAGAAGAATGAGTCTATATCCTGCCAAGGAAATGAATATCAGCAATGATGACAATTATATTTATTGAGCAATTAATAGATGTCAGGCACATTACTAAGCAATTTATACACATGGTCTCATTTTCCTCACCAACGGTCCTTTGAGTCAGATACTATAACCACCCAAACTTACAGCTGGGAAAACTGAGAGGCTGAGTCACTTGCCTAGTTATCTACTTGGTGACTGGCAGAGCTGCGGTTCAAAATAAGGTCCAGGTGAGATCCACACTCTTGAGGTCACATCATTATAAACATGACACGCCCATACTTTCATGTATGGAGAGACAGGTGACCCTCAAAACTCCCCACACCTATTACCACCTCCATCGCTATCTGTGTCCTATTGTCAGTCACAGATTGTACATCTTCTCCTCAATTAATTTCTCTATCCCTATCACCTACAGTCACATCCCAAAGGAGAGCAACTTTCCTGCAGTGTGACCCTGGCCATGTACTCTTAAAATATGTTGAAAGTGTGCCCAGGCTTTTTCATAGCTGTCTTTGCAATCCTCCTCCAGAGGAACTGAATCAGAAAATCCTTGGTTCAAATCTAGGCCTTGTTCCTCCCTGCTGTGTAAACTTGGGCAAGTCACTTAATCTCATGTCTTCATTTGTAAAATGAGGGCATTAATATCTATGTCCTGGGGGTTCTCATTAGGAATGAATTACATGAAAAATATTATGCATGAAAATTTGAAAGACGTGAAAGTGTCTAACACGTTAAGAAAAAAAATAATTCTTATTCTTCTTCCCTTGACTTCACATGAAGAACACATACTCATCCTTGAAAACCCAAGTCGAAGTCTTCCTCATTTTGTCACAGGTGGATTTTGTCACTGTGTTTCCGTGTTCTGGGAACTCTGTGTATCTCTCTTGAGTACTTCTCTCACGTTTAGAAATCTGTTTATCAGACTATCTTTTCTATCAGAAAGTGAGTTCCTCCAGGGAAATGGCTTGGTCTTGAGAAAGTGACAAAGAAACTCCAATTTGCTACCTGTTTCTAAAAAACTTTCTATTTCTCTGTCTTAGCCTCTCTCATACTTAGGAATGATTCCTTCCAAAACTGTCTTTCTCTTTTCTCTTTACTACCCCAAATGTTTCTTGATATATAACCTAGGAAGTTCTTCTGTTTTTCTGCTTCTCGTCCTGCTTTAGTTATTTTAACATGTATCAAATAAGCTTATCTTATGTCTTTAGAAAGTTTTTCAGAAACAGGTAGCAAATTGGAGTTTCTTTGTCACTTTCTCAAGAGTTTGAATGAAGCTTTGATTTATTTTTAATCAGATTTTCTGGTGAAAATGAGACCTTATGAAAGACAGAGCCCCATAGGGCCATAGTCAGATGTAGGTTACAATGTGTATTCATAGTCCCATGTTTAAGTTGAGCATTTGGGTGGGTTATGGTTTGGGAGATATATTATTAATATATACATATATTTCTATCTCTATCTCTTTTTCCTTTTTTCCTTCTTTTTCTACCTACCTACTCCTTGATATAACTAACTTATTTAGCTAAGGATACAGAAACCTATCAAGGTGGCCACACAGAACAGGGGCCTTTGTAACTTGTCTCATTTTAGCTTCCCTTGGCCCCCAGAGTCTCTGAAAGTACACATTTACATGCACTAGATTTGGAAAGTTCAGTCTTATCTAAAAATTCTTCATTTTTTTTTTTTTACATTCTCAAGGTGCACATCAGAACTGCAAAATAACTTTCACTGAGAAGCTATAGATTTCCATTTAAGGACCTTTTTTTTTTATGACCACAGCCACACTGGAAGTTCTCGCCCAGGGACTGAATCTGAGCCACAGATGAAGCAACAGATCCTTGAACCCACTGTGTCAGGCTGGGGATCAGACTGGCTTACCCCCACAGCAACAACTTCAGCTGCGGGCCTATGCTACAGCCAAGGCAACAGCAGATCCAAGCCCCATCTATGACCTACTCCACAGCTTGCGGCAATGCCAGATACTTAACCCACTGAGTGAAGCCAGGGATTGAACCCGCATTCTCACAGGTAACATTTTGGGTTTTTAACCTGCTGAGCCACAACAGGAACTCTATGCAGTCAGATTCTTAACCCAATGAGCCATAGCAAGAACACCCATTTAAGGACATCTGTGTAAAAAAATTTTTTAAAAGTTTCTTCTTCGTTCTCAAACTCAAATCACTATTGACAAGACCATGCCCTCATCAAAGGTAATTGTGGAAAAAAGTAGAGTCAGTTCTTAAATTTCCCTGAAAAAAAAGTTTCCCCTTAGCCTTCCAGAATTCCAGAACACTCATTTCCCTGTCACTGAAGCTTGAAAAGTTATATTAATAGCATTAAGATAACTCAGCTTGGGAGTTTCTGTTGTGGCTCAGAGAACCTCATTAGTATCCATGCGGATGTGGGTTTGATTCCTGGCCTCGCTCAGTGGGTTAAGGATCATGGTATTGCCATGAGCTGTGGTGTGTAGCAGACACAGCTCAGATCTCACGTTGTGGCTGTGGTGTAGGTCAGCAGCTGCAGCTCTGATTTGACCCCTAGCCTGGGCACTTCCATGTGCTGCAGGTATGGCCCTAAAAAACAAATAAAAAATAAAAAACTCAACTTATAAATAGAAGAGACAGGGTTTGAACCAGGGTCTACTGGCCCTAAAGCTCAGGTTCCTGTATGCTCATCTCTGCACAGCCAGTGCTTAATAAGTAGGTACCAAATTGGGCCAATGTGACTTCTAAGCAGAGGCAATCCCACAAGCCAGTACTGCTCTGAGAAGGCACCTAGTCAGTGATTCTTCCTGAAGAAAACAGACACAGATTTCCTCTGAGGACTTGAAGTGGAGCAGCTAATGCACCTGCATAGCCAGTTCCTGTAGGTCAGGTCCTATCAGATATGGACACAACCCTAACCAGCTATGGGGTCAATTAACCTTTCAAACACTCAGTGCGACCGGGAAGCATGATATGACCCACTGATATTTATTATGGGGAAAAAGGAATTTTTCTACAACTCAGTCTCTTCTGGGCCTCAGGTCAGAGGTTTTCAGTATAAATCTTACTTTACTTTGCTTGCAATAGAGATAGACAATTAAAGATGTCCAGTGAAATTTGCTCTGGAGGTAAAAAGGTGCTAAGACTGTACTGGAATGTTCTAAAGGACTCCAAATGTCAAACAGTAATGGTCATAAAAAGGAAAGTTGAATGTTAAAGATAAATTGCTGCAATTGAAATGCCATAAAATATGAGAGCCTCTTTCAGAATCTTAACGTTCACAGACGGTTGAAACTGCATGGAGCCAACATTCTCATCACCAAATCCCCAAAATTAGTGAAATCAAGGCACAACCCAGAACTTGAACTCCAATTTCCTGACACACAAGCCAGTGAAATCACTCACTAATTTTTAATGTAAGAACTAAATATTTATGATGGATGATTAACTTCTACCCATATGTCAAGTTTCACTGGCACTGTTAAATATTTCAGAAACATGCTGTCAGAAAACTCCCCAGGACCCTCCCCTGGGGGAGGACTTTAGGAGGCAGGTCACAGCAGGTGTCTTGGGATACTAAGTTGATGTTTCCGGTAGAATATGTTCCCTGGCTAGATGCCTTGGGGTAACATTACATACTATGCTCCTTTCTTGGAGATTCCCAATTCTCTCTAGCTTATTAAAAGTTCTTAGAAGCTCAGCAGTAAAAAGCACACTTGGTCAGTCTGCCTAGTGATCTGGTAGTGCTGTGCAAACCAATTCTGCCAAAGTGACTCCCGAAAACCTCTGCATTCCTAAGCCTAT
Source organism: Catagonus wagneri (assembly GCA_004024745.2). NCBI lineage: Eukaryota > Metazoa > Chordata > Mammalia > Artiodactyla > Tayassuidae > Catagonus > Catagonus wagneri. The sequence goes on from PVHT020000063.1 coordinate 2,827,647, forward strand.
GTCTATATTTCTCATTTCTGAGAAAAATGGAACTCTTTGCAAACTGAGATATGACACTATTCCCTCCATTCCAGATAATAGGGTATTTCTGGGGCCAGTGCAGTAAGTTTAATACAGAAATCTTGCAGGAGAACTGATCCTGTAAATGTACATGATGTTAGGGAGAGTATCACATTTGAAAGAGTTTCAATTCTTTCACTGGGCCAAGAATGCAGACCAAGTGAGGGGAAATGAAGAGAAAGCAAATATGCAGGAAGTGGAAAAGTAAAGGACTTTCTGAACATTTGCTTAACATTCTGAATGACCTGACTAGGTCAGTGGTTCTCAAACATCAGTATGTGTCAGAATCTCACCAAAGGCTTGTTAAAAAAAGACTGCTGTGCCCTGTCCCCAGAGTTTCCATTTCAGAAGGCCTGGGTAGAGCCTGAAAAGCTGCTTTTCTAACAAAACCCCAGGCAGTGCTGATGCTACTGATCCAGAGGCCACACTTTAAGAACCACTGGCCGAGACCACCAGTTTGGGATATCTGGCATGAATACTCAGACCTGTGGTCTGGGAGATTTTTAGCAGAAAAATCCTTTTGTGCACGACCTCTCTGTTGTTGTCCTGGTGGTCGTTTACCCCCATCAGCATCCACGGTCCCATCCTTTGGTCACATCACCTCAGCCTTCCTTTAATGAGCCACTCCTCACACACAGTCTTGGTGGAAATGTCAGTCGTAGTATTTCCACTCAGCCCTGGACATAGAGTGGATGCCTGATCCCAGCCAAGGAGAGGCCTTGCTATAGTCTAATACCAGAGAGGAGGAGTGGCAGGTAAACCTGGAGGGGTGGGCTGAGAAGGGGCAGCAGAGATTAAATTGATTCTTGCAGGGAGATGAGCACAAAAACATGGTGCTAAGATTTTATCGTTTTTCATGCATCTTGTAGTCCTGTTTCTTTCAGCAGCTTTCAATATAGTCTAATCACTGGTGTCCGTATACTACCTCATCTTTTTTTTTTTTTTTTTTAAGGGCTGCACCAGCGGCATATGGAGTTTCCCAGACTAGGGGTCTAATTGGAGCTCTAGCTGCTGGCCTACACCACAGCCACAGCAACACGGGATCCGAGCCACGTCTGCGACCTACACCACAACTCATGGCAACTCCAGATCCTCAACCCACTGAGCAAGGCCAGGGATCAAATCCGCAGTCTCATGGTTCCTAGTTGGTTAGTTTCTGCTGTGCCACGACGGGAAGTCCCTCCTCATTTCTCTTTACCTAAGTTCTTTTTCTGCCAAAGTAAGCTGTTTCTGTGTCTTAAAAACTGACATAAGATTCTTCTAAAATAACATACCTGAAACTCTGTTTTTAACACAGATACAAAACAAACAAAAAACCCCAGAATATCTCTGGAAAAGGAAGGGAGCTGGGACCCAAGACCCAGGCCACCTGTCCCCTGTAACACACACACACACACACACACCCTCTTCCAGAAACATCTCAGAAAATTTCAAAGAACCTTAAAACGTGTCTGGGCACGAGCAGAAGACCTTGGCCTATAATATCTGTGTGGTTTTTGGCTCACTCTGACAACCAATAAGAGATAAGGGCTGGGGTTGATCTGGTCATTTTAAAAACTAGGGGATAAAAATATTGCCTGCCTCTCTGAGAGTTTTCAGTGTACATTCCTATATTATGTTATCTCCAGAGAACCCCTCCCCAAAGATCTAGTATATTTGTGTATAGCACCATCCCTCTGGCCCCCAGGTTGTATTTCTTAACTCATCAGCACAGACAGAATCAGATCTTTGGCTCCCCTATTATAACGCAAACCCTTCTAAGATATGCAATAATAAATACCAGCAGCCATTGAGCCCAAACACTTTAATTTCCGCATAAATAACTGAACAGCACACATCAGCAAAGATACAGCCATTGAGGAGGCCCATACAACAGAGTCACTAGAAAGCTTTACCATGCAGCCCTTCACAGAAGTTGCTTCACAGAGGTTTCAAGGGAGAAAAGAAATGCAGGTGAATCAGCAAGTTTTCCTACATCTGCAGGATCGCTTGCCTGAAGTAAGTCATCATCTTGAAAACAAGTCCCCTTCACCAAATTTAGGGCAATTTTGCCTCTAGAGATAGATGCTTCACTTTAGACCATTTGGAGTCAACAGATTTGAGGTATGGGCAGATGTCACTATGAAAATGTTACCTGGGGAAGGAAATTAATTCATTGAATCATTGTCAACCTATCTCCATGAAATTATCACAAAATCCAATTCAAAAAAGACACCTAAGAGAATGGGATACAGGGTAGATAAGCTTTGATGGAGACAAGGTAAAAGACCACCGTCTTAGTGTTTTTCTAACTGGGAGAGTATAGAATTCCTCAAAGCAGGAAGGCTGAGCAGCCACGAGGACCCAGGAGGGCATGTAAGGCATAAGAGAAGAGAAGTGGGGAATAAAGAAGGAAACAGATTCCTGATCCACTGTGGTGTACTAGGAAGAACACTGGACCACTGACTAGATACACTTGACATAAATCTTGATAGTTATTAATCATGAGTGTAGTTATGAGTGGGTTTCTTAGTTTCTTTTATTCAAAAAAAAAGGGGGGGGGGAATAAAGATCCTGCCCCACCTCCATCCCAGGGCTTTTATAGGGACCAATGAGCTAATAGAAGAAGGAGTGCTGGACGACTTCCAGGTTTCTGGCTTGAGAAACCAGGTAAGTGAAACAGGATACAAATTAAGAAAAACACATTTGAGGAGAAGGCATTCAGTGTGGGTTGCACTGAGTTTTCCGTGCTAGTGAGGTATCCCAGTGGAGATGCACAGAAGGCCACTGGATAGTCAGACCTGCTGAGCCAGATGTTCTCAGGAACAGGACCAGAAATCAGACATTTCATCCCCCTCTAGGCTGGAGTTGCTCTGACTCAGACAGCTGGTCCTCCAGGTACTCTGCTTATTATTACTAATCCTCCAGGGCCCCGAGACCCCTCCACAGGATCCTCTGTCATTCCCTTCCACATAAATCAGCAGAAGAACCATGCTAAGTCCCAGGTGATAAATGAAGCCCTTCCCCAAAGAGTTTGGCCCAAGCCCAAAGCAGCAGCTTGTGTGTCGATTTATTGTCTATTTAAATCATTCTTTCCTCTTATGACAAAATGTTAATGACAAAATATAGGTGATCCTCCAAGAGAAGGAAAAGCTGTATTTTTGCAACTGGAAATTAGAAATGTATTATTAACAATGAACATTAATTATATATTTTAATGCTCACATGGGAGAGGTGACGGGGGCATAATTTTCAGAGAGGCACAGCAGTGGTGGGGGGGATGGGGGCAGGGCCTGGAACCTAACACCATCATTTTATTAAGCACGGATCCTATTTCCTGCATCCATGAATATTTTATTTGGAATATTTACTCCACCATATTATTCAGCCATTGCTTCTCAGCTAAGCTGCAGTTTTAGACAAGTCTTTTCTCTTTACTGATCTTGTTCTTGAGAGAATGACACTTATCCAGAAATGATGTATGCTTCTGAAAAGAGTATCCTGAAAACCAAGTTAAAATTTACTTAGTGCCCAGGAAAATCTGTATCAGCAAGGGAGGCCCCACGACCACTTACGGCTGGGAACAGCAACACGGAGAAGGATATGAGGTGTTTTCAGTGTTGCTGTCACATACCCCAGAAGTTTTTCCGATAATCTAATTCCTGGATCCTATGTTCTCTTATGGTGCCCTGTCCTGTCTCCATCAGAGCCCTTGCTAGGATGTCCTAATTCTTAATAAGGCACATGTTCCCTTCCAAATGTGCCCATATTCCAAATGGACACCCAAGTACATATTTTGAAAAGATGCACAGTGTGTCAGAACTAAACATTTTAACAAATATGCAGAGATGTAAGCACATACAACAAATACCCCTACAAGTATAGTAAACTTCATGGGGCAAAGATGCTTGCCTTTTAACAGCTGTATCCTTAGCATGCACATAAGTCCACTTCTGCTACTTCCATCTATTTTATTAAAGGAAATATCTCTCTTCCTTTTACTTATAGAATATAATTCCATCCTCACAACCTCACAGCAAGAAACTCTTCATTATATACACTCTTGATAGAAGTAAACTGACCTCTAAGAGTCTAAGAAATAAGCTCTCAAGGGCACATGTTGGTACATGCTAGACAGAACTGGGTTTGAACTAAAGGTTGATCCCAAAGCTTAAGTATTTAATCACTGTATATAACACTACTCAAAGGTCTCCATCATGAGGTGAACTTGGGAAGGATAATGATCATTCTAATCCTAAACAACAGCAGCAAGGACCAATTTTGATAGCATATGAAGCGCTCAACATATACTGTTTCATTTAGCTCTTTATGACATTATTTCATTAGCCTGACAATCACAGTAGGTATAGCTGTCTTCCCTATTTTATTGATGAGAAAAGTGAGGCTCAGCAAGATTAAGCACCTGCCTAAGCACACACAGCTTGAAAGGGTGGAATTAGAAATAGAGCTCACCACTTTCTGATGCTTTGGCATCAAAGCAGCAATCCCCCTTGCTAAATACTCAGGAGCAGAACTGCTGGACTCTATGTTAGATCGATCCTTGATTTTTTGAGGAATCTCCACACTGTTTTCTACAGTAGCTGCACCAATTTACATTGCCACCCAACAGTGTACAAAGATTCCTTTAGGTCCATATTGCCGAAACCTGTTATTTTTTGCCTTTTTGATAACAGCCTTTCTAATGGGCATAAGATGAATGCTAATTTGAAAAGACACATGTACCCTATGTTCATTGCAGCATTATTTATAATACCCAAGATATGGAAATAGCCTAAGTGCCCATCAAGAGATAAATGGATAAAGATATGATATATGTATATAATGGAATACTACTCAGCTATAAAAACAGATGTAATCCTGCCACTTGTGACAACTGGAATGGGTCTAGAGGGTACTGTGCTAAATGAAATAAGTTAGACAGAGAAAGACAAACACCTACACTTTCACTCATATGTGGAATATAAAAAACAAACAAAATAAAGAAAAATAAACATACCAATACAGAGTATAGATTAGCGGTTACCAGAGGGAAAGGGGCAAGGAGGGTGAAATGGCTAAAGGGGGTCAACTGTATAGTGACTGATGGAAACTAGATTTTTGGCAGTGAGGATGCTGAAGTGTATTCAGAAATAGAGATATAATGCTACTGACATGAAACTTACGTTATAAAACAATGTTACTTCATCAATCACTCAATGCAGTCTCAAAGATTTATAGATTTTCTTAGCAGTTGCCCAGAGAGCAGCTAACTATCCTACACTGCACATCTTAAACTATCACATTCCCGCTTGTGCCAGGGTGAAGACCCACAAGGCCCAGTCCTGGGCCCCAGCCCTCAGCCTCAGGTCCCTCTGGGCCTTTGGGTCCAGAGAAGCCACTTCTTCTCCGGTCCAGAAGCTTCCCTGATTTGGAAATCCAGCTTTGTCTGGGTAAAGAACTCTACTGGAGGGGTACCCGTTGAGGCTCAGTGCATTACAAACCCAACTAGTATCCATGAGGATGTGGGTTTGATCCCTGGCCTCTCTCAGTGGGTTGTGGGGTTGTGGATCTGGTGTTGCTGTGAACTGTGGTGTGGGTCTCAGCTGGGACTTGGATCCCATGTTGCTGTGGTGGTGGCGTAGGCCATCAGCTACAGCTCTGATTTGACCCCTAGTCTGGGAGCTTCTATATGCTGCAGGTTCAGCCCCGAAAAACAAAACAAATCTATTGGAGAAAGAGCTATATGAGATTTTGCTCTGGCTGTCTTTGGGGACAGTTAAAGGACATATTCTTTAATGAATGCTAATAATCACCAGTGTGGCTTTTAAGTGCTAAGAATTTCCCATAAGTGTATGATTGAAACCCTAAACAAATGAAATGGTGTTTACTTCTGTGTGCAGGTAAACTTATGCAAAACCCCCTAATTAGAGTATGAAGTTCAAAAGACCATTTAAAAATTTCATGAAGAATTTTTAATGACATGGGAACTTTCTCATGCAAGCATGTGAAGGAAAAAACAGTTAATTTGTGAAACTGCACATTGTGTGTGATCAGAACTATGTAAATTATCTAAAAGGCATGGGAGGTAAAGAACCTAAAGATAAATACACCAAAATGCTAACAACAGTTGCTGATAGGTAGCTTTATGGAGATTTTTAATTTTTAAATACTTTATTAAATTCTCCAGATTCTCCTCCAGGAAAACATTTGCTTTTGTCATGGGGGAAATAAACATTCAAGTCTCAAAGTTACTACAATCTGTTGAAGTCACTACAATCTGTTAGGTGAGAATGTTAAATTTTACATGGAGATTTCATCTATATGATATATAATATTTGCAGTGAACTTGAAAGGAGAATAAAGCTTTCAGATTTTGCTGCCGTGTCCATTCACCATTAGAGAGCATTTCGTTTGTATATTTTATCTTTGTTCCTTTTCTTCAAAGATAACGGAGTTTGAATACCTGTGTTAAACAAAAATGTCTCAAGGCCTGGGAGCTAATTACAGAACTCCTCCCAATCCCAGGAGAGAGAAGAGGAAGAGCAATCTTCCTTCTCTCTGTCTGATGCTTATACTCAGGCTGGGCGTGGGAGATGGCTCTCTGGACAAATGGTAATATTGCAATCAGTCCTGATTCTGTTCCCACACCTCCACGCTGTTTGTCACAGGGATAGTCACTTTACTGTGCTGGAGGGAGAAGGAGGTGTGGGAAGTTCTGCAATGTGAACGGGTGATATCTTTTTTTTTTTTTTTTTCTTTTTAGGGCTGTACCTGAGGCATACAGAAATTCCCAGGCTAGGGGTCCAATTGGAGCTGTAGCTGCCGTCCTACACCACAGATACACTGGATCCAAGCTGTGTCTGCGACCCACACCACAGGTCACGGCAATGCAGGATACTTAACCCGCTGAGTGGGGTCAGGGGTCGAACTTGCATCCTCATGGATACATAACTCACTGAGCCACAAAAGGAACTCCCAAACTCATGCTGATCTTTATGAACACCTTTTTTCAGAGTCAAAACTCCCTCCCCTTCATCCCATTTGGACATCCTGGGTATGGGCTATGCCATGTGGCCAGTAAAATGTCCTAAGTTTTTGTGGGGCAGAGTGCCTATCTCAGTTTACATTTCCCTAGAACTTTAGAAGCCATAACTTTGATGACACATAAATAGATCCTTTGTTAACAAAGTCCATGTAACTTCCCAATGACTTATTTTCCCCTGAAAACAGCAATGAGGAAAGTGTACTTCTTTCAAGCCTATGATGAACTTTATACTCATTTTCTGAGCATCTCGGTTTTTGAGAGCTACTCTTAATTTTGTATTAATGAAAACTCGATTTAAAAAATCAAGAATTTATTTCATAAGGGCTAGAAGTTATTTCATAATGACCCAGGTTCCCTTCTTCAAGGCCAAAGCCATAACTTTAATATGAAAATATATGTCCACAGTAGCCTGTACCAATGCCTATTAAGCCAGGGATGAGGTAAGAAGCAGAAAAGATGGACAATATATTTTCATTCAATCTCTCTTAAAATAATGATGCATGTGACTTCATGCCATTACCTTTTAATGATCTTAGCCTAGTTAATAGCACAGTAATATTCCAAAAGGAGCAGGGAATTATTTCCACATTTAATTTTCATTGCAAAAGTGAAAGCACTCTCCCTAATTTTTTTTTTCTGCCAGAGAAGCTGTCTGCTGCCTATGACTGCATTAGCTCTGCTACATTACAGCTGAGCTAATGGATCAAAACCAAGTGATTAGTTTCCTACTCTTTTGAGCATTTCCAAGTACTGACTGACTGGTCCCAGAAACGTGGACCTAGGTTTTCAATGTCTACATGAAGTTTGCTTGATTTCCCATCAAGCCAGGGTCTTCTGACCTCCCAAAGACTTGACTTGGGATTCACTATATATGTTCATTTGGGTGTCTAGGTTGCACAGAATAATTAAGAGGCCTTCTGGGGAGCATCTGTTCTCAATTTTTCAGGCTCAGTGAAAAGCCCAGAAGATCCAAAGTGGCCTAATGCAAGGACTTACTACTTTTTCATTCATTCATTCATTCATTCATCAGATACTACATGCCAGGCATTTTCCTAGACCCTTGGTATCGTTCCTGTGGCACAGGTTAGATACCTGGACCAGGAACTTCCACATGCTGTGGGTGCAGCCAATAAATAAATACATTAATTAATTATTCAATTAAATTTAAAAGATTCCCAACACCACACGTTGGCAAAGATGTATAGCAGCTATAACTCACATATCATTGGTGGGAAGGTAAAATGGGTCCATAACTTTGTAAAAAGTTCTGATAGTTTCTTGTAAAACTAAACACACAACTATACTATGACCAAGCAGTTCCATTACTATGTAGTTATCTAAGAGGAATGTCAGTACCAACTCTATTCATAATAGTCTAAAGCTAGTACCATTGTGTGTCAACAGGGAAATCAATGAACAAACTACAGTATCTTCATTCAATGGAGTATTGCTCAATAAGCAAAGGAAACAAACTACTGATCCATGCAATAGTATAGATAAATATCATCCATTGTGCTAAGTGAAATAAGTCAAGCACAAAAGAGTAGGTATCATCTGATTCAATTTATATGAAACTAGAACAGGCAAAACTAAGCTATGGTGTGAAAAAAAAGCAGCACAGTTACTGTCTCTGGAGGAGACTGAGTGGGATTGATAGCAAAGAGATTCCCAGAAACTTTCTAGGGTGACAGTAATGTCCTATGTCTTGATAGGTGCTTGCTTACACAGGTGTATTCATTTTTCAAAACTCACTTCATGCTATACTTAAGAATTCTTCATTCCACTGCACGTAAATTTTACAAGGAAAAATAAAAGGAACTGTAAACAAACATTGAGCTCTAATGATATGTATGCTGATGTTTGCAATCTACTTTGAAATGCATCAAAAAATAAGTGGGATGAATGGAAGGAAGGAAAGCAGGATGGATTTTAAAGAGATGATAAATGGATGGATATGTGATAAAGCAAGCAGAGTCAAATATAATTGTAGAAACAAGGTACTTGGTACATGGATTTTCAATGTAAAATTCAACCTTTAAATATGTTGGAATTATCCTAAGAAAGCATTAGGAAAATACACCTTTGAATCAAGTAACTCTGGTTTATGAAATGTAGCACCAGCATCCTTCCACCTTCCAATTTAGGCCCACTTTAAACTTTGTTCCCACTTTGCCTCCCACCTAAAAAACCGTAATCCCTGAATTATGCCTTTTGAAAGCGCAAGGTCTTTCCCTGCATCCTGTCCTATTAAAATAAACCAAAAAAATCAACGCGTGAACTTGTTAAGGCTTTAAATTAGGAAGATGTATGTGACCTTCACACTGGGGAATTTTTATTTTAATCTAATAATTCATTAAGCATTCATTCATTACCTGTTAAACGTCCCCATTGCCTCCCTTATTTCTTCATATTTAAATATGGTAACTGACATGCATATTTTGTGCAACTTCTGTGTGCCAGCTACTATGCTATGTGATTTCATAAATTATTGTTATAATTGTAAACAATCTTGTGACCTAGAAGTCACTATCACTGTTTTACAGATGAGGAAACTAAGGTTCAAGTAGTTGTAGAAATTTTAAGATTGCACAGTTATTATATGGCAAAACCAGAACCTGAAACCAGGTGTGTCTGATTTTGAAGTCCATGCATTTTAACATGCAATAAAAGATGATCCTTTTAAGATTCTTTTCTGTTCAAGAATCCCTGATTCTAGAGAATGACAAATGACTAGACATTTTGAGTGGAGTTGTTAGTTTTAAGCGTCTTACTGAAATTTTGAATAAATAAAAAACGGAAATACCCCAATCTATTTAAATCATTACCTCCAGCAACTCCTGTGGGCTGGTTTGTTCCCTGTTTCCCAAACACATCTTGTGTTTTTAAGCATTACAAATGTCAGAAGAGACAATCAGGGATAAATCTAGAAGAAAGCATAGCAGTTGTCATCAGGAACCTGAGATGAACTGATTGCCGTAGCTGATCATTGAATTTGTTTCTTGGAAGCTACATTAAATGGGAAACATCTCAGAGATCCTGCTGTGGCGCAATGGGCTTTGCGCTGTTTTGGGAGCCCTGGGACACAGATTCCATCCCAAGCCCAGAACAATGGGTTAAGGATCTGATGTCGCCACCGCTCTGGTTTGGGTCGCTACTGCAGCTCAGATCTGATCCCTGGCCCAGAAACTCCATGTGCTGCAGGTCGGTCAAAAAGAAAAAAGAAAAAAAAAAAGAGAGAGAGAGGGAAGGGGGAACATTTCGTATCCCACAGCCCTTGCTTTCAGATAAAAGACAGCATACAGAGATATCTGCAGGGGTGAACGTTTTTTTCCCTGGACAAGAACCTACCATATTTCTACCATTCCTTGTAGAAATCTGCCATATTCTTATTCAAGGAATGTTAACAGTGAACAGTATCTTTGGCTTTTTTTTTTTTAAGAATAAGAAAGCATTGTTTAAATGGACAAACCTTTGGGGATACTCCTTAAATCAATGTATAACCTTAATAGGAACTCTGTGAAGGCTTTGCCATGAGGCTGAGAATTAAATTCACATACTTAGTTCCAAGAGAATCGTATAAAATATTGATTTAGAACTTGGAGACTCAAGATAAATGACTAAGTTAACTGGTCTTTTGGTTGATATTGGTCTGCAATTGATTCATGATTCATTTCTCTAACAGAAATTCATGGGGCAGAAATTTGGAGTTTGGGGTTATAATGCACAGGTCTCTCTTTGCCATTAAATGTTGCAAATGTTTCTTACCTAGATGATCAAATAAGTTGTAACAATGTCCCCTCACATTATACAGCACTGGGTGGTTTTCAAAGGCCTTCAGCCTTTCTCTCATTCAACCCATCTCTCCCTCATCAAACTCTCATCTTTGTTTGACAGACAGAGCAGGCACTATTATTTCACTTTACAGATAAGAAACAAAAAGAAAGAGATTTGACAAAGATTACAAACTTGATACCTAAAGCAGCCAGAATTTGACCTTGCCCAATGGCTCTGAATAGTATAGTATCTGTAACAGTATTTGCAATAGTAATCATTACGACACAAGTAATAGTAAAAATAGCAATAGCAGTAGAAATAGTTAATAGTAATGAAAACATCTCTACTTGGCTTTGCAGCCATAGGTCAGCCCACCAGTAGGATGGAAGATTGCCCAAGCTCAGCAACTTCCCCTCCTGGAAGATTCAGGAAACCAGTGCCTGACCCAGGTCAGCTGCCATTTTGAGAGTGCCTCACTCCTGCTCACTGGCATCCTGGCAGCCTGCAGTGAAACAGAGGGACTTCTACTTGGATCAAGTAAAGGCTCAGATTTCCTAAAAAGTTGAAGGCTGGTTGCAATGGGAGATTCCTAGAGAATGACCAGACTCTATCATCCAGTCCTGAGATCGAGTTTATTCAGACTCATCTGTTGTCTGACATCTTTTCCCTCCCTCCTAATTCAAGATGCACAGCTGGAGTTTCCAAATGGTTTGAGGGACATCCACCCGTTATTTCTCCCCTTTCTATGCCTTATAACTGAACGAAGTTTGGAGGGTAGTCAGAATAAAGTTAAAAGTGTACATTCTATCTTAGAGTCCATGCGCTGTAGACGTGTTCTCACCCAAAAGTAGATGAGAACTGGCTCTTTGAGATCTCACATCCAACACAAACAGCCACACCAGGCTCTGGAACTCAGCTTAAGGGTCTCCCCTTGGGCTATATACTAATCAAAATTAGAATAAACTTTTATGTAATTTTTAAAATGCATCAACACATCTTTTGTGGAATGGCACACAATTCCACAGACTTTTATGTTTTTTCATATGACTGAAGGCTAATTACCTGCAAGCCACCAAAATGAGTTCCTAGAGACTACAGACATTATATTTGGGAGCTAAGATCACTTACTAAGACTCTAATGCAATCCACCTGACCAGGCAGATACCCCCCTTACACCTCTTCTTACAGGCAGTAGAGAGACCACTGGTATTAAATGGCCCAGGAAAAGCCATAGGAATTGCCAAAGATAAGGAAAAAAAAACTGTTTATTGAAATTGAGCAGTAGAATTTCTACCTTGGCCACTATCATATGACCCGTTTCTCTCTTCCCAAGCTCTTCATTTTTCCATTACCACTGACCCACTCCCTTAATTACGCGAGGAAAAAGAATGCAGCCAGTGAGGTTGAGGTCCAGTTCCCTGACGGCCTGAGCACCAAAGAGCAGAAGAGCCCAGTGACTACGCGGGGCGGAGGAGGGAGGGGGTCTTGCCGTCTGAGGAAAGAGAGTAGAAGGACAGCCTAGGGCACATCAATTACCAACCTCAAGGGCTCCTGATTAAGGGAGATGATTTATATAAGGCATCTAGCACATAGTAAATGCTCAATAAACATTAGACCCTTTCACTCCCCCTTCCTGAAGTACACAATCCATTTTCTACCTGCTGATTAATTAGCGAGAGTGTTTATATCTGAGTGATGCACCATGCAAAGCATGGACAGTTGATTCATCATGAATAATGTAATGTCACAATCTGGACTATTTATATTCAGATGAATTGTACATAATATGCCACACATGCTAAAGAGGAACATTAATATTTAGCATTCCGAGCTAAGCTGGTATGATTAATTTGGTTTTAACTTTGTATCTTCTTTGCAGAATTTTCAATCTTCTCTCCTTTTAAAGGGACATTTATAAGAAATACTTCTAAGACATAGGTGTGACCTGCTTATACATTGCTAAAACGCCCCTAACAGCCACCAGCTACCATTTATTGAGCACTTATTGTATGCCTATCCTGTGCTGCTGACCTGTATTATTTCTAATCCTTGCAACAGCCTTCTGAGTAAAATGTCCTTAGCTGCATATTTCAAGTGAGTAAACTGAGGCATGTGGAGAAAGCAAAGGAATTTTCCCACGTCCTACAGCTGATAAGAGTGAATAAAAACCAGGTGCATGACTCTAGCATTCTTATTCTTTCTACTAGTACTCATCTGGCCATGGATTATTCTAGTGAATTCCATAGGCGGAAGCTCTCTTGACACAAAGATAACAAGCGTCTAACATTTCACTCTCCCATCGCAGATGTTTCTGAGTGATTACTACTCCCCCTGGCTGAGTGTACATGACAAGGGGCTATATATACAAGACTGGGCATTTAATGACTCAGGATACCTTTCCTTCACCCACTCTACTCTCACTGAAGCCCCAGGACTTGGCCCCCTGGCAAGGCCAGAGTGGACAGCCATGCCCTTGGCTGCCTTGGCCATCCCATCCACCTCCATGAAAGCAGACACTGATGCTGACTGCAGAAATCAGCTCTGCATGGGTGATGAGCTCTGATGGGCCTTGGGTTTGTTGGCTTTGCAGGTTTAGAACGGGCCCCGCTTCAAGGAGCCTCCTTTAGTCTTTCTGCAAATACTTGTATCACTACACACAGCCTAGTGCTAAGGGCCGGAATTTAAGGCGATCCAAACATGTGAGATCAATGTCTGTCTGGAGCTCACATCCCACTGGGGGAGGCAGACATGGTGGGTTAGAATCACCTAGAAGTCCACAGCCTATCATGCGCTGTGACAGAGAAGTACATGGAGGTTATAACATGGACTTTTTTTTTCCTGGAGGCCACTAAGTGTCATTCTTCTGAAACATGAAGGTTGGGTGGAGATTAATTTAGCCAAGAAGGCTAGGTGGAAGGAAACATGTGACCAGAGGAGACAGGGCACCTCTGAGATATAAAAATGGTCAGAATTTCCCAGAGCCAGAGGAACTAGTGAGAGAAGAGATCAGAGGAGGCAGACACCCGACCCGGGTCCCTCAGGACCATGCTAAGGACATTGGCATTTACCCCAAGAGAAACGGGATGTCATTAAACTGCTCCAGGTAGGCTCAACTTGGGTGTTTTTTTTTTTTTTAAATCTCTCTAACAGGTGTGGGAAATGAACTGGGGAGGGCTAAGGGTGGAGGCTGCACCTCCTTTTTCCCCAGGCATAAAGTACATCTCGCAATTCAGCACACACACCTTGGGTATCAGCCCCATGAAGCTGGCTCTGCAGTGGTAGGTCTGTCTGAGATGCCCCACGTATGCCCTGTAACACTCTGCACATGTCCCAGTACATTAGAATTTCCTGTTTGCTCCTCTACAACGGCACCAGTCTGTGAGCTCTATGGAGGTGAGTATCACGTTTATCCTCCATGCCAATATCCCTGGTGGTCCAACCATGGTGACCCACAGACGGCATTCAATAAATATTGACAAAATAGCTAACACTTCATTGACTGCCTTCTATGGGCCAGATATCCTTTTAATCCTTTTATATGTATTAACCAATCTAATTTTCCCAATATCCCTGTGCACCAGGTTCTATTTTTATCCCCATCATAGCAGATGAATAAATCGAGGCACAAAGAGGCTTGATAACATGTCCAGGGCTAAGTGGAACCACTGAGTTCTATAGTCCATGCTGTCAACCACCGTGCTATAATGAATAACAAAAGAAAGAAAACCTGATCTGTTGGAGCCTGCCTTTAATTATCTGTGTTAATGGTTTAAAGCAGTGGCCTTCATCTCCAAAACAGCGAGTATCTGCAAAATAATCCCTGGTGGACTCGGTGATGCATATGGGGTTTTTTCAGAAGACTGACCTTCGTAAATTACTCTTTGAAATAGTCAATGACAAAACCAATCCCTGTTCCCTAAGTAGCACTCAAACTAATGGACAGGAAGTAACTAAGAACTAAACTAGCTAAGCCAAAAAAAAGAAAAAAAAGCACTCAATCAACAAATTTAATGAGCACTTACTTTGTTTGCAGGCTCTCCCCATCTTCCTCTGATCCTCATTGCTGCCAGATTTCTTGGAATCATATCCCACACTCACCGTTTCTACTTCCTTACCTCTAGTGACTCATCCTGAAATCAGGTCTTTGTTCCCACAACTCCACTGAAGTCCACTCTACACAAAGTCACCAGGGACCACTGTATTGCCACATCCAGTGGCTTCCTGCTGACTCTAAAGCTGTCCATGGTATTTGATCCTACGAACCATCTTCTTGAAACCCCTGTCCCAGCACTTGGGCTGAAACTCCAGTTCAGCAAATCATTAGCAGTATAAATTTCTGCATTCACTCACCTCTCTGAGACTCAAAGTTCTTACGTGAAAGATGAGGATGGTAGTAGAAGGGGCAGCGAAGAATGAATGGAGTAGTCTATGTAGAAAGGTCTCAACATGTAGGAAGTGCTTTAAAAAGTGCTCCCTTCCTCTCCTTACCCTGTAGCCTCAAAGGCTTTTGGATGCTGCCGTAGTCGCCCTGTCAGAAACACTACTTATGGCTCACTAAGCAGCCATGAGCTTCCCCACATTTCCAGCCTCTTGAAGTTGGACATGGCCATTGACAAGTACCATCCAGTGAAATGTGAGGGGTCATCCTCTGAGTCACTTCCCTGGCCTGAGCATTTAGGGGCCAGGGCAAGATGCTCCAGGGGATGGCAGCAACCTGGAAACTGTGAGCTCAAAGCAGCTTGTATTTCTGAGTCACTGCCAAGAAGGCAGCCCTGGAGAGTTGCCCAACCAACTGTGGCATTTGCATGAGTGACACACAAACCATTGTTGTGCTAAACCACCACCTTTCTGGGTTGGTCTGTTGTTATGCATAGGCCAGCCCATCCTGATTCCATCACTCCCCGGGGGTTCCTTGTGTTCTCAGTGGAGGATGCAGGGATGAATCAAGCTCACCTCTTTTTTTTTTTACCCACAGTCTTCACTATTAGCATCTCCCCTCTCCCTCCTCCTCTCCTTTTCATACACCAGAATCTGATCTCTTAATTTGACTTCTGAAGGACCTGAAGTCCAGAGAGGTGTCAACATGTCCAAAGCCACACAGCACGTAAGCTGCATAGTCAGGCCAAGAAGTCAGGTCCCCTGCCTTCCCTACAGCGCTCCTACCAACCACATGACACCACCATCCCAAAGCTCACAACTTCAGATGCTCACAACTTCAGATGCTAATAATGCTCTGAGCTTCCACACCTTTCAATCACTGTAAGTGATACAATCCATGCTACATTAATGCACTAATTACCAACAGAGCACATTATCATGCCCTAAGTATTGTCAATTTGCCATCCTGTTCACCAGAACATAAGGAATGCTTCCAGACTTGTTCTCAAGGTTTGGCATGAGGGGAGAATGATAATACAATGAACATATTGATTCATTTCATATCGACCACCATTCCAGTGGCTCTTCCATGATTATTCTTTGTCAGCTAAGTAAAATCCGATAAGGCCCCAGAAGGAAATGGCTGATAGTATAGGTAGAGCGAGTGAGTTCTGGAAAGAAAACTCTTAAAGTTTTTGTTCAAATTTTCATTTTTCCTGTTTTTCTCACTGTGAGTTTTTCAAAGTCTCAGTTTTCCATTTATAAAATGGGAATAAAAGTAGTGCCAGCTTCTTGGGGCTTTCCTGGGAATTCAACAGCAACATGAACATCAAGTCCTGAGAAAAAGTGCCAAGACCAGAGTGAGGTGCTCAGCTGATATTGGCTGTGATTACGATTGCTATTTAGGGATCATTTTCCCTGGGTCTTAAAAATTAAATTTTCCCAGAAACTTAAAGGAAAACTGGTAAAGGAAGTAGGGATAAGGGACCTTAATTTATCACTTATTAGACACTTGCCTATTCAGTGACAAAGTTCTTGGTAGATACTTTACTAACGTTCTATCTCCTAATCTTTATCACAACCCTGTGAATTAAGTATGAGTACCTGTATTACACAGACAAGGAAACTGAAGCTCAGAGAGGTTAAGTAACCTGTCTAAGGTCACACAGCTGGTAAGTAGTAAGTAGTGAAGTCAATATTTCAATCCAGTGAAGTCAATATTTCAATATTTTTTTTTTTTTACACCTCACAACATTGTGCTAATTCAATTTCACTCCTCATGGATTTTCTGTCTCCAAATATCTTGTGGCTATGCACTTGGGGAAATCTAAAGGCAGTCCTACCTGAGGACAGAGGGATGGGCACATTCCTCGGGGCTGTCATTTGGAGCACATTCAGCCTGTGCACTGGCTGAGCATTTACCGTGTGCCCAGCACAGTGTATGGTACTGGTATCGGGGAGAAGGATAAGATGTGGCCCTAATGTTCAAGGTCATCAGTGTCCAATAGGAAGACTAAGGTGAACATGAGTCAATCATAGTGGCCCCAACAACACTGTAAAATATGAGAGCACAATGAAAACAGAATACAGAGGAAGTATTGGTGGGGAGTGTTACTCAAGAAAGACTTCTCGCAGGAAGCAAAACCTAAAGCAAGTTTCGAAAGATCAATAAATCCCTACATGCAGATTTGGGGAGGGAGGGCATTTCAGATGCCAGATCAGCATGTTCATTCTCAGAGGTGTGAACAGGCGTGCTGTTCTCAGGAAAGACAAGCAGCAGTTCTGGGGGAGCAGAAGAACTGGGTGTGAGGGCAAGGAAGGAACAAGGCTCCCAAGCATGCTAGGGTCGGGTCGCTCAGCGGGACCCACACTGGACTCTGAAGGCACCACCTGGAGGCAGTCTGGGATCCTGAGTAGGGAGGATATATTCAAACAGGCCTCCTCATACATGCCACTAAAAGCAGTGGCTCTGAAACTTGGCTACAGGGGAATATTTTTAAAAAAGCCATGACCCCACACCTCACCAATTAAATCAGGCACTTTGGAGGTGTATTCTAGGCACTGGTGTATTTGAAAACCTCATTGGACAATTCTACTCAACAGCCAGGATTCAGGCTTATGGTTTAGAGGGCTTATGCTAGGGAAAGTAGAGTCTGGATGAAGAGAAAGAACCAGATTCAAAACAACAATAGTTTAGGAGCCAAAATAGACAATTTTGATTAATGAGGTACAGAAGCTGAGAGGGTGGATGGGAGGAGACACTCCATTTTATATAAATATACACACTTCTCATTTTATATTGTTCCTCATGTTATTTCTCTTTGCTTTATTGCACTTCACAGATTTTGTGGTTTTTTACAAATTGAAGGTCGGTGGCAACCCTGGGTGGAACAAGTCCATTGGCACCATTTTCCCAACAGCATTTGCTTACTTCCTGTCTCTATGTCATATTCTGGTAATTCTCACCACATTTCAAGTGTTTTCACTATTATTGTATTTGTTGTGGTGATCTGTTATCCCTGATCTTTGATGTTACTATTATGACTTGCTGAAGACGCAGATGATGGTTGTTTTTTTTTGGAAACAAATTGTCTTTTAATTAAGGTGTGTACATCCTTTTTTAGACATAATACTATTATACACCTAATAGACTACAGCAGAGTGTCAATGTAACTTTTATACGCCCTAGGAAACCAAAAAAATCTGTGACTTGCTTGACTGCTATGTTTGCTTTTATTGCTATGATCTGGAATTAAACCTTCAATATCTCCAAGATATGCCCCTGTGTGTGTGTGTGTGTGTGTGTGTGTGTGAACACACACAAATATATACAAAATATTTCCAGAGATTCTAACCAGCAATTATTGATGCCCTCCATCCCCATAGTGGTTATCCGTGAGACACCAAAAAGATTACAACAATTCAAGAAAGCACAGCACATACTGCAAACACTACCTTCAATACCCGGGGATCCACATTCATTCCAGTCACCCTGCAGGATCAGAAGGGATTTGCACTGAACCCATCCTGGACTCTTGAAGGAGAAATGCCTGGGGAATTCCACGGGAGGAATGAAATTGCTGTCTCGTTAGTGTGTTATTTACTTTGACGCAGAATTCCAGCAGCTGCAGCTCAGGCCCCATTGTTCACATGGTTGGGTAGAGAGTGTAATGGGAATACCATTAATTTGATGGTTTTAAAAGAGGTGATTTCCAATTTGAATTATACTCAAGTTGTGAAATGAGTCTGAGCTGGTTTACAAAATGGCAAGGAGTCAATGCACCGTATAACCTTGATTTTTTTTTAAGAGTCCTCATGCCATGCAGAAAAAAATTCTCTTCTGAACCCATTATAAGGGGGTTAAAAAAAAATGCCACCATCCTCCCACCCCCTAGGCAAATTAGCAAGACAAATGTTAGCAAAAAGCTCTGCAGATGCACCATTATTTACAAAAGGGAAAGGAAAGAAGATGCCATGAAATAAATCATGCTGACAGTTCAATCAAAAAAAAAAATCAGAATATATTATTCATGCTGCTTCTCAAGAGCTTGAAAGAAACTCGACAGGGAGAGCCAAATATGTACTTGAGTGCTTTATTTACCCATAATAACAACTTGAATTCCTAAGGTACCTCTGTTTAATGAAATTTGCATGCTACACTGACAGGACAGACTCATTCAACTGAATTTTGTTTTGAGTCCCAACTCCAAGCCAGTGCTGTTCTGGGTACTGCGGAGGCAAAAGTGAGCAAGACAGGTAAGACCTCTACTCCTGTGAAGATTAAATCCAGTTGTAAGTGGGCAGATAGGCAGGCAACAAAGAAACAGACACGTGGACCATGGTCAATGGTAAGTGCCCTAAAGTACATTAAACAGGTGGTGCAGTAGAGACCAGCTGGGGGAATATTTTATGGTGGAGATTGGGCGAGACTCTCTGTAGTGATGACAGCTAAGCTAAGTGACAGGCAGGAGCCCATCAGGGAGGATCTGGAGAAAGTGCTCCAGGGAGGTGTCCTCCTCAGCGCAAAGGCCTGGAAGGAAGACAAGGGTGGGCATGTCCAGTGAGCACGAAGATGGTCCTTGAATGGAGATGCAGTGGGCGAGGTCGAACGGGTAGAAGGTGAGGTCCAGGAGGGAAGCTGGAAGTCCCTGCCCAGACAGGAACTTAGAGAATGTGGGAAGGAGTTTGGATTCTATTCTGAGTGCAACAGGAAAGCTCCTGGAGGGCTCTAAGTGGAGGGGTGACAGGATCTGATTTAAGCATTTTAAAGACCCCTGAGGTTGGGTCAATAATTCAGCACTGTGCTAGACTCTGAGAAGGATGAAACAGAGAAATGCAGTAATGATGGGAAGGGCGGTGAATGTGCCAGGACCTGGGGGCAAAAGAAGCAGATCCTCGAGAAAGATGAGCTTCTGAAACACATGGATGGTGAAAGGAAGGAGTGAGCCATGGGAATAGCTTCTTGAGTGTTGTTAAATCATCAACATAAACAAATCTGAGAAAAAAAAATGATATCGTACGGGATGAAGATTGCCCTGCCCAGAGGAGGAGGATTTGGAAGAGTAAACACAGGCAGGGGTATCTCAGGAGGGGTGGCCGCTAAATCTCAGAACCACAAGAAACGCATCACTAGAGATGAGATGGGGTGAGGATGGTACCTTAGCCTCAGAGTCTGAACCAGTGGTTCTCAACTGGGGGCGAGTCCATCCCCACGGGGACATGAGGCAGCATCTGGAGACATCCCTGGTTGTCATAACTGGGAGTGAGGATGCTACTTGGCATCTAGTACGTAGAGGTCAGGGATGCTGCTAAAAGCCTGCAATGCACAGGACAGCCCCACAACACAGATTTATCCTGCTCCAAATGCCTACAGTGCTGAGGGTGAGAAATCCTGGGTGTACTGCAGCAGCAGAGCTGGACAGTCCTGGATTTCAGTCGCAATGTGTGGTCTTGGACAAGTCTTTAACATCACTGTGCCTCAGTGTCTTCATCTGTAAAATGAAGACAGCACTAGCCCCCACCCCCACCTCCCACAAGGTCTTGGATATAGACCTAGCCCATGGGGGCAATAACTACAGTTGGAGGTAGAGGGACTGACGAAGAAGATTGCAGCTGTGTCATTTGCATTGGAAAGAGGTCTCAAAACACCTAGGTGTGCACGGCAGGTGGAATAACACTTCAAAGTGGGCATCAGAAGATTGGGTGTGGATGTGGGTTCCCTTGTACACACAGGTGATTCTGGAAAAGTGGCCCAGCGTTCCTATGCCCTCCCTATTCTGGCTCATATGCAGAAACTTTTTTTTTTTTTTTTGCCTTTTGTCATTTTTTTTATGGCCGCGGGTTTATGGCCGCACCCGCGGCATGTGGAGGTTCCCAGGCTAGGGGTCTAATCGGAGCTGTGGCCACCGGCCTTCGCCGCAGCCACAGCAACGCAGGATCCGAGCCGCGTCTGCAACCTACACCACAGCTCACGGCAACGCTGGATCGTTAACCCACTGAGCAAGGGCAGGGATCGAACCCGCAAC
>PVHT020000063.1:2849007-2865202 GCA_004024745.2 Catagonus wagneri
AGGAACTCCTGATATGCAGAAACTTGAACATGAGAATGCACCTAGGTGACCCACCAGTCTTTCCCAGGCTCCATCTGATAAGGTGGGAAAGGGGAGAGACCAGGGACAATGAAAGGGTGTGGCCAGCCTGGGATAAGCGCCTTTCCTACATATAGTGGGGTCCATTCACTCCAGGCAGCTCTCCTTAGGAACCCCCAAAGGCATCTGTATTTAACTTAACCCAAAAGAGATGATCAAAAAGCATTAGCTGAGAATGTCTTAACTAACTTGGTGCTTCTCAGCATCGGCACTGCTGACACTGGGAGTGGTTAATTCTGTGGGGGTGGCCTGGTCCTTTGCCTTGTGGGATATTTAGCAGCCTCTCTGGTCTCTACCCACTAGATTCAAGCAACCCCTAATTGGGAACCACTGAACTAGCGTGCTGTAGTAAAAGAAAACCTGTGTAGACAGATGAAAGCTGGGATAAAATCTCACCTCCCCCCTTATAGCTCTGTGGCTTTAAGGAAGCCACTTTGCTTCTTTGGGATTCTGTCCTCTCATCTGAGGTATGGGTCAAATTCCTGTCTATATGAGGATGAAATAATACCTAAAAGTCTTAGCACAGTGCCTAGCACATAACTGGATCTCAAAAGGTCCTTATTTTTGTTTCTTTCATATGATGGAAAGTTAACGTTGAGACAGAACTCAATGGCGGGGCTCCCAGAACAAAGTCCACCCATAGTAAGCAAATCCACAAACAGAGAGGGAGGATGGCCCAGTGCCTCTTGGAACCTGTGCTGAGAACATTTGCTCCCTTGTCTATAGCAGTTATTATTGTCTATTAAGATCCTGATTGTCATCACTAGCAAACAAAGAAACTCTTGGGCTTTTCCCTTATCAGCAAGCTGCCTTGACCCCATCCAAACTCAAAGGATCCCTGAACTTTCAAGTCTCCCCCTTTAGAGGGAGGGAGGATGAAAATGAAGTCTTTACAAGGTCAACCAGTGTACATGGAGAAAAGCAAGCACTGCAGCAACAGAATAGGGCGTGGGCAGTCTCCCTGACAGCTTGTTTTTAAATACTTTCAAACGAAAATGAGTTTGCCTCCAAGGAACTGTCTGTGTGCTGGCAGATCCAAAAACGAAAGCGAAGCCCTCGCGGCCAGTGCTGGCAGACATGCTGATGAGAAAGTGCTGCTAATTTAAGCTCATTTCGCAAAGGTGCACGGTGCCTCAATGGGAAATCACCACTGTTCTCTGGAGAGAACGCACGTCAATCACCATACGTAGTCAAATAGGAATGGAGAAGACAAGGAAGAGCTGAGCAGTCTCTCACAAAGGGAGGTTCCCAAGTGGCATGTTTATCAGGATGTTGCTCTCTAAGCATTTTCTCCCCATCCTACCTTGGGCTGAACAGGTTAAGATGTATTTTGTTGCTATTTTGGTAGTAAGGGGTCAGTTATATACCCAGATCCATCCCACCTTTTATTCTTCCTCTTGGTGGAATTCCTACAGGAAATATAAGCAAGGAACTTTAGCTGAATGGAAGCAAAGACTGCTGTGCTATAAGCTGGGCCAATGCCTAATACTATAATGATAGCCTTTTTTGAATAGATTAGTCTATGTAACATGGACTTGACAGTGATCTTTGTCTTAACTCAGATCAGAATCTTGAATGCACACAGTGAAGAGCATCACTGGACATTGGGCATATGAGCTGATGCAACTATCAGATCGACCACCCAGTGTGATTGGGGCCAGTCAACAGGTACGGAGAAGATATGACTGGTCTGGGACCTTAGTTCAACACATTCACTCTGATGCAAGGACAGAACAGGAGAGAGGGAGTTTAGCACATGTCTTTAAAACATACTGGCTTTGCACCACCCCTCTCCATGAAGGATTTCCACTGGGTCATCACATATCCTTTCTTCTTGCCTTAGAGGTAGGAGCTAGGATGGATGTATTGAGGACACTTCTGGGCATGGGGACACCAAGGCTACTGAGAGACCTCTCCTGACTAATAAGCAGCTCTATTTATAAGTGATCCTTTTTAGGGATGTAAAATAAAATTGGTCCTCCTCCTCTAGTGCCAAATATCAGAACAAGTACAGAGGAAGTAATTTCCTGAAGGGGCAATGCAGACCTTAGAAAATGTCCCTCATTCATTTATTTCTTCTTTTATCCAGTGCAGTACAAAATAGCTTCTTCGGTTGCATATGTGAGTGAGCGCTTATCCTAGGACCAGGTATGTGTATGAATTAAGGTCAGATCTGGGTGGATAAAAAACCACTTCTATATATGTATGCAGCAACGTGGATGGACCTAGAGATTATAATACTAAGTGAAGTAAGTCAGACAGAGAAAGGCAAATATCATATGGTATCACTTATATGTAGAATCAAAACCAGAAATAGACGCACAGACAGAAAAAAAGCTTATGGTTACCAAAGGGGAAAGGGCCAGGGGATAAATCAGGAGTTAGGGATTAGCAGATACAAACTACCATATACAAAATAAACAATGAGGTCCTACTCTGTAGCATAGGAAACTATATTCAATATCTTGTAATAACCTAAAATAGAAAGGCATCTGAAAAACTGTAACTGAATCACTTTGCTGTACACTTGAAACTAACACAACACTGTAAATAAACTATAATTTAATTTAAAAAAAAGTCCCAGCTTCTCCCCTCTCTCTTTGATACTCCTCCGAGATCTTTTTCTGGGCACTTCCCTTACATTTTGATCCATCACCTGTCATCTTCCCCATGCAACTCAGGACAGCATTCATTCATTCAGCAAATGTTTATTATTTGTCTATATCTTAGGTGGGGTTCCTCGAAGCCAAGCTGAGACAGGGATGTGGGGGCACGTGATTATTGAGGAAGAAGTCTTCAAGAAAAAATCTCAAAGGGAGGAAGTAAAACAATAGAGGAGAAAGACCAGAGCATGACTGCTGCCCCAGGGAGAATCTAAACTTGGCCTGATCCGTGGGGTGAGGACTCTGCAGCAGTGCTTCACAGACTGTGTGTAAAGGGCTAGACCGTAAATATGTGAGGCTTTGCAGGCCATATCATTTCTGTTGCTACTGCAGCAAGAAAGCAGATGAATGGGTGTGCTATGAGGTCAAGGCACTTGTCTGTCTTACCCATCAATGCACCCCATGCTGGAACATTATAGGCAGGAGCAAATGCTGTTACTGCCCCACCTGCATCCCCTGTACTATTCTTTGTGGCCATGCACTAGCTGCTGTGAATGTTGGCTGCTAATGGCTTGCTGTTATCCCGCTTATACAGAAAATTGCCGGAAGCTGATAGAAACTACCTTTCATTAGCAATCACCTCCCTCCTTTCATCTGCCCAGAAGCAACCCAGCCAATAGTACAGAAGGTACCAAGGTACAGAAGACCAACCCTCTTGATATCTCAGTGGTACCAGGCATGCCCTAAAGTTGCGATTAGCAAATTATAGCTCATGGGCCAAATGAATGTTCATCCGTTCAACTCAATTCCCTGAGCCTAGCACAGAGGCTGGAAAAGAGTAGGCAGTGTAAATATTTGTCATATTAAATGGAATAAAATGAAACCTTGACCAATGAGTAGATCTGGGCAGGGTTGAGAGGGAAAGGCATTCTTTCAGGCCCTCAAATATTCCAAAGGCTTTTACACACACAGTTCCATCTGCCACCAGCATTAGCCTGCCTCCCCACCCCACTTTGTTTAGCTAACCCTCCTGGTCTCTCATCCTCCAGGTGTCAGTGTAGCTCTGAATCCAGCTTGAGTTCATTGCCCCTCCTCTGTGCTCTTAAAGCACCTTTGCCTGCCACTGGGGAATAATTCTCCCATAGTGTACTAAGTCCTTAAGTTTACTCCCGTCTCTCCCATGGGGACAGGGACCTCCTCTGTCTTGCTCACCTCTGTCATCTTAGCATCTACCACAGTGCTTGGCACATGGTTAAGACCTCAGTACAATATTTGTGGAATTGGAATTCCACTCTATGGACATTTTGATTCTATTTCTTTTTACGCTAACTTTATTATAAAATTTTCCTAAACATGCAAAAAAGTTGAAAGGCCAATATAATGAAAGCCACTTGGATTCAATAACTGTTCATATTTTATGCCCTATTAATAATAAACAGTCTTTGGGCATCTACTATAGGCCAAGCCCCTGCTAGGTGCTTGGCAAATGTTTCTTCAATACTGACAAACAGCATAGAAGAGAGGAACTACTGTTCTTCCCATTTCTCTGATGAGGAAACTGAGGCGTAGAGAAGCTACACTGCTTTCCAAATTTGAACAGTTAGCATTAGATCAAAACTAGAGTTGGTGTAGCAGTCTGAATTCCTGACTACAAAGTTATGCTGTCTCATGGCCCCACAACTATTGGACATGTTGGAGAATCCCAGAGGTTGTGGGATTCTGTTATTTCTGGGGAGGCAGCTCTTGGAGAGATGACTCCAGGGAGCAGCTGAAAGGCAGTCTGAGCTGAGGCAAGGGATACTCAGCTAAGTTTGGTGGCCAATCATCAAAGAGATTAACTCCAACATCATCTACCCCAGTCCCTTCTTCCCCTGCCATACATCTCTGACACGACCATTATTAGTGACTGGGCTCAGAAGCTTGCCACCTTGTATGATCTGAATTGATCCGGTAAAGAATTCTCTGAAAAGCACCATTAAGATGATTTATAGTCTAATTTTGGTTGCTATAGATTCCAAGTCAGACTGATGACTGGATAGAGGAAAAAAATCCCCCACTCCCTTGAAATTCAGGCAAAGGTTTCAGTATTGATAGAGAAGCATGGCTGGCTGGGAAAAAGTCATATTTTTTAAGTTTACAGCTACCACTCCTGGTTTGGGGTTGCTATAGCAACCAAGGGCCCTGGGGTGGGGGTGGGGGAAGCCTCTGCAGATCTCAAGCTACCAAAAGCTGATTGATACGTCTCCGAAACACTGTTTAGACTCTTCTGCGCTAGAAGCCAGATAACATTCGTGTATTTATTATAATACATGTTAAAACATCAGTCATCGCTCATCCTGGCATTTCATTCTAATCATTGTTGTTAAGGAACTGTTAACAGGCTACTGATAGGAATGGACGGCAGGTCCCATCAGGGAACTAAACTCCATTTTGCTGGGGGTGTGATTTGCCCAGGGCCCACGCAGGCCCGAGCAAGGTCTGTAATTACGGTACTTTGGCTGATTGATTGCTTCAGTCTCCCCCACTGCCCCAACCCATCCCAGCTTCCTAGGAGTTAGAGACACCACTAATCCCAGCAGAGACTTCTGTTCCTGACTGTGAGGAGCTCTGGCTGGGCTCGTGTCCAACTAAGGTCTCTGAATGCCTGTCTGCTTCGTCACTAGGCTGACAGTCTGGCCTAGCTGAATGGCAATTTGAGCCCTGAGCAGAGCGAGTGTCATTGCCTACGTGGGCCGATGTGTATGGCTTGTCAAAGGTGACATGGCTCAGAGACGGCCTACAGCCGCAGTCAGGTAGGCTAGGAATGAAGCCCAGTCTCGTGCTTGCTAGAGCTGTGATGGAGGGAACCTCTTAAGCCTCTGTTCATCCACCTGGAAATGGGGTGCTGATGCCACTTCCGTTTGTGCGGTGTTTTATGACACGGGAGATGAGCCCGTAAGACCTCTTAGTGAACAAGCTCATTCATTCTTCACAAAGCGTGACGAGCCAGGTGCTTCTCCATTTTGCAGATGAGAAAACTGAGGCTTAGAGAAGCTCAGAAACCGAGAAGCTGCACAGCTCCTAGGGCTGGGAGAGGATTCATGGACGCATGTAGACTGCTGAGCTCAGTAAAAGACACGATGCGTATACAATACTTGGTACGGAGTTGGTATTCCATCAGTTTTATTAGGTATATACTATTGATTTTTAAAAATTTGGAAGGTTTGAGTCACCCCACCAACTAAGGAACCACAACCCAGGTGCTTGCTGAAGGCAAAGAAAATATAGGATGGCTAGTAGAAAAAGGTATATATAACTACCAACCGTGACCATGTATCCAGTTACATAAAGGTTGTAATTATCATTAAAAATAACAAAAAAATTAAAATTTTTACAGCTTTGAGGTATAACTGACAAAACTGCATATATTTAAAGTGTGTAATGTGATGATTTGATATACATATGCTTTGTAAAATGATTACCACAATCAGGATAATTAACACATCCATCACCTCACACAGTTACCAATGTTTTGTGCAGTGAGGATGATTAAAATCTGCTCTCCTAGCAAATTTCAAGAATACAACACAGTTATTACTAACTAGAATGGTCATGTTTCTATTAGATCCCCAGAATTTTACAGCTTAAGGCTTGTGCCCTTTGACCAGCATTTGCCCAAGAATTTTATCATCGTCACTGGTGATGATCTTGTGGTGGCGAGTAGTATTATTTCCCTATTCATCCAAAGCTCATGAATGATCTCCAAGCAGGTGTTTGGCTCTTTCCATCCCTTCTGACATCAAGTTAGTCCTCACACCAACCCTGAGAGAGGAACATCATTATCTTAATCTACAGATGAAGACCTTGAGGTTCCCAGACATGAAATCACTGACCTGGAGTCACCCCACTGGTAAGAATCATGGTGGGAATGGAACCCTTCTCTTCAAGGTTCCAGAGGCTGGCTGTTAACCCTTATGCTCTACTGCGAGGGTACCTGCATAAAACCAGAGATTCAGCATTCGGGTGGGTCTCCCAAGCCTTTTAATCAATGTGCATGTGGTGCATGAATTCCTCTACAATATCCACAAGCAACATAGATGACAGGATCTTTCCTATTTGTGTGACAGCAAATTCTGTCACATCATGATGCTAACCTTAAATGGATCTCCCATGTATTCATTTACATTTTCTCGCTCACCTATCCATTCATTTATCTCATCATTCCACAAAGATTTGTTGAGATTCTACTGCCTAGACACTGGGCGAGACACTGGTTTACAGTGCTGAAAGGAACAGGTACAGTCCTGCCTCCATGTGGTTTACATTTTAGTTGGGGAGAAAGGCACTAGAATTTTTTTAAAAGTTATTTGATGGTGACGCTTATGAATTACAAAGGAGAAACAGAAGATTCTATGATGTACCTATGGGAACTGATTTGACAATTAAGAAGCTGGAAGTCAACAGAAGCAAGATACATCTAAGAGGAAAGCATTCCAAGGGAAATGAGCAGCAAGTACAAAGGTCCTGTGGTCAGAAAGAACACAGAATATTTGAGGAGCTAAAGGAATAGTATATAGAAAGTAAAGGGGAAAGAGTGAGAGATTGGAGTGTGTTGAAGTAAAGAAAAATTCCCATCCCTTGCCTCTCCTCCAGCTTTTTGAAAAGCAGATTAGTAAAGAATGAACAGGGTCCTAAAACCTGGAAATAAGTCAGGCTAATTAATATTTCATCTGGACCTCAATGCCTGAGTATGTCTGTGACTGAATGTGTTTGTGCCATTGTTTCCTTTTGTAAGCTGACAACTATGCTTCTCAGAATCCTCTTCCTTGCAGGTTCTGTTTTTTAAAAAGAACTTATGGGTTTTTGAAGGTGGAGATTAAGCAGCAGGCATTACCCTGAGAAGGTCATTGGGTCTGACATGCTGGGGGACAGTCACAGTGTTCTTGGGAAGCTCCAGCTTGCCCTCACTGTCCTCTGTGCACAGTGAGCTTGTCTGCCTGACCTCTGGCCCTGGTAACTGACTCCCAGCCAGGTACCTGGCTGCCAACTCACAGAAAGAGAGCCACACACAGTCTGGTCCCCACAGCACACCCATTTCTGGCCCCACCTCTTCAGCTGGACATGCTTAAAGTCTCTTATTTGCCACCAGGCTAGTACTTTGGGCAGATGGGTTGCTAACTTTTTTTTTTTCCTTCTTAGAGCCAGATCCATGGTATTGGAGCTATAGCTGCCAGCCTACGCCACAGCCACAGCAATGTGAGATCCAATTCAAGCCTGTGACCTACACCACAGCTCACAGCAACACTGGATCCCTGACCCACTGAACAAGGCCAGGGACTGAACCTGCATCTTCATGGACCCTAGCTGGATTCATTTCCACTGCACCACAATGGGAATTCCTGGTTGGTGATCTTTTTTTGATGCTCCAGCTTGCCTTCCCAGGCTGTCATTTTCCGGCCCCTCACACAGGTCTGTGAACTCTGATTCCTATTAGAAATCCTTATTCCTATTATGCTTATCATGATTTTGTTTCCTGGTGAAGCCTGACTGATGTCAATCCAAGAGAAGGGGCCAAAAGGGAAGGGAGGGGAGAAGACCAGAATCAACCAGCTGACTTGCCTTCCTGCAGGAAGGAGCCCCAGCTGAGGCCTCCCACTGTGGTCACCTTTTGTGTTCTTCCCCGATTTGGACAAATCACTTTTGTTGGCCTACTGGCCTTCATTTCATAACTGAGGAAAAATAAGATGCCTTTCTGCCATTAGGAAAGAGGGCAATGACTTCATATGAGCATTCTGATGCAATGAGAGGTGAGAATGGAATCCTAATTCTTGGCCTCTCACTTCTTCATTTCTATTTCACACAAGCCCATCCTGTTGGGACAGGCCATCCTATGGTTCCACTTCATCACTCAGGATCAAGATCTTGCAAGGTACCTGGAGACTGACTGCCTGGGCTCAACTACTGGCTCTGCTACTTTCTAAATATGGACCTTGGTCAAGTTACCTCACCTCTTACTTCCTCATCTGCAAATGGAAATAATCATAGTGGTACCTAGAAGTGTCTGGTGATACAGTGAATAGGGTCCTCAGCACTGTGCTTGGCATAATAAGTGCCATTGTTGTCATCAGAGTTGTTACAGCAAGTCAAAAATCCCTCTACCTGACTTGGGATCTTTGAATAAAGTAAAATATGCAAAAGTTACTCATTTTTTTTTCTTTTTAGTGCCGCACCTGCGGAATATGGAAGTTCCCAGGCTAGGGGTCAAAGGAAGCTATAGCCACTGGCCTACTCACAGTCACAGCAATGCCAAATCCGAGCTGCATCTGCAACCTGCACCACAGCTCACAGCAACGCCAGGTCCTTAATCCACCAAACAAGGCCAGGGATCAAACCTGCACCCTCATGGATACTAATCATACTGAGCCACAACAGGAACTCCCTGTTACTCATATTTTGTCCAAGAGTTTTTCATAGCAGCATGTTTTGGCTGTTTACAATGCAAGTTCTACTGCCCTTTTACCACCTTGTTTTCTTCTCTTGTTCCTTAAACTGGCAGTGAGGTAGGTTTAAGAGACTCCCTCATTTGGCTGTCCCCAAACCATCCCCAAACCTTGTATCCTCACCTCCCACTATAGAGAGAATTAAAGCAAATCAGATAAGCTGCTTTCCCATTCTTCCTGCAGCTCAGAGTGGACATGTGACTCAGTTCTGGTTGGTGAAATGTAACCGGAGAAATTCCTGAAGAGTACTGTCTGGGAGGGCTTTACTTTCCTGATAAAATAGTCAAGTCTTAGGGGCACTTCCTTTCCTTCTTCTAGCCTTGAATGTGGATGTGATATCTGGTGCTGTGGCAACCACCTTTCACACACGAGGATGAGCTGCTTACAGCTGAGAATGGTAGAGTAAATATACAGAAAAGGCCTGGGTCCCCTTGATAACACTATTGAGTTTCTGAACAGACCTGGAGATGCACATGTGTCCTTATATTTTATCCAATTTCTCATTGGATAGAGCTCTGTGATTGCCATTTTTCATCAATGTCTCTGTTACTTGCATATGAAAGTTTTCTTAACTGACACCAGGGATATTACTATGCCTACTTTACAAACAGATATGAGAGACTCAAAAGGCAAGCTCCAAAAGTTCTCGTGGCTTTTAAATAGCACAGTCAGAATGCAATCTCAGGTTCTGTCTGGTTCCAAAGCCCAAGCTCTTAACCAGTATGTTCTGCTAGACTAAATGGACACAAGTTTCCCTATTCTACTTTTTCTCCTCCATATATTTAAATCCCATTTTTATTTCACGTCTGAGTCTAGACTCTCCATAAGTCTTTCCATGATTAATCCAGTCCACAGAGAACTATTACTGCATTGGTTGCTATTTCTCCTTTTCTACAGTATGGAACTTAATGATTTTCTAATGCTTCAAGTGCATTGTACTTTTGACCCCTCTCTCCCCCATTACATCACATGCTTTTTTTCCCTTTTTTTTTTGTCTTTTTAGGGCTGCACCTGTGGCATATGGAATTTCCCAGGCTAGAAGTAGAAATCAGAGCTGTAACTGCTGGCCTATGCCACAGCCACAGCAACGTGGGATCAGAGCTACAACTGCCAGCTACACCACAGCTCATGGAAATGTCAGATCTTTAACCCACCGAGTGAAGCCAGGGATCGAACCCGAGTCCTCATGACTACTAGTTGGGTTCGTTACCAATGAGCCGACAGGAGTCCCTCACATGCTTTTTAAGGTCAGAGAAGCCACCTACTGTAAAGTGAAGATTGAGGGATTTTGAGATTGATTCAAATGCTGGTTCCCTGCTTGCCTGTTGAGCAGCTTTGGGGGAAAATTAGTTCCTCTCTCTGGGTCTCAGACGATTTATGAAATGAAGGTCATAATGTTGACTTGAGGTATTAATGAGAAAACTATTTGCAGAGCAATTAGCAGAGTGCCTGACTCATAAGAGACACTCAAAATAATAGCTACCACTGTTATTACCGTGTGCTTACTTCTTGTATACTGCCTTAGTGTGTGGCAAAGGGACAACAGATGCATGAGTTCAATAATCAACTGTTAATAAAATGGCCCATTGACTGCTTCATTAGAACTTACTGAGATGTCATTTTATTCCAGACAAAGTGCTAAGTATTTGACTTTAAAGATTTTTTTTAAGTCAAATAAAACACCCCTGTCTTGGACACATGAACAGGTAACTATACTACAGTGTAATGAATTCAAAAATAAAGAAACTTATACTATTTTATGGGGATACAGAGGAGGAGCACTTATCAAATCTAGGAAGGCTTCCAGGAGGAGGTCCGAAGTTGGCTTCAAAAGAATAAAACAAATTAGGCTATGATCTCTGTGACTGCCTTCCTGCCCCTAAAATCTTGTTATCCTTGCTGGGAATAAGTTATAGAAACAGCAGATGAAGGAATGGTGTTTGTGCATCTGTGAATGGGGACTCAGATTCATGTTTATGGTAATTGCTTTTGCATCTCAGGACTCCTGTCTAGAGGCTGGGTTAGTTAGGAACAAGCCTCCTTTTCAACTTTGCTTTCATTTCAGCTTTTCCTCCTTTGTGGTTAAACACACAAGCCATTCTGTAAGCTCTCTCCCCCATAGCCTTTTAGGCACGACGCATCTTCTTAGAAGCAGCCTGCCAAGAAACAAAGGTTAATTCTGCAGGGAATGAACTCTCAAAGTCATGTTCTTATTTGAAGTTTTGATTTAGGAAAGCAAATGGGTTCTTCTTTATTTTGCTTAGTTCCCTCACATCTCCATCTGAGATACATCCCTTTGCATCGTGGCTCCCATGCATCGGCCAAAGTCATTGGCAGGATTTTGATTCTGCCATTTAAAAGGTGGGAGACTGGGAGTTCCTGTTGTGTCTCAGTGGTTAACGAATCCGCCCAGGAACCATGAGGTTGTGGGTTCGATCCCCGGCCTCGCTCGGTGCGTTAAGGATCTGGCATTGCAGTGAGCTGTGGTGTAGGCTGCAGACGCGGCTCGGATCCCACATTGCTGTGGCTGTGGCACAGGCTAGCGGCTACAGCTCCGATTAGACCCCTAGCCTGGGAACCTCCATATGCCGCAAGTGCGGCCCTAGAAAAGGCAACAAGACAAAATAAATAAATAAATAAATGAATAAATAAACAAACAAACGAACGGTGGGAGACTGGCTTTGCCAGGGCTTACAGGGCCTCTGGTAAGGGGTGCTCCATTAGAAGGCTTCAATCCCCCCAACCTGGCTGCATTCAGGACACTGACTGTAGTACTTAGAAAAGGGCCCCTGAGGTTGGTGCATTTATGAACTATCAGAAGGTTATAGAGGTCACCCTCAGCTGGTGACTATGCTATTGACGTGCTGCTCTGTTTCAACTGTGAGCTTCTAATTGGCCCTACTTGGTCTGTAAAGGAACCGAGCTGGGTCTCAAAAGGCTTCCCTACAAGAATATCACTGTATAATACTGTGTTTGATAGATTCTGGGGTGCCTCATTCATTCACCAAATATTAATGAACACCTACTATGTCCCATCCCAAATGGTAATGGACAACCAGGGCTGTCCTCTGTGTTTCTGAAGTTCTTGTACTACACACAGAAGGAAAGTGAGGGTCTGGAATCTACTCATGGGGGTGTGAACTCGTGCAACTGTGCCAAGATGGTATGACATTTTCTCACCCATCTGTTTAAAGAAGGAGTTTCCTCTTACTCACACAAAGGCACAGTCTACACTAGCTTCTACTCTGTGTTCAAGACATATAGTGTTTGCTTTTATCCTAGAAAGGGATGAGGAAGGGGCAGAAGACAGGCACTGTAAGCAACTTGAGAAGTGGATCCATGCATTTTTCCATACTTAGGTAACCAGATATGAGCTACCATGTCATATCCTCTTAAAGGACCTGAAAAGAATTTATGTTCATAAATGTATCATTGAATAATGTGAAATGTACTGAAGAATCCATGGGGTAAACAGGTAACCTAACAATATTCAAGATGACTTCAGATTACGCCAAGTGCTAAGATGAAATGAACAATGTGAAGTTAATGCAGCGATGGGGGAAGGGTGTTACCTTACTTATATAACTGGTCAGTAAAGTCTCCCCAATGATCAAGATTTGAGCTCAAATCGAGGGTGCAAAAGACTTAGCTATTAAAAAGCTGAGGGTTCAAGGCACTCAATGAGTCTAAGAGTCTGCCTAGAGAATTTGATGTGAATTTTCCAGGGCCTTTATTTGAAGGAAGGAAAGCTTCCCGGTGATAGCAATGCCCTTCCATCTGGGTCCTGACATTGTTCTTATGCTCAGTATCGATTGATTCCTTGCTATTCTTAGTGGGCAGAAAGTCTTTGCAAAACTTGACCTTTCCCAAGTGTTATCAATAGAGCTAATAGGGATGCTGTCAGAAATGTCCACTAATCATCACACATCAGGGGGCTTTCTGAGTTCAGTGCTCTTGATTCAGATTTTCTGCTGTCCTTGGAATGTGTCAGTGTTTGTTGAAGAGTCTTTCTTTAAAGAAGTTCAATTATGGTATCATATTGATTCATTTTCTGTCATATTTTTACATGCTTATGTGCCTGTTTTCACCAACATACTGTGAGTCTCTAGGAGACAAGGGCTCTGTATTTTTCTACTTTGCGCTCCCAACATGAAAAAGGTGTATAGTTCAAAACAGGTAGTCAGCGCCTTTGGGTTCTGATGATCCTAGGATGGTCTTATACCCACCAGTGTGTTGTCTTGATGCTTCTGCTAACTTATAAGATTAACAAATAACCAGAAAATCCAAAGTCACTCACCTAGGCTGATGAAGTTCACCTAAGCATTGTAAAGAAACTGAGACCTGGGTACATGCATTTTTTTTTTGTACTTGGGTAGTATAGATATGAGCTGCCCATTATGTCCACTTAAAAGGCCCTCAAAAGAATTTATTCTCATAAATGCATTAATGATTAATGTAATATTTCCTGAAGATTCCATGGGATAAATAAGATTTTACATTGCACACCAAATTCAACAGCCTAAAATCTTTCTTTCAGTTTTCTTTTAACCAAAGTCCACTCATGCATACTGTCTGGAAACTGAGTTTCTCTCTCCCTAACTTCCTAAAAAGCCTCCAAATCCATTAGAATCTCCTGCTTCCTACTTCTTGGAGCATCTACTGTTGCCCAAATCATTTGTCAAAACTTTTCTTCTAAACAGTTCCTGTATTCTGGTCAAGTGGAGTTTTCATAACAGCTTCTAACGAAATACAATGGTTTCCATATTGCTCATCCTATAGTCCCTGCAGTGTTTTGAACAAGACAGATGCTCAAATAACACCAACTGAATTTACAATAGCACAGTGAAATCTATGCTACACTGTGTTATAAACAATGCAAGAACTCTAAACTTTCTCAAACTACTTGAGATCTAACCCATTTTTCTGTTCCAGGGGGATTATGAGGGTGGTACATGCACCATCATTGACTTCTATCATCATCAAATGGCAAAAAAGAGTTTCCCCATCCTGAGCTTGCCAGAATGGGGTCCTTCCAGACACTTAAACAATTAACTTCTAAGTTTGTACACATACAAATGGCTCCTTCCCTACAGTGGCTTTTATAAAATCTACCTTGTCCAAAAGCCCATAGTAGTAACCTGATGACCCTGCTCCTAGGCTTCAGTTAACCAGGCCAGAGCAGGCGCATTACCCCAGTTGAACCAAGCACCTCTCTCCTGGGTGCCTGGAAATGGGTCCTGGAGATGCAACTAGAGGCTGAACCAGAAGGGTCAAGAGACCAATATATATATAGGTAGATAAGTGAAAAGAGAAGCTGGACTAAGAGAGAAGAGATGATGTAGTTAGAGAGATAACAGGAGGGTTCATGGCGATTTTACAATGTTTATGATGCCTCTTGTATTTGTTTCACTGCGATTCCCTCTGCATCTTTACTATAGCCCCGCTTTCCAATTATCCTCCTTTGAATGTGTCTCTATCCCGCGAACCAAGCTATCTCTGTCCAACCACTCCTGCACACCCAACAGACAACCAACATATGCTCCCTGCACACAGCATCCTCCTAACACACTGAATTGCAATTTGTCATTTAAAGATTTCTTCCTTACCAAGCTGCGGGCAGACTGAAGTCAGGTCTGTGAGTTCATCCCTTATCTCTACTATCTAACTCTGCACTAGGGACATAGTAAATGCCCAATAAAAGCCTGCTGAATCAAATTAAGACAGTGTCATCTGCAGAATAAAATCATGTATATATT
This sequence comes from Catagonus wagneri, assembly GCA_004024745.2. Classification (NCBI taxonomy): domain Eukaryota; kingdom Metazoa; phylum Chordata; class Mammalia; order Artiodactyla; family Tayassuidae; genus Catagonus; species Catagonus wagneri. The sequence goes on from PVHT020000063.1 coordinate 2,863,924, forward strand.
GATTTGTCCTAAGCCCTGACTGTTTCCACAAGAGACCAGGATTCCACAATCAGCTTACAGCCATGCCTGTACAATGTGCCCCAATCACAAGCCATTATGGGAACTCCTTTCTAAAAATAAGTCCATTTCCTTAATTCTATCACTGCCTCACCTCTGCATAACCAGAGTCACCTCTGTAGGGGCTTTCAAATATAAGCCTGTGTGCTGGCCTGCGTGCATGGTACTAAATGTTGCTCTTGGAGCCGTTTTTTATTATTGAATAAGCCCTTGACCTAGCTTTGCAGTCTAATGGAATCACACATTCCATTACAAAGGGAATGACCACAATTCCTGGTCATTTCCTTCTTTTGTTTTCTTCTGAATCCAAAGGTAATCAATTGGAGATTGTGCTACCATGGTGTTACAGGTAGTTTTGATACCCACCTCCCGAGACCAGAATCCATTTGCCCACAACATCAATCTTGCTTTGCCCCAGTGCTCAGCATCCCTTTATCCAAAGTTGGGAACAAGGTCTACCAGAAACATAGTGAAGTCTGCCTAAGCCACCTTTTCTGCTATTACCAAATGTTATTTTGTGGCAAAAGCAAGGAATTATTTTTTTCCTACAGTCTGCATAGTTCACCAAAATGTTGCAGGCTGGCATTAAACAAAAAGAAAAAGGAAATTTCAGCCAGGAGCAAAATTAATAAGGTTAGTAAATTTTTTTAAAATCTATATTTCAAAACAGTAATGTGAAATGTTTATCCAAAAGCATGGTTTTTAAAAGCTTTGAACATGACTGAAACTGAGTTATCTCTGTAAATCACTAGAAATAATACCAAAAGGTGGTCATCTATGATCATCTATCCTCAAATCTGCTTGGTAATTCGTTCCTTTTAATGGCTGAGTAACATTCCATTGTGTGTATGTACCATATCTTCTCTATCCACTCTTCTGTGGATGGGCATTTAGGTTGTTTCCATGACCTGGCTATTGCATAAAGTGCTGCAATGAACACTGGAGTACATGTGTCTTTTCGAGTCATGGTTTCTGCTGGACAGATGCCCAGGAGTGGGATTGCTGGATCAAATGGTAATTCTCTTTTGAGTTTTCTGAGGAATCTCCATACTGTTTTCCACAGTGGCTGCACCAATTTGCATTCCCACCAACAGTGTAATAGGGTTCCTTTTTCTCCACACCCTCTCCAGCACTTATTGTTTGTAGACTTTTTGATGATGGCCATTCTGGCTGGTGTAAGGTGGTACCTCATAGTGGTTTTGATTTGCATTTCTCTAATGAG
>PVHT020000063.1:2866202-2947260 GCA_004024745.2 Catagonus wagneri
TGTGGAGCTCCTGCACACAAGCCCCGCTGGCCTTCAATGCCAGATGCTCCACGGGCTCTTTCTCCCTGTGCCCGATCCCCAGGCATGGGGTTTTGACGTGAGGCTCAGAACTCTCAGTCCTGTAGCTGAGTCTCTGTGATGCAGTTACTTTCCAGTCTGTGGGGCTTCCCACCCGGGAGGTATGGGGTTGCTTCTATCATGTAATCGCCCTGCCTACCTCTTGATGTGGTCTCCGCTGTGTCTTCTGGAGCAGAGTATCTTTTTTGGAAGTTTACAGTCCATTTGGTTGAAGGTTGCTCGGCATTTGGTTGTATTTTTGCTGTTATTTGGGAGAGAAGTTGAGCTCCAGTCCTTCTATTCCGCCATCTTAATCCAATCTCCTCCAAATGAGCTTATTTTTAAAAACCCTGTAAAACATGTCCTGTGGTTCTTCTTTGAGAGAATCTACAAAACCTTAACTTGTATACATTGAAAGCTCAAATATTTAAACACTAAATGTATCTTCTTTTTATATAAATACATAGGAGTTTGATTCTTAAATCGGGCAATTCAGAGTTAGATATCTCACTGTGTCACTTGATCGACATATACCTTTTCTTAGAAGGGTAGTTCTCAAATCCATATGCACACAATAGAGCTTTTAAAATGTTTGCTCATGCAGATCAATTCAATTAGAATCTCTGAGTGTGAGATTCAGGCCTTGGCATTTTTCAAATCGTCTTGGATGAGTCTACTACACAGCTCAGACAGAGAGCCATCATCCTCAAAAATATCTGGGAATACAAATCATCTGTTCCCATTAAACAGTAAGCCTCTCACTTCCCCAAATATGTCTCAATCCACTTGATCCAGACAAGCAGGATACTGAGAACCAGGTCTAGAAAAGTGGTTGTAAAATACAGATGGGAAGTATCTCCTGTAAACTACTTAGGTCATGTAGGTGTGAGTCAGATACCTCATCCTCTATTGCAGTTTCATTGAACACGCTTCCAATTAGCCAATGTTAATTTGGTTGGAGGCCAGAATAAAGACTGCAGGATGAAGTAGTTTCAATTTTGGATATCCTTGGGGGAATGGCTCACATTAGGAACTGGTCACCATTTATCCTGGTTGTCTTAGAATCTTTACCCTTCTTATTACAAAATACAAGTTGGAACAACACGAAATAATGCCAGCAACCCTTCAAACAGAATAATTTGCCTTGGAGTTCATGCTATGCAGCAGTGGGTTAAGAATCCAACTGCAGTGGCTCAGGTCACTGCAAAGGTGCATGTTTGAGCCCTAGCCAGGTACAGGGGGTTAAAGGACCAGGCACTGACACAGTTGTGGCATTGTAGCTGCAGCCAGATTCAATCCCTGGTATGGGGAACTTCCATATGTCGCAGATGAGGCCATTAAAAAACAATAAGAAGAATAAGTAAGACTTTTCAGAGGTACGGTTAGGAATTCATGCCCTCCTAAAACAAAACATTTAAATTAAATATCTAATCATTATTCAGTTGGTCAGCAATTATGATATGACCACTGTAGAGATAAAAAGAAATGTGTATAATCCAATTGGAAAGAATTTTCAGGTTGGGAGGAAATTTAGAAGTCAAATAATTCAATTGCTATACTTTATGTTTAGAGATTCTGAGAACCAAAGAGGCATAAAACTGATTCATAATTCTAAAGACCACCACTCTTTCTACCTTATCCTGAATATCATTTTTCTTGAAACATCATTTCTCGACTCCTCTATGGTGGGTTAATAGTAATCCAGAAAGAACATGGTAGCAGAAGAAGAGGTTTCCATATTTGATTTAGGCAGAGCTAAGACATGAACACTAATCTCTCTTTCCAAGTCTACAATGAACACGAAGGTACTGGCCTCTGACAAATCAAACATATTCTAGTCTTAACTGCCACCTCAGAAAAGTACTAGTTAAATTATCTTGGAAAAGACAGTTTGCCTCTTTGAGCCTTGGTTTCCTCATAAGTATTGCATAAAATGAAATTTTCATTTTGCAGGATAGGTTGGGAAGGTAAAATGAGGCCACCTCACCCTATGACTCTTTGGGATATGGAATTCAGTGGTTACTGGAGAGAAAAATAGGCAAATTCCCATAGGGAGAACGGACCCGTTATCATTTTGAGTTTCAATGATAGTAGACTATCCCCAATGGCAAAGATGGTCCTGAATGAGCTGTGAACATGAAAAGATAATGAAAGGTCCCTCTGAAACCCCCCATGAAATAAAGGGGGAACTTGGCCCGTTATCTTGGTTCAATGCCAAGATCTCAACAGTCACGAGCTGATTCTCCATATAGATTGTGGCTGAGCCTGTAAACTCCAGGTGTCCTAACTCTCTGAGCACTATATTTATATTTTGGATTTCTGGCTGCATGTACATATAAACTGAAGACCTGTAATTGAGATTCCAGCCCTAACCTAGGAGTGCATGAGCAAACATCATTGAGCATCCCGTTAAGAAGAAACACTTCCTCCTTTTTCCTCCTCCAACTCTGTACACCCTCCAATACATGCTCAAGCCAGCAGTGGGGTTGAGGTGATGTTAATCTGGTCACTAGAAGAAATGTGACTCAATTTATACCTCCAAACTTGTGAATGGTAGCATACCACCAATGTAAACATTATCACATTTAATTATCCCTTCCTCTTTAACAGATAATGGAAACAGTTTCAAAGATAAAATAACTTGCTCAAGTTTACCCAGCTAAACAGTAGAGTCAGTTCTCTCTGTCTTTCACTGCATGGTTTACCTGAAGAATGAATTATAAGTGACTGGCATCAACTCATTTCCTAGGAATGTATTTTGAATGTCAGAAGTCTCTGAGTGTATGAACAAGGGTTTGAAATTCAGACAAGTGAAGCAGATAGTGAAGATAAACTTCAAAGCTGTTTTCCTTGGATAGAGAAAGCCCAGACTTCATCAATCAAGTAAACGGATTTCAGGGTCTTGATTGAGCACTGAAGCTCCAATGATGATGACACCCAGAGGGTTGTTAGACCATTGTTGCAGTCAAAATGTACACAAAGATCAGGCCCAGGGCTGCAACTCAGGTTTCATAAAGCTGCTGTCATGTGGAGTCAAAAAGAAACAGGCATGGACCAAAGAGACAAAGCATGCCCCACTCCTTCATTCAGAATTATTGGTCATGTCTATTAAATGTAAGCTCTAGATTCATCATGTTACATAGGCTGTTTCAAGTACAGACACTAGTATTTGGTCTACTTCATTCAACTCTTCAAGATTAATCAATAAAAAGATGTATATGGTGCCTGTGTGTCTGGCAAAAAAAAAAAAAAACAGGGGAAGAAAGAAAGGAAGAAATGACTTCAGTGAATATAAACAGTACTTAGATTTCTTAGAGCACCTAGGAGACCTGGAGTAAACCAGGCCGGTTCAAGTATGTGATGAATTTCTGCTGTCTAATTTAATATTTAATATTTTAATATTTAATCCTAAAGCTATGTGCTGCATTTTAAGTTACAGATTATTAAAAAGTAAAGCTATTAAAAGCACTAAGTGTTTTAATTCAGGAAGAGAACATAGCCTTCCCTAAGTGACAGGTGACTTTGAGTGTCTTGTTTTATTTGTTTTTGAAAACATGGATTTATTTCTTAAATATTTATTATTCATGCAACAATAATACTATCTGGTATTTATATATCATCTTGTCTTCTGAGGAGTGCTCCAGCTGAATAATGTCTTCTGTCTCTATGAACCTCATTGTCAGGAAGATGACTGGACTAGCTTTCGCCTTCTTACAGAAGAGAAAACAGAGGTCCACAGAAATTAAATGAATTTTTCCAAGTCTCAGAGTAAATCTATTGGATTTACTCACAGGGAAGCTGCCTAAGCCAGTGTCGGTTGGCTGTAATAGAAAATCTCTGCTATAGATTTTAAAACAACGTCCTTTCTACAATTTGTTTATTGCTTACTCATAAACCTTTACCTATGGAGGGATGTATGTGGAATAGAGACATACATTTCATTGCAAATGACTTATTCATTCAAGAAATATTTTAAGTTCCTAATACATGTCAGGTACTATATAAGCCCTCGAGCTGTGTATTGGTTTCCTTTGTCTGCTGTAATAAATTATCACAAACTTAGTAGCTAAAAGCAACACAAATTTATTCTCTTACAGTTTGGGAGGTCAGAAGTCCTAAAATCAAGATGTCAGAAGGGCCGGTGTCTTCTGCTGGCTACAGGCAAGTATACATTGCCTTGTCTTTTCCAAGCTTCTAGAGGCCATTTGCATTCTTTGGCTTACGGAATCTTCTGACCTCTCCTTTATCTGACTCTGACTCTGCTGCTACTGAGCCCACCCGGACAATCCAATAGTCTCCAGATTTCAGGACTTACAAAGTCTCTTTTGCTACATGAAGTAATATACTCCTAGAAGGCAGTGATTGGCACATGGACTTTGGGGAGGTAGGACAACATTTGGCCCACCACAGACCACAACAACATTTAAGACTTATTCTAGCCCTTAAAGCAATCTTTGTTTGGTGGGAAAAAGGTACACAAATGAATGATGACAAAATATGATCATAAATGACAACAGATGATGAATGAGAGAGGACGGACTTCTAACCCAGGCTAGTGGGTGTGAAGAAGACCCCCAGAGAAGATGGAAGTCCAAAGCTAGCTTCAAAGGATTAATAGGAAATAAACTGGTAAAAGAGGAAGGTAGCATGTGGGAAATCTGGAAATCAAGGGACAGAAGATGCTCCAGGCAAAAGTCACAGCAGTTTCTACTTCACTGACTTTGATGTTTGCTTCCAACTGGTCTGCTTTGTTTCAGAGGTACCCTGAATGATAGAAAAAGGAATCGACTGCATAGAATAACAATGAAAAGTGGGAGGCCTGGTGTCAAGTCATCTGGGATTCAACCAAGCCCTGACCCTTCTTAAGGTTTAACTTCTCTGACCTTCGGTTTTCTCATCTGTCAAATGGGAAGTACTAATGACACAGAGTTGCTCTAAACATAAAATGAGCTAATGAGTATTAAGTTCTTCTTGCAGTTCCTGGCAATAGAAAGTGTTCAATAAAGGTTACATTATTTTTAATTGCTTCATTTTGGACCTCTTCTGCTCCAGATGCTGTAATGCAGTGTGTGTTTTGACCTATGCCAGGAAACCCCTACAGAAAGGGCAGGTGACTCTTTACCAAGAGATTCTTGTCCCCAGGGGGACATGTCACTTCATAAAGATTATGAAGACTTCGCCAAGAAGTTATGTGGGGAACTAAATACAGTTCAGAGAAAGCAAGATCATGGCCAGCATGCCCAGACTGTTGGAATTTCACTTTTCTCTTTTTTTGAAATAGCCAGGTTTGGTTATTCTTGAGGAAAAATAAATAGCTGTGATTTCTGTTCACTGGAGGAGTCCTAATTTCCTGAAATTTTCCCACAATGTTGACGGTATCATGTAGATGAAGATAAGTTGTGGAAACTGGGCCATGTCAGGCACTAACGACCACGTTAAGTGACAGAACCTCAATTTACCAACCGACAAAAATGAAATGCTTCGAACAGGATGATTTGTGATACTCCTTCTAGATTTAAAATTCTGTTATTCTGTGGTGAGTTTGGAGCATAAACAGGGACCACCTACAGAAAGGTAGCCTGGGCTGATAGGGAAAGCATGATTTTGGGGATCAGACAAATGTTGAATCCTTGCTCTGAGATTTACTCACAGGGTTTCTTAATTTCCCTGAGTCTCAGCTCCTGCAAATTGAGAATAACAGTATCGTGTGTTTATAGTTTAAAAAGTTTGAGTATCAGAAGACTTCAATGAAAAATGGCAGTCTCCTTCCTCACTCCTCCCACCACTAAAAAAATTACTGCTCCTCAGAGAAAATAACTTGTAACTTTTAGCCATTCGTAATAGTTTCCTTCCATATTTCTAAAAAATATACTTATATATACTGTTGTTTCTTTTTTTGCCACACTCACAGCATATGGACATTCCCAGGCCAGGGATCAAACCTATACCATAGCAGCAACCCAACTCACTGCAGTGACAACTTTGGATCCTTAACCCAGTGCACCACAGGGGAACTCCACACTGTTGTTTCTTAATCTATCAATTTTACTTCTTGTTAAGATATTGGAAGATGTTTCTCCCTGTCTCTCTCTCTCTCTCCCCTCCCTCCCTCCCTTGCTCTGTCCCCACACACACTCACATCCCATCAATTCAGTGACGCCACAATTTGGGGTGAAATCCTTAATCAACATGTGCATCATTGTGAACTCAGCCAAGTACAATGATTGAATTTCTTCCTCATTACAGGTGTAGTTTTCCCAAAGTTACTGCCTTTTTTCCTCTTGGATTGGTTTTCCATGCACCTAATATGAATTCTTTTCTCAAATATTCACCAAAACTCAAAAAAATAATGTGACAAATTCATTAGTGTGCTATCAGTCCTTTACTGAGGAGCTACCCCTCCAGGACACCTGTGCTGCCTTCTCCAATATGGACTGAATGCTCTCCAGATCTGCTAAATAATTGTCATCCTACGTCACCTACATCCTTCTTGTCCTTCACCACTCTTGAGATTTTCTTTAATTTTTCTGCTTGATTGAATCCCATTTTAATACTTCCATATTTTTCTTTTTCTTGGTTTTCTTTCTTTCTTAGAAAGTCAGAGTCTTTAAAGCTTTCTCAGGTAAATTTTTGAGTCCTGGCATGTCCGAAAATAGTTTTCATTATATCCCCATTCTTGAGCAATAGTTTGAGTAGGTACTAAATTATAGGTTGTAATTTTGATAGTGTAGATCTATTGTCTTCTAGCTTCTAGTATTTCTGTTGAGAAGTCCAATGTCAGTTCCTTAATTCTTAATCCTTTTCATGTGACCTATTATTATTCCCTTGGAGTTTTCAGGATTATCCCTGCATCCTCAGCATTCTGTGATTTAAAAAATAATGTGCTTTATAATGAGTTTGAAATTTTATTTTACCGAGTACTCAGTAAATCTCTATAGCCAGGAGCTTCATATCTTTCACTTCTGGGCGAGTTTATAGTGCTTATTCTTTGATAATCCCCCCCCTTGCCATTTTCTCTTTCCTCTCCCTGTTATTTCCCTGGTAGTTAAATTGTACAGCTTCTGAACTATTCCTTTAGTTTTCTAAAATCTTCCCTAATTTGCATCTCTTTGACTTTTGTTTCCATACTTTCTTGGAAATTTCCTGATCTTTCTCTTTCAATTATGCTTTTGAAAGTTTTCTTAGCTTTCGTATTTTTAATTTCCAAGAATTGTTTCTTTTCTTTTTGTCTTTTTAGGGCTGCACCCGTGGCATATGGAAGTTCCTAGGCTGGGAGTAGAATCAGAGCTGCAGCTGCTGGCCTATGCCACAGCCATAGCAACGTGGGACCTGAGCTGCAGCTGTGACTTACACGCCAGCTCACAGCAATGCTGGATCCTTAATCCATTGAGAGAGGCCAGGGGTTGAATCTGCATCCTCACAGATGCTAGTCAGAGTCATTTCCACTGAGCCACGAAGGGAACTCCACTAAGAGTTGTTTCTTATTCTCTTATAGTTCATTTTTATAGCACCTTTCTGTTGTTGCATCAGTGATATATTTTCTCTAGTTTCTGTGAGGGTCTTAATTTTCATTTATTTGAAATTTTCTTCTGCTTCTTGTAATGTCTATGTTTTCTCAAGCTGCATTTTACTATGTGTGTGTTTTCACATTTTCGCCATGTTGAAGACTTTTCTTGAATGGATGACTACCCTCTCCTACACAGTAGTATTTGAATGAAGCATGAGTGCGCGCGCACACACACGTTGATTAAGGATTTGTGCATGGGGTTCATCAGTTGAAATTCATGAAAGAATTTCAGTCTCATGGAGCAAGCCACTCTATTGGGATAATCCTAAATTTAGTATCTGCCATTTTTTCCCTGGTCTTTCCTATTTCTCTCTGGCAGATTCTTCTAATCTTCTATCTGGAGGTATAATCCTGGCTGGCAACACTGCAGGAGCCCAGAGAAAGAAGGCTGGGCAGTCTCTCCATTCAGTATACTGACATTGACTTAATATCTTTCTTTTCATGCCTGACATGCCCACCATTCTCTGTGCTTGGCACTTTGAATGAAGAGCCATCCTGACTCAATGTTTCCAAAGATTCACCGTCCCCCCCCCTCAACTTCCCTGCCTGGCTTCACAGGATGATGGGTTTAGGTACCTGGCAGTTTATCAACGGACACTCCTATTGTCAGTAGACCTTGCTCATGCTTCCTGAGGTAGCTGGGACCTCTAATTCCTGACACTTTCTGAGGTTCTGTGACCCAAATCATTTGATTTTTATTCATATTCCCCCTTGACAAGCTCTTAGATTTTAGTTTTCTTTACTCGGTTACTTTGGTTACTGTTTGTCGATCCACATGCCATCGCTCAAAACCTGGTTGACATATCATACCTATTATTGTCTCTCCTTTTGTTCTAGTTTCTCACTCTATTTATACCATCTTATCACGTCAGTGTCATTTAAGTGGGAGTATCCAGGGAGGAATGGAGATAAATGAATGTGTTTAACCTGTGATGTTCAAGTGGAGTCTATGGAGGTTTCTTCAGTGAAAGATTCCGTATGTGGGTGAAACAAGAAAAAAATACAGAGACTATGATTCCCTGATAGCCTCTCTCTGATTTTCTAAATTACTGAAGCTTCATTTTTTGGAGTAACAGAAATCATCTAGAGTCACTCTGTCCCATCTAAAGATGCAGATGAAATGACTTTGAACAACAACCTCATATCCGGTCTTTCCTAAGAGTCCCAACACGCCCAAAGCTCATACTTTTACAAGGCACTTCTACTCTGCTCAGCGGCACTGCATATGTTTTATTTTGTTTTTTATCCGTCCTAGCATCACCCCTAATCTAGGATACGGGACTTTTTTTGGTAACTTCAGCCTACCATCTCCCTTCCTCGCATATACAAAGGAAATATCTTTCTTAAAAGCATCTACATATAGTAGACTTTTACGGAAGACTGAAAAGTAATAGTCCCTTCTCTAAAATGACATCAGATACCAAATGGTAAGGTATTAATTTCCCTCACCCTGCTATGCCATGATCTGTATGTAAGCTCATTTCTAAGATGAACACAAAAATTCAAATTGCATGGATCTTCTATGTATCCTGATAGAAAAGATAAAGACATCATGGTTTTCAATCTAGCAGGAAGAAACTCTGCTATTATCAGCCAATAATCCTCATAAATAATATTTAGCAACACCTCCCATATCTGCTTTTTTCCCCATATTCCAATATGGAAATGAGATATTTAGAACAAGGCCAAGAGGTGACAAAGGACATCTATGTACACTACTGCATTTAATTTTCTTAACAACCTTGTGAGAAATCATTTCTTCTCATTTTATAGATTAGGCAATGTAGACAGAATGACTTTCCTAAGCCACGTGGCTAGAAATTGGCAAAGACAGGAATTGTAATAATAACTTCAACTGACACCTTTGTACTTTCTATCCACAGAACTTAGATGGAGATATTCATAGGTAAATGAAAAGAGAGATACAGACATATGTATATATACACATGTAGGGATTCATATATGTATATATGCATGTACACACATAACTCTTATGATTACAAATAGATAACTGTTATCTCTCTCAGATTTAGAAACTAAGACTTAGAAAGCAGGGGGTGGGGGGGGCTATGATGGGTATGGAGTGAACAGATACAAACTACTACGTATAAAATAGATAAGCAAGATGGATATACCGAATAGCACAGGGAATTATAGCTATTATAATAATTTATGATGGAGTATAATCTGCAAAAAATGCTGAATCACTATGCTACACCTAAAACTAACATAACATTGTAAATTAACTAAACTTCAATTTAAAAAAAAAAAACTCGAGAGGTTGCATAACATGTCAAAAGTAACACAGCAGTGTCTAAATCAAGATTGAAATCCAGAGCCATTTGACTCCAAAGTTTGTATTCATTCCATCTCTCCCTGTTGCCTTTGTTAATTAGTCCCCAAAGAGAGCCCTCGAAATTCCCTCTCCACCCTGATCATAGCTGTCACTTCTCACATGAAGAGGGGAAATGCGTTTCCCAAGTCCTTGAGTCTTAGCTGGCTTTGTGACTTTGACCAAGAGAATGTGGCAGAAATGACATTCTGGGTTTTCAAACTCAAGCCTTAAAAATTGACAGCTTCTATCTCTTGTTTCATGAAACTCAGATACCCAGGTGTGGAAACCCAAATTACCTGAGGAACTGAGACGTTCACTCCAGCTGAGCCCCCAGCTGAAGGTCAGGAGCAACTGCCAGTTATATAACTGAGTTATCTTCATTGTTCCAGCCCAAACAAGCCCTTGGCTTATTTCCATCTAAGTCAACACTATGTGCAGGAGAAGAGCCACCTGACTGAGCTCAGTCCACCCACAGAACCACAAGATATACTACAGTGGTTACTGTTTGAAGTCACTAAGTTTTGGGGTGTTTCGTTATGAAGCAAGAGATAACCAAAGCAAAACAAGATGCTGCCTCTCTTGGAAGAGATGAGCCCAGCCCCTGTGACTTCAAAGTTAGTTTTCTTTTTACAAGAGTGATTATAATGGCATAGTTTTTCCCACCAAAGACAGAAATGACATGAAGTCTTTGGTACCTAAGAATGACAATATCTTAAAACGAGATATTCAAGGAACTTATAAATGATAAATTAAAGCACATAGAAACAGGGAATGTTATTCATCTACTTTTTATGGGAATATAAAATGCTAAAATGTTCCCGGTGGGCAATTAGGTGATAGGTATCAGATATCTTATAATGTTCATGCACTTTGACCCAGAGATATCACTTTCAGAGACTTATTTTTGACAACCATAACAGACACGGGCAAAGTTTTTTTCTATAAGAATGTTCAATGTAGCACACTTACAAAAACAAAATAGAGAAAGAGAGAGAGAGATAAGTACCCACCAATATGGAATTCCGGTAAATAAACTATGGTATACTCATATAACAGAAATTATTACACTGCTACTAAAAGCAATTGAAATCTTTGTCATGGCGTGGAAATGCATATGATGTTTAGAGGAATAAAGCCATATGTGAAATGATGTAAACAGTTTCCTCTGGCTCTTAAAAACAACACCAACAATAACTTACACCAATATAGGGTCTTCCTTTAGGCCAAGCATTTCTCAAGGACATATCATCAAAATAAATGACTATATCTCAGTAGTATGACTATTTCTTCTTTATGCCTTTTAATATTTACTAGGTATTCTATTTTAATAACGATGTAAGAATATAAATACCAACCCATGATTATAGGCACAGGTATTTTTAAAACGGGTTGGTAACTTTGGGATTTCTGGGATACCTGATGAAACAGTTCTGCCATTATGATGGCCATGGACATAACCAACACATTCCCATGACACACTTTTTGGGGTGGTAGCTTGAGCCACAATCCTCGGCTCAAAGAGCCTCTGGTCTCATGCATGTTTTCAGTGCAAAGTCTTAGGCCAATTCTGGGACATCTCCTGGCTGGTTTCCAATTATGTTTCTGCCATAGGCATCAGACAAGGCATTCCAGAGTGTTCTCTTACAGGGGGTAGACCAAGTGAACATTCAGTTTTATTGTATCTCAGAAGTTTATAAGCTCTCCAGGGATTCAGAATACATTGCTTCCTTATGCTCTATGAGCTTGGAAAGCAGGGGTCTCTCTGCATCCTAAACTGACCCTCCTGCAATTAGAAATGAGGTTTCCAGCGGAAGCACTATCTCAGTGTGAACAGCACAATAGCCTTTGGCTCTGTCTAACAAGATCAGCAAGCTAGGCTCTTCAAATTGGCCAAATTTATATTGCCCACCAGGCCTTGTGAATAAATAACAAGGAAATTCTTTTGTTGGCTAGAAAATAATCTATACAAATTCTATCTTAATAATAGTCTCTCAATAGGCCATGCAAGTGCCGGCAGGCAGGAGCCAGATCAGAGATGGGAACAGGAATTCGGAGTTTGGAGTGCCTTTAATGAAACACTACACCTGCTGCCTCTCAAAGTGGAATTGATTGAATAAAAATTTAGTACACAAGAGTCATCCTGTGCTTGTTTTCCAGCCTATCAGCATCTGGGGATTAAGGGCCTATTTCCCTAGAGCCTGGAAGATGCTTTGAATTTCTAGTGAGATAAGCATTGGTCTGGAACATAGGAGCGGCTCTGTGTTTAAAAAGTAAACAAACTTGGAGTTCCCGTCGTGGCTCAGTGGTTAACGAATCCAACTAGGAACCATGAGGTTGCGGGTTCAATCCCTGGCCTTGCTCAGTGGGTTAAGGATCCGGCATTGCCGTGAGCTGTGGTGTAGGTCGCAGACGCGGCTCGGATCCCGCGTTGCTGTGTCTGTGGCGAAGGCCGGCGGCTACAGCTTCTGTTAGACCCCTAGCCTGGGAACCTCCACATGCCGCGGGTGCGGCCCTAAAATGACAAAAGGCAAAAAAAAAAGTAAACAAACTGGATGGAACAATAACTGCTGAATACTCTCAGTTAATATTCATTTGGTGTGACACTGTCCAAAGTGAATTTACTCACATAACTGAACATTTCAGGGGCTGTACTGGCTGCAGGCATGACCTGATCAGGTCTTAAAATGCTGTCACAAGATCTAATTCTTTTTTCTTCTAATTGTTACTTAACTTACCTCATGGTGGCTTCATTTTTTTTTGGACAAATTCTTTCATCATGCAAAGATAATCATGTTTTCAGAACTTACATCCTATTGATTTCAAATTCCTTGTGGGAAGACTGAAAATCTCTTTCCCTGAAGGACCAGCCAAAAGCTCATTATGCTTCACTGACTCTGTTTAGGTCACATACCCATCCCTGAATTAGCCACTGTATAGTTCAAATGAGTATATCCAAGTGTGAACCAGCTTGACCTTGTTTACATCTTCTTTCTTGTAGTTATAGAAGATGGGAGGAGGAGATCATCACAGTCCAAAAATATGAATCAAAATGAGAGAGGACCAACTGATCCGGAACCAGTTCAGAGTGTACTTAAAAAGAGGAGTGTTCCTGTATTGGGTGGCAAAGACCTCACATCTCATCAGATAGTACAGAAAATGTTAATTGCACATTTGTTCTTTCCCTGCAGAGATGTCACCTCCTCCCTCATCTAGCAGCTCCTGCTGTTCATGGCAGGATCCACCCAATCTTCCTACCATCGTTCCCTGCCCTACTTCTAAGGCATGCCCTGGTGAAGGTAGGGAGTTTTCTTCATATTGTAGTAACAGCTATCACTTATTATTCATTTAATATATACCATGAATGATGCAAAATCCTTTATACAAAAATCTCATTTAAACATCACAGAAACTCTAGGAGGTCACTTCTATTACTTATAAGACAAGGAAAATGAGGTTTAGGAAGATGATAAAACCTGGACAAGCTCATACAGCTACTAAGTGGAAAGAAAGGGAATCTAATTATTCTATGATTTCTGAGCCAGTGCTCTTGACTATACGATGACTCCGTTATCTCTTTTCTCTACCATACTGAACCATTTCCATGTGACAAGGCTTGTCGCCCTTTTCTTAGATCTGATGGCTTCCCTGTCTAGTCCCCATAGCCACACTTCCTGTCTCATGACTCCAAAAACACTTCAAACTCTAGACCACTGGCTAAAAGCCAGTGCCTTCTTTCACACGAGGTTTGCCTTAAAGGCATGACTTTGTTTTCTACTTGAAGATTGCCACCTACTTGGCCTCAGGGATCCTTCCCTTGTGTCCTTCATTCCTCTGCCTCCTTATTAGGGATACCACTCTGACAGCATTTTACTTCTTATCTTCACTGCCAGTAAGAAGTTTCTTCCTACAATATCTATGAACCAAAAATTACAGAAAAAGAAATACAAGTGTACCCTATCAATATGCAAAAATCACTCAATATGCACAAAATATGCATCATCACCCAAAATTAGAGAGATGCAAATTAGGAGTACATTAAAATAACCATTTATTAGACTGACAAATACCAAAAGATGGGCAACATATTCTGTTGGTAAAGTTGCAGGGAAACAGACTTTCATTTATTCTGGTGGCAATACATAACGGTACAACACTTTGAGAGGAAACTGTCTGTGCTTTAAAAAAAATTATGAGGGCATTTATCATTTAACTAGCAACCCCACTTTAAGAACTCCATTCCAAGGAGAAACTGTCAAAAATCTGAATGCACAAATGTACAATATTCATTGTGGCATTTTTTTGTAATATAAAAGATTGGAAAGTACCCAAACGTCTATCAACAGAGGATCAGTTGAAAAAACTATGGCATAGCCACACAGTGAAGTACTATGCAACCATAAAAATGAAATGAGGAATACAACCAATTCTCATTATTTATGATTCTGTAGTTGCAAATTACTGTACTAGCTACAATTTATTTGTAACTCCAAAGCCAATATTGTTGGAACTTTTGCAGTCATTCCTAGGCAGGCATATGCACAGGACAGCAAATATCTGAGTTGTCTCATGTGCACGGTCCCAGTTGAAGTCAAACAAGGCAACTCTCTGCCTTCTATTTTCAGGGTATAAACGTAAGTATGTTAACACAGTATTTAGTGCCATAGTTTTTGCCTTTTTGTACCCTTTGATATTGATTTAATTGTTTAAAATGGCCTGAAATGAAGTGCTATCAAGAGGTTCTAAGCAAAGGAAAGCTGTGATGTGCCTGGCAGAGAAAATATGTATGTACATATTGACATACACTCTTATGTAAAAAACTAAGGTGAAGAATAACATGCTACTTTTTAACCTAACAGAGGGAGCAGATATGAACAGATATTTATTTGCTTATATATAAGAAAAGCAATGGGGAAATAAACAAAAAACTTTTTTTAAACTTACCTAACAGAAGTGGTTAAAAAAAAAAGGCATGATATGGAGGGGAAAGAGAGGGAAAGTAGACTTTTCTAAATGCAATCTGTTCTAAATATTTTATTTAATTTATTTATTTATTTTTGTCGTTTTAAGGCCACACCTGCGGCATGTGGAGGTTCCCAGGCTAGGGGTCTAATTGAAGCTGTAGCTGCCAGCCTACACCACAGCCACACAGGATCCAAGCTGTGTCTGTGACCTACACCACAGCTCACAGCAACGCCAGATCCTTAACCTGTTGAGCGAGGCCAGATATCGAACCCGCAACCTCAAGGTTCCTAGTCAGATTCATTAACTGCTGCGCCACGACGGGAACTCCTAGGTATTTTATTTTTTACGTACAAAAATATTTTACAAAGTTATGAAGTTAAATCAAAATTTAAAAAACAATCCCTCAAAATCTAAAACAAAATGAAATAGATGAACTAAACTGTGTATCAGGTTGGTGACTTAGTGAGGAATTATGTTAAACCATTCCAAAACACAGTAATTTGCCTGCATGTCCCTACTGGCCTACAGCCTAAGGTTAAAAACAACTGCAAAGAAATTGCAAGTTGTTTTCAGAAATCATATTTTTAGTTGTAATATTGATTTTGTTATTCTGGAACTGTTGTAAGAATGTTGTAGGATAAAGAAGTGAGTGATTATGTTGACGTAAGGGGCTGAGAATTTTGTCACGGGGAAGCGATACCCAAGTACAGAATCAGAAAACTTGGGTATAAACCCTCTGACCTTAACTGTATATTGGAGATATCAATGAGCACAATGCAGTTTTTCTTTTTAAAGTGTTCACTACCTAGCTCTGTCTACATAAAAAGCCTAGAAACAACGACACAGCCCAGACTGTGGTTTCTAAATACCATTTCCCACTAAAGGGAACCCAAGCTCTTTAGGTTTTAGAATTGAAATGGTCAATTCTTTGTGTAGGCCAGGAGATATCAAAAGTGCACCCAGAACACATTATCGTACCAGAAGGCAGGAAAGATAACAAAGACCACTGGGGTCAGGTCAAAAAGATTCAACAGGGGTCCTAAGATGATACTGCTACTGGCCAAAAGTGGTTCAATTTTAACTTCAAAAAGAAGAGTACACACACTGAATCAAAATAATTAAATACATTCAAAATCAATGAGTTCAGAATGATACTTTAGAAAAAAATGAAAACTCAACAGTCACCTCTGGAGATGGTAGGATACTGACATATTTCTGAAAACTTAATAAAGGTAAACATAAAAAGTTCAACCTAACTACTTCTGTACAAACCCTACTTAGGGGTGAACATAAAGTTGATGGTGGAATATTTTTTAGAAAATTTCAGCTAACAGTGAATGGATGACAGATTTTTTTTTGAAGGGCCACACCCATGGCATACGGAAGTTCCCACGCTAGAGGTCGAATTGCAGATGTAGCTGCCAGCCTATACTACAGCCATAGCAATGCCAGATCTGAGCCTTGTCTGCAACCTACACTGCAGCTCACAGTGATGTCAGATCCTTAACCCACTGAGCGAGGCCAGGGATTGAACACGCATCCTCATGGATACTAGTCAGGTTTGTTATTGCTGAGCCACCATGGGAACTCTGATCATAGATTTTTAATGTCATCGCTTTGTACTCCTAAAAGAAATAATGAATCTAGGCATTGATATCAGTAGTGGCTAAAATAACTGGGTAAAAACCTAAATAAGAGCCTTATAATGTGTGCATCTGGCTGATAACATCTGTATCTACAGGTAAATCTTTTTTGTTCGTTTTTATTTTAACATGACTTGCTTGAGAATCTCTCTGTATACTTTTTCATTTTTTTAAATTTTTGTTGCCATATAGTTGATTTATAAGGCTGTGATAATTTCTGCTGTACAATAAAGTGGTTCAGTTATACATGTATCTACAGGTAAATCTTAAAGTGAGTCCATCAAAATTGGCATGCATTTTGATGTAAAGCACTGGGAAGCACACAATACCACATATGAAGTATCATTCCCCCCTCCATCCAAAACTTAAACCTGAGTTGAACTACCAATTTATAAGAAAAACAGAGGATGAAGAACATGTTACATGACACTGAAGATATGAATCAGCAAAACCCAGAATGTTGGAAACTCTACCAGAAAAACAAAATGGAAATTTTAAATAGAAAGATGAAAAGAGGAACTTCAATTAAAAGATTCTGAAGTTCCCACTGTGACTCAGCCCGTTAAGAACCCAACTAGTTATCCAAGAGGATGCGGGTTCCATTCCTGGCCCTACTCAGTGGGTTAAAGTTTAGGCATTGCCATGAGCTGTGGTATAGGTCACAGACATGGCTAGATCCCACATTGCTGGGGCTGTGGTGTAGGCTGGCAGCTATAGCTCCTATTTGACCCCTGGCCTGGGAACTTCCGTTTGTGGCATGTGCGGCCATTAAAATTAAATAAATAAACAAACAAACAGACTCGAGATATAGCAACCAAATGCAGTTTGTGAACCTAATATATACTCTTAGTTAATAAAATCAGTGGTATTGCATGCACACACATGTGCGCACAGACACACATATACAGGACAGCTGAGGAAATTTGTTCAGCAACTGGATATTTCACGATACCAAGAAAATATTTTTGGATGTGATGCTTGTCCTGTACTAAAGTTTTGAAAGGTTCTTATATTTTAGAAATATATTCTGCAATATTTCTTGATAAAGTTAACATACGATTTTGGAAGGAGGCCATAGGGTGACCAACCATGTTGATTTGCTGGGGCTGAAGGGATTCCTAGGACACTGGGCATCAGTGATAGAACTGGGAAGGTCCTGGGCAAGCCAGGATAGGTGGTCACCCTAAGAGTGAGCGTAAAAGGGAAACAAGACTGACTCCACAGTGATAATGATGGGTATGTGGTCTTGGTTTTAGAATTCTCTTTACTTTTGATTTGTTAGAAATTTTTCACGGAAAATAGCACAAGGTGCTGTTCCCCCCTGTACCTCACCCACCCGTGCAGTGGGGCCTGAGGCGCTCTCGTCTGTGTCTGTCCCCTCAGTTTCTACTCTGTTCTAGCATCTGAATTTCCCACTTAGCCTTACCTCTGTTCCCTGGCCCACCAACCCTGCATCCACAAAGAAGCACAACGCAGATGTTGTAATCATGGCAGTTAGATGGCTAAGGGATCACAAAGGCAAGAGTTCAGGTGCTGGTCTTTCCTCTATATGTCTGACTTTGGAACAATGGCTTATTAACTTCTGAAACTCAATTTCCTCATAAATGAATTTGGAATAAAAATAATGGCTGCTTCATAGGGTTGCTACAAGAATTCAGTAAAGATGTGAGTGAAGAGCTTAGAAGAATGCCTACCTGCTATACTATCTTGGGTGCAAGATGCATGCTTTTTTTTCATTTCCATTTTTAATATTCTGAAGTCAGAACTCTTTTTTAAAATCAAAGTTGTACAGTCAGAGTTCTCATATATAATCAACAGTGTAACAGCCCCATTTTCTAGTTTCTGTATTTGATGCTTTGATATATTGGGGCCCTGCTGATCCTAAGAGATTGCACCTCCCAGGGTTAGCCAGTTCCTAGAAAGAGTAAATGATTCACCTGAGACCATGCCTTTTATGTGCAAACTAACCAATCCAGAGCCAACATCCTTAAATGCCTCCTTTAGGGACTCTCCATCCCGGGTCATTATCCAGCTGCTCTAACACAGGAGGGACAGGTACCAGAAGAGAGCTAGGGACAGCCCCTATAGCCAACAGTCTGCTGAGGTGATTAAAACCAGCTAAGCTTGCTTATCATGCTTCACTTATTTCTTCCCAGAGAAATCACAATAAAGGCTCTTGCCCATGTTTTCCCCTCATTGCCTCTGCCTCATGCCCAACCATGGTACTTCCCCATGTGGCCCTGCATGGCACCCTGTGCCTCCTGTTTCTGGGGAACTATGAGTAAAAATTTCTTCCTTTGTCCTTCCATATCTTCATGTTTTACCGTACAGGTTTAAAGCAAACCCCAGACACTCTTAAAACAAATAGAAACAAGCTCTGACCTAATTAGTTAGAAAAAGAAAATGGAAAGTTCACAGATGTTAGGAGTAGAGCTGGCAACCACACTGAGAAAATAAGCAAAACCCAGAGAGATTTAGCAGTCCAAAACCTGAGGTCACTCCACAGAAACACTCTTTTGAGGACACTGTCACTGATCCAGCCAATTCTGGAGGCTCAATGGAGTGCCCACTGTACTCTCAATACTGCCACCACCACTGGCTGCTTGATGCTTTCACGACTAGACCCTCAAGATTCAAGGTCGTACACATGAACTTCCGACTGACCAAGCCTACATGATTTAACTATACTCCAGGTGCCCGGAGGTGGGGAAGAGGGAATATCTGGTCTCTTTGGTTCCTAACACTCAAGACAGTATTTCCTACTGGATGTACAAAGGAATATTCTCCTAAAAGAATATCTGAAAGTAAGAAGAAAATCTACACCCCAAGTAACAAAAAGGTCAAAAAGAGAAGCCCAAAAAGACTTGCTAAGAAGATGAGTATACGTCACCTTGTCATTGTTGAGCACGTGCTAACTTAGCCAAATATCTTGGCCTAATAAATTGTGGAATTTTCAAAGCCAGCTGTTAATTGATTCACGGCCCGTGAAGGACTAGTCAGGGGCTATACATCTATTTATCACAAAGCTTCCAAAGATTTTCAGAGGAGCCCTTTAACTTTAATATAGGATTCAATAAAGGACTACAAGTTTAACTGTATAGAAACTGTAGGTGAGAACCCAACATTCTATAGTTTGACTCAAAATTATATTATCAATACTGAGAACATGAAAGAGGTCAAGTAGCATGAGTCATGATGAAAGAGCAGCCCATCAGGAGGACTCTGTGGGAACATCAGCAAAGTCATTCCGAAGAGCCTTAGGACTCAAAATGTGAAGAGCTTTGACTCAAAATTGATTGTGATTTTGAAAGGAACAGGAACCAGATTTTAAAGACAGAGTTAAGATATTTTTATGAGCAAAATAAAATTGCCTACAAATTAATGGTATTTCTCCTTCCATTTCATACCCTTTCCCCTAAAAGTCATCATTAAATCAGTGGTAAAATTTAGAATCAATAAGATACTATGGTAAATGTTAAATAAATTTTAGTTTAAAGATATGACCTTGGGGTGGAATCACCCAGACACAGCTAGCCTTTCTTCTCCTTTGCCTTTCTTGACCATGCTCTTTGCCTGAACTTGCTCATTTCTGTGGAATCCACAATTCCAGATCTGAGCTGTGTCTGAGGTAAGAGAAGCATACAGACCAGACATCAAGTCTTTATTTCTTCCCCATGGACAATGCAAGGAAGTGGTCTTTGCTGTAAAGTGAAAGAGACCACTGGGAAGAAGGGCAGGAAGGCGGACCTATGCGTATGGGTTCATTTATTGGCCTCAGCCCTTGAGCCAGTGGCCAGAGACCCCACAATTCTTGGAAAATTTGTCCTTCCTTCCTATTGAGCCTATTATGGTTTTGACTGCAGACAAGAACAAAGAAATGAGAGCTGGAGACCAATGGGAGAATGCAGCTGCTCCCTTGGCCCTGTCACCTATAAGTCAAGCCAGGAGCCATATATATCACCAACACCACTCAGTTCTTTTCCAAATATTTCTGAAAGTGCTGAGCCTTCCTTTATCTGACTATATTCAAAATCCTGCTTTTGTTTTATTATTGGAATCCAATTTTTTGGTCACTTGTGATACTCTGGGAACTATATACATACTACCTCATTTATTCCTCACAAATGCACTCTTAATACTGACATTTTTTTTTCTCCTGCTCCTCATTGTACAGATGATGTAATTGAGCTTTGGAAGTTGAGATACGATTTGACTCCAAGCTCCGTCTGCAAAACTCATCTGCACTAATCAGCATTGGATTGAACGAATCAGATTCTCTTCAAAATACTCTTCTTTTAAATAAGACTTTTTTGGGGTCTTTTTGGGGGAGAGTGGGGCACACCTGCGCATATGGAAGTTCCCAGGCTAGGGATCCAATCAGAGCAGCAGCTGCCAGCCTACACCACAGCCACAGCAACACAGGACCTGAGCCGCATCTGTGACCTATACCACAGCTCATGGCAACCCCAGATTCTTAAGCCACCGAGCTGAGCAAGCCCAGGGATCAAATCCATGTCCTCATGGATGTTAGTCATGTTCTTTATCACTGAGCCATGACAGGAACTTCCCTAAATAACAGACTTTTTAAGGTATAATTCACATACCATAAGATTCGCATTCTTAAAGTGCATAATTCAATAATTTTTAGTGCACTCAGAGTTGTGCAATCACCCTTAATATCTAATTCCAGAATATTTTCATCACCCCCAGAAGAAATTCTACTTCTATTAGTAGTTACTTCTCATTCTCCTGATCCCAACAACTGGATACCACTAATCTATTTTCTGTCACTACCATTTTTTTCTACTCTGGATATTTCATATAAATGGAATCATACAATATGTGGCTTTTTGTACCTCACTTCTTTCCCTCATACATAATGTTTACAAGATTAACCTATTTTATAAGCACAAGTCAGTACTACAGTAATACCAGTATTCGTTTATGACTGATTACTATTCTATTGCATGGATATATCACATCTTGTTTATTCACTCATCATCAATAGATGGACCTTGGGTTGTTTCCATTTCTTTGATGTCAAAAGTAATATGCCATGCACATTCAGATACAAGTGCCTGTGTTGACATGTGTTTTCAGTTTTTGTGGATAAATACCTAGGGGTAGATGGAGTAGATTTTCTAGATCACGTAGTAAATCTGTGTTTAATTTTTGAGGAATGACTGACTTTACCATTTTACATTTCCATCAGAAATGTATGAGGGTCCCAGTTTTCCCATATCCTCGCCAATACTTCTTATTCTTGTCTTTTTTATTATAGTCATCCCAGCAAGTATGAAATGGTGTTTATCTGTAGTTTAATTTACATTTCTCTAATAACTAATGATGTTGAACATATTTTCATGTGCTTATTGACTATTTGTATATTTTCTTTGGGGAAGTTTCTATTCACATTATTTGCCAACTTTTAAATTGGTATATTTGTCTTTTTACTGTTGAGTTATAAGGGTTCTTTCAATTCTAGATACAAATCCCTTATCAGACATATTATTTGCAACTATATTATTCCATTCTTTGAGCTTTCTTTTCACTTTCTTGATAGTGTCCTTCGAAGCACAGAAGTTTTTAGATGAAGTCCAATCTATTTTTTCACTTGTTACTTGTGCTTTGGTGTCATATCTAAGAAACTGCTGCCAAATATAAAATTTATTCTGATATTTTTCCAAGAGTTTTATAGTTTTAGCCCTTAGATTTACATCAATGACCTATTTCCAGTCACTTATTTTATGTGATGTGCGGTAAGGGTCCAAATTCCCCCTTTTGTATGGGGATACCCAGTGGTTCAGTTCCATTTGTTGAAAAGAGGATTCTTTCCCCCATTGAATTGGCTTGGGCAGCACTGTAGAAAATTTAAGGATTTATTTCTGGCCTCTCAATTATATTCTATTGAACTATATGTATATCCTTATGCCAATACACATTGTCTTGATTACCACAGCTTTGCAGTAAGTTAGAAATAGGGAAGCCTTAGTCCTACAGCTTTGTTCTTTTTTTATTTTTACTTTTTCTGGGGGGGGTACTATTCTGGATCTCTTACATTTCCATATGAATTTTCATAACAGCTTCACAAATTATGCAAAAAGGAGAGCTGGGATATTGATAGGGGTTGCACTGAATCTATAGATCAATTGGGGAATATTGATATAATACTATCTTAATATCAATATTATGTCTTTGAACTCATGATGATGAGGTCTATTTCCATTTATTTAGATCTTTTTCAATTTCTTTCAGTGATGCTTTTCAGTTCTCATTGTGAGTTTTCTATGTCCTTTACTAAATTTATTCATAATTATTTTATTCTTTTTTATGCTTTTGTAAATTGAATTGTTTTCTTAATTTCTTTTTGGATCATTCACTTATACTGTAGATAAATAAATTATTATTACTTTTTTAAATGATGTACCCATAGTATATGGAAGTTACTGGGCCAGGGATTAAATCTGAGCTGCAACTGTAACCTACGCCACAGCTGCAGCAACTACAGACTTTTAACCCCCTGTGCCAGGCCAGGTATCAAACCCGCACCTTCACAGGGACCACAGCCACTGAAGTTGGATTCGTAACCCACTGCACCACAGTAGGAACTCCCAAATACAGTTTATTTTTGTATATTGTTCTTATATCCTGTAATCTTGCTGAACTCTTATATTAGTCCTAATCCGTTTTTGCATATGAATTCTTTAGGATTTCTTATCTACATTCTCCAAATAGTGCTGAATGAAGTCCTCAATCTTTGGTTTCTTCAGATAGAAATTTCACATTATTTATAAACATAAACTTCTCATGCCCCGCTGGTTCTAATGGACTTTTCTTGTTTTAGTTGTTTTGTTATTTCTACCACCTAGTATCTATTCACTCCTCTTCTGGCATAGTTTACAGGGGTACATTCCTTCTCTCACTCTCAGTCCATAACCTTTGGGGAGCTCCAACTCCGGGTGTGTGATGCAAGCCTGGCTGCCACATCTGCTTGACTGTCATAAATGGTTCAGGCTGGGCATACAGCACAATCAGCATCAATGAGCTGCAATCTCAGGACTTTGAAAAATCCTCCAGAAGATCCTATTTTCTTTTCTGATGGAATTGGGGGTCAACACAAAGAAGAGGGATGAAAAGAGATTGGTTGTGATTACATCTCTTCAACCCAGGATCATTCATATTAAACTGGAGGCCCAGTCAAGTCCTTGACTGCTTGGGCTTGTGATCCTGTGAATTCTCCTTACGGATCAGCCAAGTCAGGATGAGTGTCTGTCATTTGCACTGATGCTACCTCAGATCATATGTGAGGCAGCGCAATTCATGAAAGACCAGAATATTTCTGCATGGCAACTCCTAACAGTTTTATTTTAAATGAATGGTTTAGTGATAAAAGGCAACAAACACTTTTTTAAAAAACCCTCATGTTTTTCCTTTCCATCCTGTGAAGGAGGCTTAAATCAAGAAACCCAATTTTCATTAGGAGCACACATATTATAATTATTTAACTTTACATTCAGCAGTATGCTTGAACTCCATGTGCAGCGCCCTCTGGTGGTTAATTTAATAGGGAACAGCCCAGGCTCCCTTCTCTCCCAGCAGTTTTGCTTAATGGTGAGTTTGCTCTCAGAGGGTCTGAGGCCATTTGGACTCATCACTACAGTGTTTTTTTTTTTTTTGGTTGTCTCTTTAGGGCTGTACCCATGGCATATAGAGGTTCCCGGCTAGGGGTTGAATCGGAGCTGTAGCTGCTGGCCTATACCACAGCCACTGCAACACCAGATCCGAGCCGCATCTGTGACCCCACTGAGTGAGGCCAGGGATCAGACCTGTGTTCTCATCGACACTAGTCAGGATCGTTTCCGCTGAGCCACGACGGGAACTCCTAGTATTTTTAAACTAACCCTATCATATAGAAACAACCAGTTTACTTTATTAGGAAGATTTTCTAGAAGGATATACAACAATGTTAAGCAAGAACAAAAGAAACTCCTTTAAATAGCCAGATCCCACGGAAGCTGTTTACTTTTACTCCTTTTTACTCCTTTGCTCATGAACTGCAACTTTGAATTCCAGAGAAAGAAAGCTACCCTCAGCTTACGATTTAACATTCATTAGGAACTGCAGAGATTTTCGCTCTGGGTACTGAAAACCATCGCTGTGGCTCAATTATTTCAGCTGATAGGGAACAGGAAATTATTCCAAGGAAGGAGGTTCTTTTATTTCCCAGTTGTAGATTTATTTAGAAAGAGGAGTTTAGGGAGGTCAGGAGGTCCCCTGACTAAATGGAATTGATTTATTACTTGCCACCTTTATGAAGTAAAGGCATTTAGTAGTGTCAAACATGGATCAAAAATTTGCCTCTCCTACTCACTAGAATGTGCCCATTGGAAAGTTACTGAACCACTCTGAGCTTTAAATTCCTCTTCTGTAAAATGGCGTCAATCATAAAATTTATGTGATAGACATTTTTGAGAAATGAATGGAATAGCATAAGATGCATTTAGTTCCTGGTGCCTCATAAATGCTCAATAATATTATGATGTTATTATTGTTACTTTTTAACCTCAGCAGAAATGGTGACTATCAGACATCCCTGCCTCCTAAGAAAGCAGGTTCATAATCCCTTCTCACAACTCAGGGGACCAAGATGATCAACTTTGCCGGATGTGACCCATAATGAAAAAGCTGGCATTCTTTGCTTCTGATTCTCTCCTTGAAGGAATGGGTACGTCAGAGCATCATGGCGTAACAACCCTCTGAATATCAGGGATTTCATATCTGAAAGCAAGTATTGGTTTCTGCATTTAGATCTTTTTATGGTTGCTGTTTTTTCATAATGCCTCCTTTTCCTTATTTCTAAGTTTTAAAAGTGTTAGGGGATACTGGCATGTTTATAAGCTTTTCAGATTTGTTTATCCTGTTCAATCTACTTAAAGCATCTCTTCTAAAATTTGCCCGGAAATAGCAGGAATCATGAGTTAATTCCACGGAGAATCCACTCAGGATGGTGACTCCCCAGCTAAAGGTATTTTTCAACCATACAGTGGAGTGAATGATGTGGACATTAGTGCCTCTGCTTACAGTCATTGATGAATCTGCTCTTCACCACTGGAGCCCCCAAGTGTGACTGCAGCAATGGGGAGGGGGAGGGCTTTATGAGCGAGATGAATGAGCTCATTGTGCCTATCCGTTTTGGAAGCCAAGATTATTGCCAGATGATTCAAGAAATGGGATGCAAGAGAAATGACCTTTATCACTGAAAATGAGGAAAGGATTCAACAAAGGCAAACTCTGGGAAGAAAGAACAGCCAATGTTCTCTATTTCTAGCTTTTCCAATTATGGCATGGGTCTATTCCATTACACAAGTCAAGGAAAAATGCCTCCTTTACAGGTTTGTTCTGCTAGAGATAATGATTATTAAAGCAAATTTTTAGAGGCAGCTTGCATACATATTAAAGCAAGATAATCATATTGGAGAAGTGGCCTGAAGCAGAGATTCAGCTGGAAAGGCCACTGCAGGTAACTCAGGTTTTAAGAACTGGGTAATGATGGCCACCCTTAGTGACCAAGCTGCACGGCATGCTTTAATTGGATTTCCCCCCAAATATATCTGGTAATGAGATTAAGTATGCTTAAAAAGTAGACACTTGTGGAATACTACTTTGATTTAAGTGAGGAAAGCTTATCAATCAGATCATAGCCTCTTTTAGGAAAGAAACAAACCAGTGTGCCCCTAGAGTCTATTTATTCACTCCACAAATATTTATCCAAGACCTACACTGCAAAGGAACAGGAATGTATGCAGTAGAGAATAAGAAAGACCCAATAGCTATCTTTGTAGGGTTTCCATGCTGGTGGAAGAGATCAAACAAGGCTTTATGCAATTAGATACTCAATCACAATCATGAAAAATGCTTCAGATAACTTTGCATACAAATATTGGGAACTCTAACCATACTAAGTGATCAGAGAAAATTTTCTTGAGGAGGTAGGATTTGAGCTGAACACTAACAGATAAGAATTAGTTAAGAAGTGGGACAGGAAGTGGAAATGTGTTCCAGGCAAAGAAAACATCATCCGTCAAGGCTCCCAGGTAGGAGTGATAATAAAAGATGGTGTGATTGGAGCTGGGAGAGTAAGAGAGGACAGGCAAAGTTGCCAGAGACATTTTGCATATGTTGCACTCTTAGCCTGGAACACAGTGGGCTGCCTGGTCATGTATGCAGGGCCATGGTTAGGACCTGACTCTCCTCTAAGAGCACTTGGGAGCCACTGGAGAATGTTATGGTCAGAGGCGGGGGGAGCGGTGACAGTGATTTAACATATTCCAATGATCACTCTAGCTTCAATGTGAAGGATGGCTTGGATGGGGCAAGAAGGAATGCAGACATGAGAACAATTTAGGAGGAAAAAACCAGCAATACTTGGAAACTGACTGGATATAGAACTGACAAAAGAACCTCTAGAAACTGTTATTAGGAAGAAAATCTCATCTTAGAAAGAATCTTGGACACTGGGGAAATTTCATTCCACAGCTACCCTCTCTGAGTTTCACTTACTCAATGTAACTTATTATTAGATGCAGTTACAGTAATACTGGAAAAAAATGTGGACATACACAGCTCACATATACATATAAAGTTTGCTCAACTCTTTTCAAGGTTTCAACCACCAGAAGTGGGGGTAGACCGTGACTTGCCCCCACAGTGAACCCAGAGTCCCAGGAGGCTACTGTCCTGAGAGTGACCAAAATTGTGTTTTGACGGTGAGCATCTCAGAGGCAAAACTGTGGACTTGTGAAGTCAGGGGTGTGTGAATTCAAAATCACTCCGTACTTAATTTTGGGTGGTTTTGACTTTGAAGTAGTTACTTGATCCCTCCAAGCTTAACTTCCTTTATTTGAAAAACTGAACTGAAAGGCATTATGTGTAAGGGACCCACAGTATTTAGTTTGAAAAAAAAAAATTACTTCCTGCTATCTTTCCCTAAAAATAATTATAGAGATCTAGCTAATAATCATATTTGTAAAAAAATATAAATGACCATCAGTGAATGCCTGCAATATGCCAGCAGCAATGCAAGGCACTTATATTTATTAATTCATCTGGTCTTGTAACAACTCTCTGAAATAGGTACCATCATCATACCTGCTTAAGAGATAAGAAAACTGAGACTGTAGACTCAGGGCCACCCAAGTGAGTAGCAGAGTCAGGATTCTAAGACAACTAGTTTGAGTGCATATTTAAAAAAAAATTCCATACAACATATGAGGCAAAAACAGGCAGAAATAGAGGTTGAAATTTATGTTAATCACCTTCTGTGATTCTGTACTCTCAATAAATTCAGATATAAAACCCCAAGTTGACTGCACAGAGGCACAGCACTCTGAAAAATTTAACACTGTGCCATGCTTATGAAGAATGAAATCGGCTGAATATCTATTTCACAGCTTTGCAAATGTTCTTCCACCCTTAGCCTTATGACGAAGGAACAACTTCAATTTATATGCCAACTAATCATGCCCTGCATGCCAAGAACTTTGCTGAGGACAAAGTGCAGTGGTTTCATGGTACAGTATGTGTGCTGGGTTAATGACAGAAAGGAGACACGGCAGCAGCGAGGCACCCAGCTTGGATTTAGGAGACAGGACTTGGTCAGGGATCTGGGCATGTCGGCCAAACCCAGACTGGGCAAGGCTGAGTGTCTGAGCCAACCTCCTCTTCTGATCTCTGGGGAGGGGCAAAGAAATCCTGCAAACATGAAAGCTCTCGTGTCCTGTGGAAACCAGCTATCTAAATTAGGATGATTTCATCACAACCACTGCAAGGATAACAACTGGATTGCTTCAGGTGGCACACTGAGAACTAAACATTTTGTTCCATCCTTTGAAACAGAGATCGTTAAATACTGATGGTCAATGATGCTGTGTGCTGTTATTTAATGTCTGCTTTTCCAGTGAAATCCATGAGTTCAAGAGTTGAGTCAGCCTGATTCTTTGCTACATCATAGCACTTAGCATGACTGCCTGGAAAAATAATAATGAGGAAGAGAGGGAAGAAAGGTAACAGTTTACATGTATTGCATACTTATCATAGGTTCAGCATAGTCTAAGTACTTTCCATGAATTATTGTTTGATCCTAACAACAATCTTATGAGATAGGTTTTATTATTACTATGTTTTACAAATGAGGAAACTAAGGCTTAGTAAACTACAGTAATAGACTGACTCAGGGAGTAAGTGGTAGACACAGGATTCAAACACAGGTCCTAACTTAAAGGTCTGTGCGCCCAACCACTGCTCCAGGATGCCTCTTGTAAAGAGAGGAGATTAGTTAGTACTAGTGGAATAAATACATGTCCTAGAAACTCTCACATTACCGGGAGATGTGGACAGGGAGTAAGTAAGGGCATTCTTAAGAGGCCATATTGTAATACCCGGGGAATATTTTCAGATTACTCATATCTTTCTTAGTCACTTCCCATTCCTACTTCTGGATGAAAATCCTTGCTGTGGTCAGTCACTTTCAGCAGCAGAAAATGTTGAGCATATCAGGAGAAAAAAAGAGGCTTTAGAAATTATTCCTCTGGAACAGTGGTCCTCAAACCTGGCTGCACATTGAACTAAAGCAGGGAGCTTTTAAAAATACTGATTCGTGCCCCACTTGGATGGACTAAATGATCACTGGTGGGGGTAGAGCCTGGGCACTGGCATGCCTTAAGAGACACCCAGGTGATATACGGTAAGGCTTGAGAAGCACTGCTTCACTCTCCTCAACAAAAAGCCTGGTCCACCTCATTTCTCTTCCCTAGGCATTAATGTAGGGAAACAGATATCAAGGGTGTTGGTTATCTAAAACTTTAATTGAACAAACACCTCATGAGCACCTCCTATGCAGAAAAAGCCAAGAAGCACAAAGCACAACTTATCATTCATGGCCCTAAATCCTAAAGGGATAATATAAGCACAGAGATGAGTATATAACATAACAGAAGAAAAAACATAGTGATGGGAAGAAGTAGGAGAACCGATAGGAAGGGAGGCTCTGAGGGAAAGTAGAAGTGACTCTCTAGGAAGCTAAGAAAAATGCCATAGAGGCACTGAGGAAATCGATGAGAAAGATCAGAGAAAACAAAGATGTCTCTTATTTTTTAAATTTTTTATTTTGAGATAATAGTAGATTCACACGCAATTGTAAGAAATCCCATATGCCTTGTTAATTTTTCCCAATAGTAACATCTTGCATAACTATAGTGTACCACACCTAATTTTGACAGAAGGCTCTCAGAATAAGCAGTAGATTTCAAAAAAAAAATTTAATCGGCTATCAGATCATTTAATTATGACCATAAGTCAACATTTTATTACATATTTGTAGCCAAAGAAGAGAACTTGCTTAACCTTGGAAGACACATTTGAGAGGAAGAAGAAGGTGAGATAATCCTTGTTGGACTGGATAGTGTAAAAAGAACTCTGGTTGAGAAGATCATTGGGACCTTGATAGACAGTCCGCTAAGTAGGCGGGTAGGTGGTTTCCCAGAAGAAGTCTTAATCTCATTAAAGTTTAATGTAAAAGTGCTTAAGCATTTTATCACAAATCTTAATTTCCCTCCTAGTAGGAGGTTGTGAATTACATCATAAAAAAAAAAAGCCTCTGCTCAAACCAAGTTTGGGACAATTTTTCCTAACTGAAAGAATTAAATGCAGTGTTAGGATCTACCTTGAGACTTGGCAAGATTGAACATGATGCCTGGACCCGAGTCTCTGGGAAGATCATCCAAGAAGAGACCCAAAGACCAGCAACATGGAATCTTTAACTTCTGTGTGACATAAGTGATTGATGTTTGTTGTATACTGTTTCTGTGTTAGACTGTGATTCTGCCATAATTTAAGCTACAAGAGGACAGGCATTTTTGTTTGTTATTTACACTAATTTTTCCCTTGGACATTATTAAGCACCCAGTAAACATGCAGTAAGTATAATTAAATAAATTAATTTCTAATCATTGAGATAACCAGTAATCTTTCTAGCCCATATATTTGAGTCATGTTGGGGGTACGGACTGCTAATTCAGGACTACATTTCATGAACTAATATTTGGGGAACACATGCAGAAGTGTACTGATATATATACATACCAATACCACAACAATGAGAAAAAATCAGCCATGTCTCATACAAGGCCCTCTACTTGGACACATTGTTGGGAATCTAGCAATCACCCAAGAAAGCTTTTGCTGTAATAAAGAACAAATAAGTGGCCACTGGGAATTGGAGTTGGGGGTGTGATTACAAAGGGATAGCATGAGACAGTTTGAGATGCCGTTCTAATTCTGATTATGATGTATACATCCATTAAATCTGTACATCTATTAAAATGGATAGAATGCTGCACAGTAAGTAAATTATTATAAAAATAAGATATTTGGAGCTCCCATTGTGGCCCAGTGATAACAAACCTGACTAGTATCCATGAGGATACAGGTTCAGTCCATGGCCCTGCTCAGTGGGTTAAGAATCCGGCATTGCCATGAGCTTCAGTGTAGGTCACAAATGAGGCTCAGATCCCACGTTGCTGTGGCTGTGGTATAGGCCCGGCAGCTGTAGCTCCAATTCCATCCATAGACTGGGAACTTCCACATGCCGCACGTGCAGCCCTAAAGAAAATAAATAAATAAAAATAAGATATTTGCCACTAAAAACCTAGAGAATGGAAATCTTGTAGGGTCAGCCGATGAATTGATACTTCTGTCTCTTGGACCATCCCCCGGATCCTGGAAATTTTATATTTCCAGGAATGTTCTTTATATTGTGAGATTCTATCCCATCCTACCCTTCACAACAATTTACAATGAGAGACACCAAGCTGGACCAGTCAAGTCTCTCGGATATTTGGAATTGGATGGCTGCCACAAGTTGATCTCCAAAAGTGGACGGAAGGGTAACAACAAAACCTATGGTTGTGAG
Source organism: Catagonus wagneri (assembly GCA_004024745.2). Taxonomy (NCBI): domain Eukaryota; kingdom Metazoa; phylum Chordata; class Mammalia; order Artiodactyla; family Tayassuidae; genus Catagonus; species Catagonus wagneri. Next base: position 2,897,735 of record PVHT020000063.1, read on the forward strand.
CAGGCCGTATTCTATTACACAGATGTAGAAGTTGAGAAAGCTGGTTTGCAGAGCAAGAGAGAGAAGGCTATAAACCCACGAGAAGAAGAAGAGGTGAAGGAAATGAGAGAGAATCGGACATGTTGACTGATTAGTTTAATGGTTTCTATTCTGGTTCCTCTTTTTAAAGTCCATCTAAAAAAAAAAAAAGGAAAGAAAAGAAAAAAGGAGTTCTCATCGTGACACACCAGAAACAAATCCAGCTAGGAACCACAAGGTTGTGGGTTGGATCCCTGGCCTCACTCAGTGGGTTAAGGATCTGCCATTGCTGTGAGCTGTGGTGTAGGTCACAGACACAGCTCAGATCCCAAGCTGCTGCAGCTGTGGCATAGGCTGGCGGCTATAGTTCCGATTGGACCCTAGCTTGGGAATCTCCATATGCCACACATGTGGCCCTAAAAAGCAAAATAAATAAATAAATTAATAAATTAATTAATTAATAAAGTCCATCCACTTTATTCCTCTTGATTTCATTGATCTATTTTATGCTTTTATAATAATTCTTTTTAATGTTAATACTTATCAAGCTCAACTAGTCCTATTTCTAAGATCACAGAGTGTAAATTAACCTATGTGCCATTAAATACTTCACCACCTTCAACTCATTAGAATTTGTCAATTCAACCTCTCAGGGCCTTGGTTTCTTCATCTTTAAATGAAGCATAATAGTATCTTCCAAAGAGTTGTGAGGTTTAAATGAGTCCATAGAGCAATGCCTGACATATAACAAGAACCCCAATACTTTTGTTATTGTTGTTGTTTTCATCGTCTTTTTCCTTCTTCCTTTTCTTCTCTTACTTCTCTTCCTCCTTCTCCTTCTCAATACTAACACAGCTTTATCAGAATCTGTCTAAATTCCCAACCTCACATCAAAGCAAGAAGTAGCTATAATTGTCAATATTTTGCAAGGTCAGAGAACATAGTATAGGAAAATAGCTCATCTATTATAAGAACCTCAACACCTCTCCACAAACACGAAAGAGCCTCTTGAAATAATAACTCTAATATAATGCACAATTATTAAAATCAGGAGTTTTATTATATTTCTTTAAATTCTGGTAGTATTTCCTGTGAAATTATAACACACAGCACAAGAAAGATATTCAAGACCATTCACCAAGTTTGTTCCTATTTCTCTGTGGGATGAATACAGTGAGGAGTTGGAGATGACATCTTGCACCTGCATTGTAATTTAGAGTCTACAAAGCACTCCCTTGGATTCTAGTTCATTTTGACCTTTATGAAAGCCCTTTGAAGCAGATATTGTTGAAATGTTAAAGATGAGGAAATTAAGGCTCAGAGAGGATCCAGTGTCATCTGGCCACTTTATACAATAGTTAGGATGGAGGTCTTCTGACTCCCACAAATTAAGCTTTTTCATAATCATATTTGTGCCTATCAAACAAACAGCTCTGCAGATGAAGTCAAGCCTGGTGTGGATATTTTCTCCACTTCTCAGATTCTACTACTGGCTTATAAGTTCCAGACTCTACATAAATGCAGTAAGGTAAGCAAACTACGTTCATTGAATAAATTACGAAGTTAGGGTCTTCAGGATTCACGTTTAAGGTCACCTTTGGAATATGTGAATTAATAAGAGTGTACACCTGGATAATCAACCCACTATCTCCTTACTTCAGATCAAATGTTCCTTCCATTACATGACACCGCCTTTTAGCTTACTTTATTCTTCACCTTAGAATTTCAAATTCTCAACCAAGGCTGAATGGTAGAGACACATGTTCCTTCTAGTCAGAAAATAACTAGAGCTGAAAGAGATATACACTTGCTTTTCCTAATGGGATGGAATGAAATCTAAGGTCAAATATTGGGCAAATTTTATAGAAGAATGACATAAATTTATATATTTCAACATAGTACAAGATAGAGTGTTGTAGGGTGGGGAAAGAAAATGATAAGACAGAATGTTTGCTTAAAATGAAAGGGGAAAAGGAACAAAGCTGTATGGGTATGTAAGATGGAGTTTTCTGTAGAAAAATGTCATTCGTCCCAGGATCGATAAAAGAGGTGAGCCTGGGGCCTTAAAGAGCACGGAGTTTTTCTTTCTTAAGGCCAAGACATTGAGGCTGGTTGAGGACAACTGATTAGACACACCTACTGTGTAGCTGAGGATGGAAATTCCCAGCTATATTGCGAATGTGGTTCACCTTGGAAGATAATTGCAAGAGAGAGAAGCAGTGAGAGAATAGTGGGTGAGTGTGAATGAGAGAGAGAAAGACTCTGTGTGTGTGTGTGTGTGTGTGTGTGTGTGTACATGTACTTTTAGATCTGTGCATTATGGAGCTTTGGGAGCCTAGGAACATGTTGGCATAAGAATGGCCATAACAGAATATATCACTGAAAATATATAATTCCTCTTCATCACCTGCCCCCAGAGAGGTCCAATAAGTGACCCAAGTGACTTTATCCAGTGGGAAGATAAACTGAATCACTGAGATTGGGCAGCAGTGTAATCCCAGGTCCTGAGTTTAAGGCTTACACCATCATAGCAGGAAAACTAAGTGCTTCAAGGGTGACTATGTGAAAACGACAACTAGCAAAGCCAAAAACAACATGACTCCTCAGCCAAGTGAGGAGGATTTTTGTTTTTCCTTTCCTGTTCACAATACAGGTTAAGCAAATCTGTCTCCCTGAGTAAGTGCTAGAATTACCTTGCGTTGTTAGAATTACCACAGGACAAAGAACCCAGGTAAGGGAGAAAGACATTCTCACAATACGTGGTTTCAGAGACTTGTAAAATAAAAGAAATGTGAGCCAACTTTTACTTTTTGCTCTGACAGTGGCTCAATTCACACTAAATCTTCTGCCAACAATAACTACAAAATTGGTAAAAAATTTTAAAAAGGTATTGTTAACAACAAGGTCCTACTGTATAGTACAGGGTACTATATTCAATATCCAGCAAACTTCACTCCTTCCTGTTGCCACAAGTTCTCTAGGATCATTTTTTTCTCCCGGAAGAACTCCTTTTGGTACTTCCTCTAGTACTATTCTGCCCTAATTTAATCTCTTAGTTTTTATTTGCCTGAAAATGTATTTATTCTATGTTCACTTTAGATCATTCTTCTTGCCATCCCTGAATTCCCGGACCTGTGAATCCTAGTTATGAAGAAAGAGTACCATATATTGGATGGTGATTCAGAGCATGTACAGTTTTCTGGAAAACTCTGCCCCCAACCCTGTTAGGTACTGCCACCTAGCTGGCACTCTAACTGAGTCTTCAAAAAGCCATTCCACTGTTCTATCAAGACATCTGCTTTGAGATGGTAGGAAACATGGTAAGACCAGTGAGTTCCATGAGCACGAGTCCATTGCTGCACTTCCTTTACTATGAAGTAACTTCCTTGATCAGAACAATGCTGTGTGCAGTACCATGATCAGTAAGATATTCTGTAAGTTCATGGATGAAAGATTTGGCAGAAGCATTGTGTTGAGGTAAGGCAAACACATATCCAGAGTAAATGTCTATTCCAATAGGAACAAAATGCTCTCCCCTGTATGATGGAAGGGGTCCATGTTGCTGAGTACAAGTGTAAACTTTATGTCTGCCATTAAGTTCACGAGCCCATTGGGTGATGAAGGGGAAGTAAGTTGACTGGTACCTGCAGAACAGGTCCTCTCATCCACTTGATAATTAAAATGCTACTTCTGCTGAAGTCACCCTTTGGTTAGCATGCAATAGGACACAAGTATCTTCACGTTTTTTACCCATTCAGAGAGGTCTATCCACATATACCAAATTTCCTTGTCACCAAATTCCAATCATGATCCTTCCAAGTCCCTGGCCATGCAGCCAAACCATCAGTCGTATCCCAGGAACTGGTAAATAATCATGCTTGGTCACTTCTTCCAAACAAAATGAACAACCAGGTGCACTGCTCTGAGGACTTCTCTTTACTACTAAACTTCAGGGATGTCTCAGAAATGGACATGACAGACCTAGAGCACCACTTGCGGTGACATTCATAGTTTTAAGTAATATGCTAAAAAGAAGAAAGGGTGAATACAGGTGCCTAAGCCCCAATCTTAAAGGTGCGGCCCCAACAATTTGTGGGGCAGGAGAGAGGTGTGTCACGCATCAGGATTCCCTTGCTTCCTCAATCACCTATTCCAAGAAACAAATGGCCAGGGTGGGGCTAAAGGAATAAGACATATTTTTGCCTCCTGTTCTGATCTGACATCCATGCTGCAGACTTTTAGAACCAGGTTCTTCAACAACTAAACCTCTTTAAAACCTGCTTGAAGTAGGCTTCCCTTTCACCATCTCGCTCCAGAGCGACTGAGTAACTACAAGTACACTGATGCTTCAGTCATGTGTATTATGAGAAGCTGGGGTGATACTCAGTGTGCAAGGGAAATTTTTCTAACCATAAAAATATTAAAATCAGGTGATGCTGCTAAAAACTTTCTGAAAAATAATTCTTTGGAAATCCCTATTTAAATCTTAGTATGGGAAAGATAATGGAAAACAATAATAAATAGACAAAAGAGAACAGCTTTTGCACAAACTTCATTAACTAAGAGTGATAACCTAAGAATTTATTGTTATCTCTAACCAGAGAAGAAACACATATATGTTTTTTTAAACGTGTACTTAAAGTTATAACATAGACTTTGAGAATAAATTAAAGCAGAAAAAAAAAAAACAGGGTATCTCCCTATGCCTTATCCAGTTATATTAGTAAGAAAGGGCATGCATGTAAAAAGTCCCTTTGGAGCAGTCTTTTCAGGAAGATTTGCTTATTCCTAGCAAACCTGGCAATACCCAAGTGCCCATCAACTTGATAGTTTCCTAAAAGGACTGTTTTCTTAATATCTAAAATGATATCCACACCATCCTGTTATCAGCTTTCCCAGGTCACCCATTCCCATGAAATCAGCTCAAGCCACATGCTATGTGCTGTGTAAAAGTTCAATGTTGATGCCCACCTCTGTAGAGATTCTTGAGATTTCCAGATAGGGACGCAATCGCTAATCATTTTGAACTCGGAGTCCTGCAATTCAGGTGAAACAATTCAGCTTGTGGATAAACACAATCCCTGCCCATTTCTGCACTAGGAGATGGCATCTCCATCCCTTAACCCCAGGTTTTAAGTGTGGCAGACTGAGTTCCTAATCACAGATGTGGAAATGATGCTCCTTCTGCATTTGTTAATGCAAAAGACTTTGCTGTATTTTTCCAAACATATAAGGGATCTCCATCCCTTAACCCTAGGTTTTAAGTCTGGCAGACTTTTACTGAAAGTTTCAGACAATAAAGAGAATTTTATACCACAGCCAAAACCATAGCAATAGATCACTTCACTGTGTTAAAATTCCTTCAGTCTCCCTATCTGTCAACAGGAGTCTCATGGACCACCCAGTTCAGACCCAATTTCTCTCTCCTTCCTCCTCCTAGCCTTTTCTTTGTTTCATGAAAGCCCTAACTCCAAACTTACTGTTAATCTCTTATGCAAGCTAGTTTTCATAATCTCTTTATTTCACTGTCTCTTTCCTAACTATACATTACTGCCTCCTAAATCCAAGTCATCTATATAAAGCTATTTTCCTGAAAAGCAGTAGATCTCAGCTTAGAAGAAATACAGCTGCCAGACTTTAAATTATTAATTTTACCCTGCTTCAATCAAATGGCATAAGTTCCCTTCTACTTACAAATTCAGCCAGTAGATGTTACCCAATCTGTGCCAAGCACTAATGTACTTGGGATAGCGTGTGAATGTAACAATTTCCTAATTTTATCAAGCTCCCAAGAGGGGGCTTAATAAATCCTTATTTGTTTGGGAAAATACAGCAAAGACTTCTGCGTTAACAAATGAATTAGGAGCACCATTTCCACATTCGTGATTAGGAACTCAGGCTTTTATACATAATAATGATTCCTTCTCTTCTTAGGATAACTACCTAGTTGCTCTCTTTCCATAAATAGGGGAGTCATAAGCTACAGAAACAATGTTCCTCACCAAGTTCTACTAAATCCACTTTATCAAAATAAACAACACTCTCCATTTCCTCTCCAAAACATATCCACTGCTCCCCACAGAAAGCTGAAAGCTCATGGCTAATAGGCAACTCTAATTCTTCTGCTAGATTAACCAGCCAATTACCAGTTCTAATTATATCAGATAAGAAGGCTTCTACTGTATTTTTCTAAATAAACAGATTCTCCCCAAGTGGAAATCTCATGCAGGCTGTTGAAAAAAGTAATTGTTTTCTTCCTATCCCATGCAGCTGACTGGATGCTTCAGCAAGACTGTCAGGACTACACAAAATTCACCGGATCCTTATTGCAGAGTATAATTCCATCTTCAATTGCAGGAAGGATTTTTTCTTTCTTTCTTTCTTTTTTTTTTTTTAGGGCAGCACCCGTAGCATATGGAAGTTCCCAGGTTAGGGGTCAAATCAGAGCTGCAGCTGCCGGCCTATGCCACAGCCACAGCAACACAGGATCCAAGCTGCATCTGTGACCTACACCACAGCTCACAGCAATGCCAGATCCTTAACCCACTGAGTGGGGCCAGGGATTGAAGCCACCTCCTTATGGATACTATTTGGGTTCATTACTGCTGAGCCACAGTGGGAACTCCCAGGAAGGAAATTTAAGTGGTTGTATCAGTTGTACCAGTCATCCATTCCTGAGTAACAAAATTTACTAGTACTCTATAGTTTAAAGCAATAAGCATTTATTATTGCTGAGGGGTCTGTTGTTAAGCAGGGAAGTTCTATTGATCTGAGCAATGCTTAGGTGATTTGACCTCGTGTCTGGAGTCAGCTGACAAACTCATCAGGAGTTATTCGATGAAGCATAGCATTTTATGGCTTATGGTTGATTGCTTGTCGGCAGGAGGAGAGGGAGTGGCTGAGTTCTGTGAATCTCTACATCCATCAGGCAAGCTCATGGCAGCTAGACAGAGTTCCAAGGGAAAAAGCAGAAGGTACAAAGTCTAGTCTCAGTACTGACACACTGTCACTTCCACTACATTCTATTGGTCAAAGTAATTTACAAGGTGAGAACAGATGTAAGGGGAAAGAAAACAAGTTCCACCTATTTTTGAAAGGAATTATAACGTCATATTGCAAAGGTTGTGGATATAGAGAGGGATGGAGAATCAAAGCCATTATTGTAATCAACGCACCACAGTGGTTGAGGCAGCATTATTAACCTTTTTTGTATTATACCTCAAATTTATCTGGAAATTTTAGTAGTCAGAAGAAAGTCAGGGGGTTCTTTCTATTTCAAACATAGAAAGTCATTAGAGACAATTGTTACCACCCCAAAGGATCAAAACAACTTATTCAAGGTATACCAAAGAGCTGAACACCTCCCCCCAACACCCCCCCCACACACATACACACATACACACATACCCAAAAGAAATAACCTCCAGGAAGTGAGAGGCCCTTTATGCAAACAAGAGACTCACCACTGCCCTAATCTCTGGAGAAGCTGTAGAAAAGGCAGGAAGGAAAAGACAAATCAAATTTCTAAAAATCTTTTAATGGACGCATGAAAGCTAACATGAGAAATCAAAATTGCTAAGATCCTCAGACACAGAGTGAGTTTCTACCCATTCACTAATAGTCTCTCTCACAGAGAGTCTTTACCCAGTGGGAGTTGGGCACCAAAAGCAGGAACAGGGAAAGAGGTGGGAAAGACTCCCCTGAAATTCACCACCCCTCCTTACATGGACTGATATTCATATTAAAGAATGAAGGGGCAGAGTGGGAGAGGAGAGCAACCTCTCCTCGTGGACTCTGAACTTTCACCCAAGAAAGACTAAGGAATGGCAGTAGAACTGAGAGAAACCACAAGACATTTTCAGGGCTTTCAATCATTAAAAAGTGGGGGAAGGAGAACAGATGTGACAGTATCTCCCTTGAAGGCATTCTAGTCCTTTATATGGTAAATAGAGCCACAATTCTCAGGAGAGAGACAAGAAAGCAGGGCTGAAAAATCTCCCAGGCCAAAAGCAGGGAGCAGGCCTGGAGAGAAAAAACGCCTCCGAAGCCTGATCAGCCGGCAGGCTGGTGGTAGATCAAGGGAAGATCTACAGTTCTGAAGGCTGGCAAATTCTTTGTGCACCACAGATTGTCGTAATCGCACTAGCACCCAGCTCTCAAGTCCTGCTAAAGGGAAAGTCCTGATCCTACACTCAAACCATTTGAAGGGAGGAGTAAATTGAATTAGACAAAAGCTGCAGCAAAGTCCAGACTGAGCTCAACAACAGATTGGACTGAATCAGCACCTACCTTGCTAGTCTAACACAGGAAAAGGCATGTCCTCTTCTGAAAGTAAATATTATTCAGTTCAGTCTTTACTATTCCTTTAGGTCCAGCATACAGTCAAAAAATTACAAAACATATCAAGCAACAACAAGGAAACATAATCATGATGAGGAAATAAAACAGAAAATTGCAACAGACCAAGAGATGACCCAGAAACTGGAATTACCAAACAGGGACGACAAAACAACTATGATAAAAATGTTAAAGGAGGAGTTCCCATTGTAGCTCAGCAGGTTACAAACCTGACTAGTATCCATGAAGGTATAGGTTCGATCCCTGGCCTTGCTCAGTGGGTTAAGGATCTGGCATTGCCGTGAGCTGTGGTTTAGGTACAGAAGTGGCTTGGATCCAACATTGCTGTGGCTGTGTCATTGGCCAGCAGCTGCAGCTCTGATTCGACCCCTAGACTGGGAACTTCCGAATGCCTCAAGCAAAAAAAAAAAAAAAAAAGAAAAAATAGAAAAAAAAAATGTTAAAGATGGATAAAATGCATGACAAGATTAGTATTTTAGCAGAAACATATGGAATATACAACACATTTCCTATCAAAATTCCAGCAGACTACTCATTACAAACATACAACATAATTCTAAAATTTACATGGCAGTATTACAGATCTAGAATAACCAAAACAATATTGAAAAAGATGAACAAATCTGGAGAATTAACACCACCTAGTTCCAAGTCTTACTCTAAAGCTATAGTAATAAAGACAGTCTGATAGTCAGATAGTAGGATAGAAAACTAAATCAATGGAAAAGAATAGAATATGCAGAAATAGACCAAAACTTAGATGGTCAGTCAATTTTTTCATAAAAATACCAAGTCAGTTCTACAGGGTAAATTATATCTTCTTAAATGTTGCTTAAACAACCAGATTTTATATAGAAAAAAACCTTGATCCCTTTCTCCACATAAAAATTAATTCAAGATGAATCATGAATTTCGATATAAAACTCAGGACCTTAACACGTCTAAGAAAAAATATGAGAATATTCTCATGACCTTGGGTAGACAAAGCTTTTACTGAACAGGACGCAAAAAAACACAAAACCTAAAAAGTAAATTTTGAAAAATTAGACTTTATCAAAGTTAAAATTTTCTTCTTAACAGAAGTCATTATTAAGACAATGAATAAGCAAGGCACAGATTGGGAAATATATTTACAATGTCTGTATTGGACAATGGACTTGTATGCAGAATATACAAAAGCCATAAATCAACAATTTAAAAAATGAACAACCAAGTGTCATAAAATACTTGAATAGATGCTTCACAAAAGAAAATACAGAAATATCCAACAAGTGTTTCAAAAAGGACTCAATATCATTAGGTCTTCAGAGAATGTAAATTAAAAACCACAATCAAATAGCACGTGACACCCACTAGAATGGTTAAAGTAAAGGAATGACAACAGCAAATGTTGAAAAAGATGTGGAACTAGAACTCTCATATATTGTTTTGTGTGTACAAATGTTAGTACCACTTTTAGAGTTATGAGGCAGTTTCTTGCAAAATTTAAGCAGATATGTACATATCTTCTCCAGAAATTTACTCAGAAGAAATGCAAAAATACTTATCCAAAATCTTGTACAAGAATATTCTTAGCCACATTGATAACTGTCAAAAAATGGAAACAATGTAAATGCCGACAATAAGAGAATATTGAATCCTTACCATGGATTTGTTACTCCTCAGCAATAAAAAGAATAAAGTGTTAATACAAACTACATGCATGAATCTATTGTGTTAAGCAGTAGAAAACAGAAAATTCAAACCATAAGAATAACCATATATATGGAATCCATATATAGACAAAGCGAACCTACTGTGATAAGAAATCAGGCAGTGGGAGGAAGAAGAGGAAGAGATTGACTGAAGTGCATTTACCTGTATGTTAATTATATCTCTACGAATACAAGAAGGTCTTTTACTCCAAATGTCTAGTTCAGGGCTTGTTTCGGATTAATAAAATGTTCAGTGTTTAGATTTCTTCCTTCCAGAAGAGCACAATGTTTGAAAAATTAAAAATTTAAGATGTGATATATAAGTATGAACATTTGTAACTCCATGTTTCAAAATAGTTGCTACTCCACAAAAGAAAGCATTCAGAGAGAACCATCACAATTCTTGTGTAACTGGCCAGACCCCCATGATGTCACGGGTCATATCCGACCATCAGCACCAACCCCCATGATTTGGTGACCGAGCAGTCACAACTACATCACTGAGGTTGACAGTGACAGCTTGGAGGTCAGGCAGACCTAGGTCCAAATTCTGTCCTCTTATAACTTCACACTCTTCTTCTAATAGTTCTGTGAGCCAGAAGTCTAGTGGTAAACAGGTAGCTAGCTCTAATTTCAATATATTAAATGGCCCTACTCAGAACCTCATCATTTCAGGTCTATCCTAAGAGTCACAAGATTTATCATCAGTCCCAGTGGCCCAGGACATGACGAAATTATAAATGGATAGTTTACTCTGCCCCTCACATCCTCAGCTACCCACTTCCCCTCTATGGGAAAGAGAAAACAAATAAGATGCCACACAAAGTGGTGTGGATATTGGAAAGTGCAACCAGAATGTAAAATGCCTTCCTTGAACAAGATTGTAAATGGGCAAATAGATATTTACTTATTGAGGGGTTATGTGTGATTGAGGATGCCACTTGACATCATTTAATGTCCCTCAGGCATGCAGTTTTTAACAGACTTAAAACACATGAATCTGTTTCCAGAGATGTAGACAGACATCAAGGCCCTCTTGCCCGAATTTGTGGAAGGAAGAGCAAACAGCAAAAGAAACCAGCTATGGAGAACAGGTGCATTGGCAGCTGTTACAGCACTGGTTTCAGAGTGGAAGCAAGAAATATGGCCCCTTAGCATTTTAACAACTTTATCTTCCCCTGTAACTGCCAAGTTACCCCAGACTTCCTCACCAAAGCTCTAGGTGCCCATATCTTCCCTTATTTCTGGATATAAATGTGACCCTCTTCTCTGATTACAAGGCAAAGAAAGACCTCCAGATTAGTTGCCAGCACTACTAGGCACCCCAGACAGTTAGCTGAACCAGAGAGAATGCCCAGCAGTGGCAGGATGGCAAGAAGTTCCTTCAGATGGAGCCACATGCTCATAATTCATTCACACGCTTCCCTCTGGGTAAGACAGCAATTTAAAATCATCCAATGTGGGTCTTCCTGGAATTACAAAAATAAGAGTGCCACCAGAATTGAGGATTGGTTGCCCCCTGTTCCCCAGTGCCACCCCAGCTGGAAGACATCCAGGAACTGGGTTACACAGTGTCTTTGACAGAAATGGAGATTAGCAGGTGTTAGAGACAGATTAGCGACTAAATGAGTTTCTCACTGGCATAATCAGTATTCCAGAAGGAAGGGTTTTAGAGAGAAGTTGGGCAGCTGCTGGGAGCCCTCTCTGACAAGAAGAAATTTGCCTGCATTTACCAGACCTGTGCAAACTCAAGAAACCAAAGTGGAAAGGTAGCCCATAATTGAAATTTGCAGCAGGTAGCCACTCAGAACATGCAACTGAGATAAGATGGGGTCACGGCAGGTTTTGTTTTATTTTAGGGGCACTTCCTAGAGATGGGAAGGAGGAAGTTCCATTTTAGGACTTCACCTTTTTTCTTCTGATTCGGGTCCTGACTCTAATTCCAACATTCCTGTGATTGGTGTGGTACCTTTTTCCTGCACCCTAAGGTTTGACCATTGGGCTAGAGGACAGAGGGAAGGCTTTGAAGAGTCTCACGAAGCAACAGTCTTAGTTCAGGCTGCTATAATAAAAATACCATAGCCTGGGTGGCTTAAACATCAAGCCTTTATTTACTTACAGTTCTGAAGGCTGGGATATCTAAGATCAAAGCACCAGCAGATCTGGTGCCTGGTGGAAGTCCATTTCCTGGTTTGCAGGTACCGTCTTTTCTTGTACCCTCACATGGCTCTGAGAGAGAGGTTGTCTCTCTGGTGTCTCATCTTAAAAGGGCACTACTCCTAGCTGTGAGGGCTCCCCCCATCCCCAAATACCATCACATTAGGGATTAGGCTTCAATATATGATGTTAGGAGTGGGGGTGGGGGCAAAAACATTCAATCCATAGCAAACACCAAGTATCCCGTCATCTTGGTTTTTAGAGAGAAAGGAAGGAAAAAAACTAGTTAATGAACACCTACTATGCACCCTGTATTTTATTAAGCCTTTTCATCATTTTATAATAACCCAAAGGATGGATTAACCCACAAGACTTGGTCCACATTAGATCTGGCATAAAAGAAACTAAAGACAGCTTGAGTACCCTATTTCTTTCCTTCCCATGGTTTTGTGTTTCCTCCCTAATGTTATTTTGAATTTGTTTGTGCTCAAATTATATTATACCCTTGTCATCTTCATTAGCTAAAATGTATTTATGGCTGATTATGCATGCATAAAATAAATTAAATATCTGAATAACATTACCCGTAATTGACGAAATTGCCTTATGTTTTCACATCCTTACAACAAAAAAGGCATCAACAAATGACCGGGGAAACAAAAGGATAATCCATTATAATTGTCCATATTACCATAGAGATAGGACAGACGTAATTATGGGCAATTTTCAGTGTCTAAAAATCAAGTGTGATAAAAAATTATATTGAAGTCAACAACAACAACAACAAAAATCTTTAACAATGGTTTCAAAACAAATGCTTGTGAGGATCAAAGGAAATGGCCCCCGCTCTGAAAAATCAGCCACTGACTTAGAAGTTGACACTTAATCTCTTGAGTTTCTACAAAATATAAACCACTGCTGAAGTGCTCATTTAGATCTGCTTGAATGATTCTCCATGATACAGTTTCCCTTCAGACACCTCTGGCTTATTGGTAAAATATTTATGCTGATCAGAGAGAGACTCCAGTATGTTTTCATTTCTAAACACATAAGTACCACCTCCAGCACAGCCTGACATATATGTATTAGATCAGACTGGCATAGTCTTTCCTTAGGTTGCATATTTGGGTTTTTTGAAGATGATAAAAATTTAAAATATTTAATAACCACAGTAACTATTATGGTATAGAAAATGACCAATTTGGAAAGATGTCAACTATTGCATTAGAACAGCATCCTGGGACCCCTTTTGTGAAGGCTGGGGGTCCAAACTATTGGGGCACAGAGAAGCTAATATAGGCCAATCAATTTGGAAGTCTTTTAACATTTTAACAATGGGGAAACTACACCAGTATGTCCTGCTGAATGTCAGCACTGCACAGATACACTGATAAAAGACCAAGGTCTGGGCTTTCAATTTGCTTCTATTTATCCAGGTGGCTTCTCCCAGCATCTTGCCAAATGGACACCCTAGGAAACTGCATCCATGCAGGGCTCTGGCCGGCAATACAGCAGCCCAAGGCCAGGGCCATTTCTATAAGAACACACCTTCCTTTTCAGCACTGACACCTTGAAAACCACAGTCCTCTCCACAGAGCACAGCCATCAGGGCCCAACCACAGGTGACACTACTTTGACTTTTAAACCCAAAGGTATGTGAAATTTAAAACAGGAAGGCTCCAAAAGCATACAAGGGAATCTAAAGAAGATAAATCAACAGAGAGAGATGCAGCATGGCCTGTATCTCAAGAGAACATTTTCATTTACACTGTCAGAGTGAACTTTAAAAAGGGCAGATCCAATCACATCATGCCATTCCTTGAAATTCCTCTATCTCCAGTCCTTCAGTATGGCTTACAGGGACTTGCCTCACCTTGTTTCTTTTGCCTGCATCCCATATCCAAGGGATATTGAACCAACCGTGATATCAGAACCCAGTATTGTTGCTTCATGCCTCCAACTCCACTCCACCAAGTGGGCACCCCATTACAATTCGAGTCTCAAGTCTTAGAATTGTTTCCTAGAAAATGATCTAGTTGCCTTCATTTAAATATTCTGAGTAACATAAGGCTTGGTACCTATCAGCTCACATAATTTTTGTTGAATAAGTAATTCAATATAATCATGCCATTTAAAATCACAGAAAATGGTAACCAGCCTATCACAGCTCTTTGGGGAAGTAAAGATGTGGCCAATGTATTCTAGGATAACGGGATAGAACACAAGCAGAGCTTAAAAATAAAAAAGATTAACCATATCCAGGTGGAATGCTGAAGATGGAAAGGACTGAAATTCTCAGACATTGCTGATGGAAATGTAAAATGGCACAACCACTTGGAAAACAATTTGGCAGATTCTTTTATTTATTTATTTTTTTGTCTTTTTGCCTTATCTAGGGCCACACCCGTGGCATATGGAGGTTCCCAGGCTAGGGGTCTAACAGGAGCTGTAGCTGCTGGCCTTCACCACAGCCACAGCAACACAGGATCCAAGCCACGTCTGCAACCTATACCACAGCTCACGGCAACACTGGATCCTTAACCCACTGAGCAAGGCCAGGGATCGAACCCACAACCTCATGGTTCCTAGTCGGATTCGTTAACCACTGAGCCACGATGGGAACTCCTTGGCAGATTCTTTTAAAGTTAAACATATATCTGCTATATAACCCAACCATTCCAACCCTAAGTATTTATCCTAGAGAATGTAATAGCCACCAACTGGAAACAACCAGATGTCCTTATACAAATGAATGGATAAACAAATTGTGGTACATCTATGCACTGGAAAACTACTCAGCAATAAAAAGCAATGAACCACTGATTAACACAAAAACATGGATGAGTCTGAAAGAAATGATGCTCAGTGAAAGTAACCAGGCAAGAAGAGTACATACTGTCTAATTCCATCTATATAAATGTATAGAAAATACAAAGGAATCCATAGTAACAAAAGGTAGATCAGGGCTTCCTAGGGTATGCAAAGGGGAGGGGTATGGAAGAGACACTATAAAGAGGCATGAAGAAATTGGGAAGGTAAAGGATAGGTTCATTATTTTTATTCTGATGACAGTTTCATGAATGTGAAAATTGGTCAAGACTCATCCAACTCCACACTTTAAACATGTTTTATGCATTATATGTCAATTATACCTCAATAAAGTGATTAAAAATTTAACACCGAGCAAAGGCTTATGAGGAAACAGTTACTGTGGTTTGGGAAAATGACAAGTAGATATTAAGAAGCAAATGGATAAATAAATTAATTTTAAAAAGTGAAATGAGAATACTCTGATTTTAGAAGTAAAGTTAGAGATTGAAAAGGATGACCCTTTAGAAGAAGGTAAAATATAATAAAAAAAAAAGTCTAATAGTAAAGACTGTCCAACGATAAAATAAAATGGCCTCAAAGGTATTAAGTACCCAGTTCCTAGAAGTATTAATTTCGTGACCATTAACAGTCCTAAAAATGGATTCTTGCCTACTTGGGCAATTATACAACTCCTCAGATTCTTTTAAACCCTAAATTCACTCATTCACTGAGACAACACTGGCAGGATATATTTGCTAGTTAGCAGACTCCTTGTTACCGATGCTCAAGAAAACAACCATTAGGAATTTTCTACAAGAATAAAAGAAGTGAAAATAATTCAAAGGACTTGCACTTCAAAGAAGTAAAGTTGAAAGGAAATCAGTTCTTCAGATATAGAAATTATGAGTAAGTACAAAGAGAACAGGAGTGGCAGAACTTTGGGGAGGGGATGGCTGGGTGTGAGAACACTGGGAAGAAGGGGTGTCAGCGCTGGGGGTCTAGAAAACATCAAGTATCAGTGTAAGAAACTGTGAACTGAAGGTCTTAGCAGGGATTGAGAGACTAGGGTCTAGGGATATTTCATCACAGATGCTATTGGACTTAATCTGGAATAATCCTCTAAAGAACAAAATACACCCCCATGTTCAAAAACTTCCAGTAGTTTCCTGTTGTACTTAGAACACCATTAAAATTCATCAGGGTTACCCAGGCCCGGCTAAGTAAGAATAGCAAGATGCAAGGAAATGTACAACAAAAATGGTATGGCATTAAAAAACGGAAAACAATAAAAACTTATTTTGTATGTGCGTGTATTCTACATGAGCATTTTACACAAGGGCCTCACGCTCAATGATGACACTAAATTAAAACTTCTCCTAGAGCCTGTCCCGGGTCCCCCACAGGCTCCACTCTGGCATATGGTACTGCTCCGAGGGGAGACAGGGATAATTGCTGGAAGCAGAGGGGGTCCAATGAGGAGCAGTTGTGATCCCCACCAGCCACCTGGATAAAGCAATTAAATGATCGAGTGAGTGAATAGTAACAAGATGCCAAAGGGATGAAAATTGACTTGGGTAAAGGGAAAATGAGGTCAATTTCCTCACTCCTAAAAACCAAGGTGAAAGTTAAGGACAGACCCTGCTCCTTACCTCACGTTTTCTCCATGGCTCATGGCAGAGAGGGCAGCTCTCTGCTCTCGTGGGAGGGAGTTGCCAGTTCTCCCTCCACTCCTCTGTCTTCCCCAAGAAAGGAGCAAAGGATGGACACAGGTGGTCAGAGCGTAACAACAACTGGATCTTGGCTTACTGAAGGGCAGGGATGGGGCGCCTCAGAAGCAGGACCCACTGTCACCACTTCCTTTTTGAACAACCCAGATATCCCACCCCTCTGTCTTCTGTGTCCCACAGACCTATGGGCCTCATCCCTGCAGCTGGATGGGTAACTCAACTATCCTCAGTTCCAAAGAGGAAGAGGAGGAGGCTCTGCTCAGCCTCAGGCCATGCTCTTATTCAAGGTTTAAGTAGAGACTGTGCTTTGGATGTGTTTAGAGGAGTTGGGCAGCTTTCAACCAAATGGAACCATGTGCTTTGTGAGGGAGCCCATCAGTCAGAATCCTGGAAGCAAAGAGAAGGGATTGGTAGGATTTGGCCAACAGGTAAAGTCTTAAATAGTGAAGAAACCAGTGGGTTACACAAAGCCAGTAGCAAATTAGTCTGCGTACATACATCAGCCTTAGGCACTCCTGTCTCCTGCCAATGCCACCACCACCACTGTGAGCTACGTAGTTTTAGACCCATTACATATATGATTGGTGCAGACCCAGACTGTTATGTATTGACTGTCTCCCCAAAATTCTTACACTGAAACCTCATCCTCAATGTGATGTTAGGGGGTGGGGCCTTTGGGAAGTCATTAGGTTGGGGGTAAAGGGTAGCCTTCATGGATAGCATTAGTGTGCTTATAAAAGACACTCCGTAGAGCCCTGTAGCCCTTTCTACCATATGAAGACACAGTGAGGAGATGGCAGTTTATCATTCAGGAAGAGGGTTCTCACCAGACACCAAATCTGCCAGTGCTGTGAGCTTGGACTTCCTAGACTCCAGAACTATGAGAAATAAATTTCTGTTGTTAACCACCCCAGTCTATGGTACTTTGTTATAGCAGCCTGAACAGACAGAGACATAGAGTGTTAAGATAACTATTAGTGGCACTAGGCTGGATACAGAGGGCTCTTAATCATTGCACTATTCTACCTCTTTAAGTATATGAAGAAATACTCTAATTATTATTTTATTAATATAATCTGAAATAGAAAAATTACTAAACCAAGATTGCCCAGCAGCTCCTCTAAGCCAAAGATAGTCAGGAAATCACAGAGAAGGCAGTGTGGTGGAGTGGGCAGAGTTCAGAGCTTGGTCCCAGAACACCAGGGATTCGGTCTCAATTCTACTATGAAACTGTAGCCCCCTCGTCTGGGGGAAACTCTGTGCCCTGGCAAAGCTCAGACAAGATAACACACATGAAAACATTTTGTACTTGTAACACATTGTGGGAACAAGCATACACTTTACATGGTGGCAATTTCAGTTGTCACAATCCACCAACTTTGAGCTGACTCAGTGGTTCTCCACCCAGGGCGATTTTTGTCTCCAAGGGGACATCAGACAAAGTCTGGAGACATTTTTGGTTGCACAGCTTGGGGGAGGGATGCTACTGACATCTAGAGGGTAGAGGCCAAGGATGCTAAATACCCTTCAATGCACAAGACAGCCTCCTAAACAAAACCCAAAATGTCAGTAGCGTCAAGACTGAGAAACACTGGTTTGGAATGAATTCACGTGTCATAACAATTCAGGAACATATTACAAATATACATATTTGTTGAATATGTAGAGAGAGACAAAGGAATAATCAAGCCCTACAACACGATTAATCAGGGCAAGAATGTCAGGATAAGTAAACAGGATGTAGATGAGCCAGGAAGTCCAAGGGATACGCTATCTCCTTGAAACTCAAACTGTGGTTCATGGACCAACCTCACTCTCACCTGGGCACCTGTTAGAATTCCAGACTCTATCTAAATCTATTGAATCAGACTCTGCATTCAGATAGGATCCCCAGGTGATCTACAGGCATGTTAAAGTTTGAACAACAACAACAACAAAAAACAAAACAAAACAAAACAAAAAACACTCTCCTAGAGTCTACACTTAAGGGCAGGTTAATTTTCAAAAGTAGCCCTAGGTTCCAACACTCATTAAGAAACTCAGGTGTCTTTAAGATGAACCCAGCTGAACCATCCCTCTTGGCTATAATCCAGCTCTATCCACAGGTGGCCTTTCCACCTGGATACTCTCCATTTGGATAACAGAATGTGTCCCCGAGGCGGATAAGCAGAGCCTTCTCTTTGTTCACAAAGGACAGCGCTGAATATAATGAAATATGGCACATCATCAATACCCCCTATGCAGAAACTGTGCAGAATGCCACAGCTGAAAAATTCTTTGAAGAGGAAGAGAAAATTCTACTGCAACTTTTATTTGGAGTTTGATTGCTTCATTGCTTCTTGCCCTCTAGGTGAAGGGGCAGCCAAGAAAAACGTGTTCTGTGTGATGCTATGAGCTTAGACAGTATTCTGAATGCTGCTCAGACTGTGCCCTGTTGCATCGAGAAAGGAAAAGAATGCTTGCTCCACATCAGCTCCAAAGTCAAACATTTCCCCCAATCAGGATAATCATATTCCTTCTTTAAAGAATAACAGGTCACAAGAACTCAGTATTTATCCAGCACTGACTAAGTATCATGATGCTATTCTAAGTATTTACCTATATTAACTGATTTAATACTTACATACCCTATGACGTAGTAACTATCAATATGCCCATTTCATAGATGAGGAAACTTAGGCACTGAGAAGTTAAGTAACTTTTTCCAAAGTCAGATATCTAGAAAGTCCCAAAGCCAAGATTTGAACCTACAGTGTCTGGCTTCAGAGTCTCTGCTCTTAACTATTCCATTGTACTGTTTACACTTATATCGACTCTGAGAGGATTTTATGAAAATCATTAAGATGAGATTCCTGCCCTAATGGGATATCCAGCCTAGCGAAGGGAGATAGAGAAACAGATGGAACACACCATATAGGCACTTAGAGTAAACGTGAACTGTTTTCTCTGTTTAACGCCATCACATGCCCTCCTTATTTTCTGTCTATATTCTAATTTGACCAATGGTTTGGAATCACAAACCAGGTTCCAACATATCAGTTACCTTCTAGATGGTGATTAAATAATGGTTGAATAAACGAATGAATGAATAAAGTAACTCATGAATGGATGTGGTCCTACTGTGATATTTTTGAGAAAGTAAGGCATTTTAAATGGTACTGGCGCTTAAAGCCAGTATCCGGGGGTTTATTTTTCCTATTCGGCACCATCCCCCACATCCCATCCTTATTCATGTCGCCTCTTTCCCCTAGTCCATACATATGGTTTCCACTGGAGCTGCCATGACCTTGCATTGCAGGACCCTGGTCTTAGTCAGTGGGCCAGGGGTAAGCTCCTATAATGAGCTGGACCAATAAGTCCCTTTCCTTAGGAATTTTAGAATCAGGAGAAAGGAAATCAAAATGACCTCTCTAGGTAGTTAAAACCATATGAGGGTTAACAATGGGACCTGTTGATATCTACATTTTCAACTCCAGGGAGAAGTTTGTCTGCAATTAGAGAGCTGCATAAAGCTCTATGCTAATGTGCAGGCCGGAGCCAAAGATGAGAGATAGACAGAAATTACTTTTGACGTTATTCAAATCTCTGTTTCCAGGCACTTGACCTCTGTGAGCTTTCGTTTTCTCTTCTATAAAATAAGGACAGAGAAATTACATCCCAAAAGTCTACTGCCCCACCACTGTTCAAGGAAGAAGGGACTTCAACCAGACAACATATGAGCAATGTTGACCCTTCCTCCTATAGCAACACTCACAGCCCCGACCACCAGAAAGCTGTACCAGTTCCTTTTGCTCTTGAGTTCCACAAAATGCCCCATAATTACTGACCACAGGTAATACACAGAAAGAATTGCTCTAACGGGCAGCACGAACAGGTTAGTGTCTGTGCCAGGTGAGTCTCATGAACAAAATGGTGCTTTAAATGTACATTACCGGTCTCCTGTGTCTTTGGATGTCACGAGCCATGTCTCAGAGTCTGCTCACCTTGATGGGCTCAGCATTAAGATTCTGCTCCTCTAGGGCTTAAAAACCATGCCCTGTTGGCTCTCACCAAACATCTGGCCAAAACAAGGCGGTTTTCCATGCCCATAACTAGGGCACAGTAGCATCACTGAGTTCCAACCACAGTACCACTGATGGAAAACAGCCCCTAAAATTCCCTAGACCCATGGTTTTCACATTTTTCTCTGAGGATCCTCAAAGGTCACCTCATGAGAATGAGGGAGGTAAAATGGGATTGTCCCTGTGCTCCTGGAGCTCTATTCTGGTGTGCTTTAAATATGTGAGTTTTGCATATATTAGGGTTCTCCAGAGAAACCAATAGGAGATAGATAGATAGATAGATAGATAGATAGATAGATAGATAGATAGATAGATAGATAGACAGACAGACAGACAGACAGACAGGGGATTCATTATATAAATTGATCCAAGTGGTTATAGAGACCAAGAAGTCGCACAATTTGCCATCTGGAAGCTAGAAAACCAGCAAATAAAGGGGTATATTTCAGTTTAAGTCCAAAGGCTTGGGAACCAGGGGAGCTAATGGTGTAAATCCCTATCTGAGTCTGAATGCCTAGGAAGGGAGCCAATGCCTGAGTGCAGGAGAAGATGGTGCCTAAACTGAAACAGAGTGAATCTACCCTTCCTCTGGGCCCACAATGGAGGGGATGATGGTCTTTCACGTTGGGGAGGGAAATCTTCATTACTCTACCCACTGATTCAGATGCTAATCTCTTTTCCAGAGACCTCCTCACAAATACACCCAGAAATAATGTATACTAGCTATCTGAGTGACCGAACCCATAGCCCAGTCAAGTTGACACGTAAAACTAACATGTGATACATTCTGACATTTTCTATTTTATTTAAAATTAAAAAGTGCCTCACTAAATTAAGGTCCTGATATCCTAATGTGTCCCTAACTGAAGTCTGGAAAACATTATTACTCTGACATGCCCACAAAGCACTTTCTAGTTTGCATTTGCTTGAGTTTGCTACTTCAAAGTTCATGAACTGGTTCCTACCAGGTAGCAAGGGACATGTTTAATTTGATCCCCACATAGTTGGCTAGCATACTGGTTTTTTTTTTTTTTTAATAATTTCCAAAAGTTTTAAATAGAGGTGTGCACATTCTAAGACTGGTTTTTCATGGGGGTAGGGTGGCAGAGAATAAAGAAGGTTGTGCAACATGGGGTCTATAGTCCCACATAGCTACAAGTGGCTAGAGCTGAGCAGCAGCCACCGAGTTAGAGGGAACAACCCCCTTCGTGTTGACCAAGTTTCTTTTTATTTACGACAAGTCCACTAATATGGAAAAAGATGTCTGAGTTTGCTCCCTCCACTCTAGGCCTTTCTCAAAATATGTCTGAACAGGAAGCAATTCCAAGAGCATGAGGGCTCACCCCAAGGTCACCAAGCCCTTCCAACCTCCTGCTGTAAATACCTTTTCACCATGAGTTCTGCAAGGACATCCAGCTCTCCTTTTGATAAATACCCTTTGCTAAGATGCAGGTCAGTGTAATTTTCCAAAAGGTTAGGAGGAGTGACTGCTCAGAGAGGGCTTGCTTATTATTTCAAATGCCACCCGTCCCATTCTCTAACATTTACTGAGTTATTTACAGCTTGATTCCTGCCACACCTGCCAGAGTATCTGACCTACCCCCATTTTCCCGTCCCATCATCACCTCTCCAGCCCTGAAAGGGAAGATGGTGAGTACCGGGTGGTGCCTCCTAGAGCCAGGGTGGACTCCAACCTGAGAGAGAGGGACGCCACTATGATGAGTAATTTCTTCACCAAGTCATCAATAAAATTCGCCTACTTTGAGGCATGGCAGGACTGTTTATTGTATTCAGGTAGCTGCAAATGTTTACTCCATTTTCAATTTGCTCAGCCAGATTAAAAACTCAGTACTAATGTTTTAAACTAACACGCCTCAAAAGACATTTAATTTACCCTTTAAATATGTGGGACATTTGTTTGGGTCAGTGATTTTGGAAGGACAAAAGCTTGCTGAAGCTATAATAAAAATGAAAATAAGGGTAACATTAGGATGTATCATTTCCCAGGAGTTCCCACTGTGGCTCAGTGGTGACATGCCCGGCTAGTGTCCATGAAGATGTGGGTTCGATCCCTGACATCAGTCAGTGGGTTGAGGATCCTGCATTGCGGTGGGCTGTGGTGTGGGTCAAGGACACAGCTGGGATCCCACATTGCTGTGGGTGTGATGTAGGCCACTGGCTGCAGCTCTGATTTGACACCTAGCCTGGGAGTTTCCATGTGCCACAGGTGCAGCCCTAAAAAACAAAAGAAAAATCTATCATTTCTTCATTGTCTACAGTGTACCAAGCAGATCCAAGATGTTTATCTCTTTGCTAAGTACTTAGATAGAGACAGATAGAGAGATGGATGGATAATAGTTTTAAGTCATAACATCTTGGCAAATTAGATATCAGAGGGCCACTTTCATTTTATAAGAAAGTCAAGGCTCAGAGAGCCTCAGTAACTTTTCCCATGGCCACTCGGTCTTCATTAGAGCCAGGACTGGATTTCAGGACTGTCTGAACTTTCTACCCAACTCAGAGCTTCTCAAGCATATATTACACCAAAAAGTATCTCTTTGTAGCTAGCATCTTGGTCCATATATACATCAAAGAACCAAAATTTTGCAGTAAGATAACCGTGAGAATTCCCTATTGTCTTGGACTTTCTTCTGGTCAAGAGTGAGAAATTCTGGAGCTAGGGTGGACACAGCCTCCTTCTTCCCATAGGACCCAGGGGTTTTCAGCCTCACAGCCTAGAGTGGTTGAAACCTTGACACTGGGGTGAGACTGGAATACTGCCTCCCTCCCTCGTGTATTAGTTACTGGGCCTTGGGCAAGCCAATTAACCTCTCCAAGCTTCAGTTTCCTCAACTTTAATGAAAAGGGACACTAATAATACCCACCTCAGAGGGTTATGGTGGGAGAAAAATGTGGTTTGTGTATAAAGCATATAATGTGGCTGGAGCTGTGATAAATGAATGTTATAGATACTGTCATCACTAGCCATCTGGAGGTGCTACCTAAGCAGTTATTAGAGCCACGAACAAGAATCTATCAGAACAGAGCATGGAAGCTTTACTATTGGGACAAAATGACCAGCCTTCATCCCATCCCATACCCTCTCTTACCCCATCCACAACCACCAATGCCACTGCCACTTCCTCTGCCTCTGCAAAGAGAAGCAGTCAGCCAGGTTTTGAAAAGCAGCCTAAGGCAGCCCCAGGCTGTGCTTGTCCCAGGCTTGTTCTCAGATGTGCCACCTTCTCTACTGGGCATCAGTTCTGAGACCCTCTGCTTCTCAGTCTATATGACTAAGAACCTCCAAACTGTACTAGACTTACTCTTGGGTCCTAAGGAGAGTCTGGCTGATTTGATTCTCTCTTCTTCTTTCCATTTCTTCTTTCTGCCCTTGCCTCTACCCCTTCCCTTTATGCCCCTTCCTCATTTTTTTTCTCCAGGATAATTAAGTTGCACTTTGACTTATGAGCTCTCAGATCTGTCCATGTTAACTTCTTCTCCATCCTGGTTCAGTACCCATTGTGGGCTGCAAGCAAGAAGGACCTAAACTCTCCCATTCCACTAAATGTCTTCTTGTCATAAAGCTCCTTGTGCATCAGGCCTGTGTTAATTTCTAGGGCTACCATAACAAATGACCACAGCTTAGAGACTTAAAACAACAGAAATACATTCTTTCACACAGTTCTGAGGACAGAAGTCTAAAATCCAGATGGCCACAGGGCCACATTCTTTCCAAAGATACTAAGGAACGATTCTTCCTGGTATCTTCCAGTTTATGGTGGGTCTGGGCATTCCTTGGCTTGTGACATCATAACTACCTCAGTCTTTGCCTCTCCTCTCTTCTTTCTGTGTTCTTTCCTCTTCTTTCTTTTAAATGGACACATGTCAATGGATTCAGGGGCCATCTTAATCCAGGATGATCCTGTCTCAAGATCCTTAACCTGATTATATCTGCAAAGGCCCTTTTTCCAAAGAAGGTCACATTCACAGGTTCCAGGTGAAACATTCCTTGATACTAGTGAACCCAGCGAAAACTGTGACATACCTTCCTTTCATCATCCTGCTCACCTCACTCCTTTACTAAAACAGGCCAAGTCCTAGAGAGAACCTTCCATTTTATTACACAAGCCAGCTCTTCCCACTCTCGTCCCCTAAATTCACATTTTGCAGAAATCTAACCCTGGTAGAGGAGGAACGTGGGTAAATGAAATAGAACTCCAGGAAGATAAAGGGATTCCCAGTCTCTTCTCTGAGCTGATCAGGACAAGGATCACCATATGGGAGACACTGGTCAGTCCAACGAGACAGACTCTCTCCAATGAGACAGAGTCTGAGGGATGGCAGACATTAGCACTTCCCAAACATTTCTATCATGGTTACAAAATGTATATTTTCAAATAAATCTAGGAAGGGCTGAGTTACATAAACTCAAACAGGTTTCTCCATTGCAGAGCTTGCCAGAGCTTTCAATACATCTGCAAAGATCCTCTGCAGGTATAAACTATGTAAACTATGAACAGAGGCAGAAATAATTTGTAGCATTTCATAAACTTATGGCCCAGATAACCCCTTCACTTGTGAGGGATCTCATAGCCCTGGAATTCTTCCAAATAACACAATGGGAGATACTGCTACAAATAATTCTATTCAATTAAGTAGCTATCAAGTCATTAAGGAAATGAAAATTAAAACCACTATAAGATACCGCTTCTCACCCACCAGGATGACTATGATTTAAAAAAAGAAGACAATAATAATCATTGGTGAGAACTTGGAGTAGAAGGAAGCCTCACTTTTCTGATATGAATGTAAAACTGTGCACCTGCTGTGGGAAAAAAAAAGCTTACAGTTTCTTTCAAAGTTCAGATTTACCATATAACCCAACAATTTCACCTTTAGAAAATATATGGCCACATGTGAATGTTCAGAGTAGTATTATTTATAATAGCCAAAACCTGGAAACAAACAAACCAAAAATTCATCAACAGATGAATGGCTAAATAAAATGCTGTAGAGCTATACAATGAATTATCATCTGGCAATTAAAAAAATGAAATACTGATTATGCTACAACATGGATGAACCTCAAACACATTATACTCAGTGGAAGAAGCCAAACATAAAAGACCACATACTGTAGAATTCCATTTATAGGAAATGACACAGCAAGGTAAATATATAGAGACAGAGAGTAGATTTAGTGGTTGCCAGGGTGTGGGGTTAGGATTAGGGATTAACTGTAAATGGGCATGAGGGTTTTCACTGAAGTGATGAAAGAGGTTCCAAAATGGATTGTTGTGATGGTTTCACAACTCAGTAAATTTGCTAAAAAATCATTAACTTGTGGACTAAATATAGCTGAATTTTATGGTATGTAAATTATGCCTCAATAAAGCTGTTTTTAAGTGTTGGCACTGATTAATGAAATAAAATTGTATTAAGCTAAAAAGATGCCTGTCAAGCTATATGCACTGTCCTATACCTGCTCAAATGAAGGTGTTGAGCAAATGCTTTTACAGTAAAGAAGGCGGAAC
This sequence comes from Catagonus wagneri, assembly GCA_004024745.2. Taxonomy (NCBI): domain Eukaryota; kingdom Metazoa; phylum Chordata; class Mammalia; order Artiodactyla; family Tayassuidae; genus Catagonus; species Catagonus wagneri. Next base: position 2,924,095 of record PVHT020000063.1, read on the forward strand.
TTTAAGATACAAAGTTTTTCATTACACTTGGAAAAATTGAGCATTTTGCATATGGTACCTACCTTTTGGTGGTGTTTAGAAGGATGCATTGAAGTTCTTTTGCAAACTGGAATACCTTTGATGAATCCCTATTTGAAAACTGTACACCCAACAAAACAAGACCTGGCCCATAGAACTTATTAAAATGGTGGAATTGATTAGAATTCCAGGACCAATGTGATAGAAGTTCTAAGAGAGAGGGACGGGGCTCTTTGATGTGCCTGGTTCCACCCTGACTTCTTTCTAATTAGCAAAGCTTTTGAGGCTGACTGATAAGCATTCTGGGCACCGCACATGTCTGGCCACTGACTAATTAATTAATTTTTGACTTTGAGCAGTGACACTTAATTTGAAAACTTTCTACCATCCATGGATGAATGTAGAAAAGTAGGGCAAAAGATTTAAAAATATACTAAAGGTGCCATTTCAAATCCATCTGATTTCCAAGAGGGCAGAGTGGGTCAGTGAGTTAAATAAAGAGGTGGATGCTGGAGGGGAAGGGCTGGGGGACAGCTGTGCTAGGCCAGCTCTGCATCCACTCTGCGTGTATTTGTGCTGAAACATTTACCTTCTCCGTTTATTTGAAAATTAAGGGTCTCCTTGACATCCTTGTTTATGAACTGACTGTGTGCATAGCCCATAGAGAGAAAACGGGCTGAGAACAAAAATGACTCATCAAACAGAGAATGGGAGAGTGGACAAAACTTATGAATCAAGACAGAGGTTTTGAAATGAACACTGCCGGGGCAAACTATTCCCGCAAAACCAAATCCAGCATACCACTTGTCTTTGTCAATAAAGTTTTATTGGGACATAGCTATTCGCACTTGCCTGTGCACTGTCTGGGACTGTCTTCACACTACAGTGGCAAAGTTGAGTGTGTGCAACAGAGACTATATGACTGCAAAGTGGGAAATATTTAAGCTCTGATTCTTCAAAGAAAAATCTTGCCAATCCCTGGTCTAGGTGGAGTCAGCATTATGCCTTTTTGGTATGGCTGAAGGAACATTGGGTGTCTTTCCTTTTTATCTTAAAAGACCTCCTTTTCCTTTTTCTTTCTTTCCTTTTTTTTTTTTTTTGTTTTTGTTTTTTGCTTTTTAGGGCCACACCCACAGCATATGGAAGTTCCCATGCTAGAGGTCGAATCAGAGCTACAGCTACTGGCCTACACCACAACCACAGTAACGCCGTATCTGAGCCACTACACCACAGCTTATGGCAATACCGGATCCTTAACCCATTGAGCGAGGCCAGGGATTGAACCCGCATCCTCATGGATACCCATAGGTTTCTGCTGTACCACAATGGGTTTCTAGTCGGGTTTCTGCTGCCCCACAATGGGAACTCCCAAGACCTCCTTTCTCTTATAAGAAGAAAGCTAACATTTTTTGAGCTCCTCTGTGTGCCTGACACTAGGGTCCTTTCTCAAACATTAGCCTCAGCCCAAACCTTTGAGGTGAGGATTAATGCGGTCATGTTTCAGGTCGGGAATTGAGGCTCAGAAAGTTAATCACTTGCCTGTAAGTTATAGAACAGGTGTCTGAAGCCAGACCAACTTGTCTCCAACATCATAGCATGACATCTCTCTATTATGTCAACATTAAAGTGAACATTTTGGCAAGAGGATCCCTCAGTTATTCTCTCTGTAAAGGGTCAAGGAGCTTTGGGAATAAATTTTAGAGGGATGCATTTGATCAGATTTATTCAGTCATCTCTGTGCCAACTCTATTCTCCAACTTTGAACAGAAGCCCCTCTATTTATGCCCCCTTCTAAGCAGAACAAAGACTAGGTCATGAAATTTAACAAATTTTTACCAAATTGTTAGGGATTTTACAAAATTTTTCACAGAAAGGAACTCATCGCTACCCCCAGAATCACTGCCTCTCCAGTGGTAACTCTACAAATGTAGGTCCTTCCTCTCCCCAGCATCAGACACAAGAGTCCCCTTTCCAGCCTGAGGCCTTCTCAATTCCCATCCTAAGATGTTGACCATGCAACAGACCCTTCTTTCAAAAGAAACCCCCATGCCAACCACACAGTGGGCTCCACACTCCAAAGTCCAAACCAGGCATTCAAAATATTTCTAGCATACTTCTTAAAGTTTGAGGGTATTCACTATGCTGGAAGGGCTATACCAAGGCCTGTCTAGTTCATGCTCAAAGTCTTTTCTCCAACTTGAGGTAAAGAGATCAGGTCTCACCTTATTGCCTCCTGGAAGGATTCTGCTGCCCTGATCACTTACAAAAAAAAAACAACTTCTAGGAAAAGAAACACACATTCCCCACAGGCAATAATAAGTTTTAAGTATTGTTCAGCCTAGATCCATTTTTAGAGAGGAGGAAGTCTCCTCTAACTCTACAAAGGTTGATAAACATAATCTCAATTTCCGTCACTAAACAGAACTCTGAGAATTTCAGGCTGTAGCCTCAGGACTTAATATTGACCAAGGTCACTAAGAGCTCAGAGGGCGTCTTTGTGAAATTAGAAAATAGTCACATCCTCCTTGCAGATGCACCCACTTAACAGGTGCACCATGCCTATCTGAATTAGAGCAGAGTTGTGCCCTGGGTGGACATGCCTCACTATAGCACTGGAGGCTGGACAAACAGATCATGGGCTGGACTCAATCTTACCATCATGCAGTAAGCAACCTGCACAGCCATTCATGACTCTACGTAGGTTTTCTTAAGGAATACTTGACTATTTTCCTTTATATATGTTCCACTGCTAAGCCCATTCCAATGACTTTTCAATAAACAAAGGCCATCAGCAAAAAGTTAAGTTGATAACCACCCATGAAGGAAAAAAATGGTGGTGGGATTTTCAACAAAATAATTCAGAAAGCCTGAGTTGAATTTACAACTCAGCCAATTGCCAACTGTCTGATTTTAGACAAGTCACTTGGTCTCCCTGAAGTTTTCATCTGTAAATTGGAGGCATTCATAACAACACCACCAATATCTCAGAGATGTTTAAAATCTCTAATTAGAAAATGTAGAGTGACTTGCTAAACATAAAATGATCTGTAGATATTACGCAGTAATCACATAAAAAGACAGAAACAACAAATTAAATCATTCATGCTTCTATCCAAAGCCATTTTTCCTATTCCTGCTGTTTCTGGCCACAGTACTCTTCCAGCAAAAATCTGAGAAGGGCCATTAGTTGTCCCTGGTTTTCCAAAAAGGTCATCCAAACAATAAAGGGTTTCCGATGTGGAAGGTAATTAGCTCTTGAAGACTTCCCATCCCACCTGATCAATTAGACTAAGCTCCAAACACTTCCATCCCTAAAGTGCATAAAATTGAAGTGTATGTATGCTTTACTCTTGTAGAATGGTACTATGCTACTTTCAGAATTGGTCACACAAGCTGGGGAGTAATCAGATTTTTTTAAAGTCACCATCCTGACTAATGGATAAGATGTTTGACTAGGATTTTTAATTTCTTGATAAAATAACAGAAACCAAAACCATGATACTAGCATACCTGTGGCTCATCAGGGTTCCTTTAAAGGGTTCTGCAGAATTCAGCCCCAGCTGCAACTGAGCCACTTTATCCATGCCTATTCACCACTGCAATCTGCAGTCCAGGCTCAGTGACTATACCGGATGTGAGTACCAAATGCAAGGCCCATTTTTCTTTGTCAGAGGCTCTGTGTGTTAGAAGGAGATGTAAGACGTCTCAGCAACCCACCCAAGCATAGATGTGCATCCCTTGCCTCCTCTCCTGGAAGACAAGTTATTAAAAAGATGTATTTTTGAAAGCAGCCTTCTCTGCACATAACGTCAACATCAACCAATAAAAGGAGAGAGAAGAAAAGGCAATGGGAGGGCCGTCCAAAGACAGAGGGAAATGCCTCCCGAGCACAGTTTAAGGAATGATCAATGCATGTGTCAGAGGCAGCGATAAGAAGTGCTGAGCTTATCAAAAACTGAAGCTCCAATGACAGAGTTCACATGTGCCAGAAGATAAGAGAAGCTGCATTCTTCGCTCCCTTCTTTCTCTCCCCAAAGACCCTGTTTTAATTTCCCACCCTGCATGTTATGTTTTCAGTTCCAGTGAGACCATGAAGCCTCGTTTGATTCCTTTTCCAAGCCCACCCTGAATGCTTCCGGGAGACTGTGATTAGCAGACATTGACCTCAATGGTATTTGCGGAAGTACTATGCGAGGGGTAATGGAGATCCAAATTGCAGCTGAAGGTTCTGGAAACACTCTGAGAGAAAGGAGAGGGAAGGGCATTGAGCTGTGTGCTGATAATCCATTGAGGTCTTGGCTCTGCCACAAACGTGCTTTGTGACCTTGCATAGGTCGTGCCATCTCTCCAGAAATTAATTTCTTCTGTAAAATGGGAGGAGCTGGGAGTTCCCATTGTGGTTCAGCAGTAATGAACCCGACTAGTATCCATGAGGTTGCAGGTTCAAACCCTGGCCCACCCAGTGGGTTAAGGATCCAGCATTGCCGTGAGCTGTGGTATAGGTCGCAGATGCCACTCAGGTCCCATGTTCCTATGGCTGTGACTTAGCTTGTGGATCTGATTAGTACCCTAGCCTGGGAACTTCCACATGCTGCAGGTGCAGCCCTAAAAAATCAAAAAAAAAAAAAAGGAAGGCAGGTGGAGAACCTGTTCCAGGAAGGGAAGGGGGCATCACTGTAGATCACTATAGAACCAGGTGTGTGGACAGGGAGGCACCTAGCAAAGTCTGCTAAAATTCCTCTTTGTGTCCCACTGTCTCTGCTCAGCCCAGCAGACACTTGTTTACCAAACATTTGCTTTCCATGTCCATGTCATTGCCTTCCTCTCCTCTGAGGTCCCAAACCACCACCTCAACATCCTCTTTTGTCTTTAGCTGAAGATGTTATTTAAGGTGAGGGTTTCGGCCACTTTGGTGACTTAGCCAGTTCCCCTGGGTCTCTCCCACGTATCCATGTCATTAAACATTTGCTTTATTTTCTCTTTTTAATATGTTCCATGTCAATTTAATTCTTAGACCTGCCAGAAGAACCTGAAAGGGTAGAGGAAACTGTCTTCCTCCCCAACATTGTCTATTTTCACCCCGGAACAAGAAGATTTCTCTAAGAAAACTGCTGTTTGGATATTATCCTTGATGGAAAACAGGCTAGTTGAATTTGCTGAGCAAGAGCCCATCAATACTATTCAATTCTTCTCATATTCATGGAGCCCCAACACTTTCAGGGGCAGATGGAGGTGAATGAGCTTCTTTGATACAGTAATTTAAAGGTCAGGCTAGTGCATTCACAGGTATAAATGTTGGATCTAGCCTAGCACACCTGAAGAGAAATCAGCTTGTTAAAAACAAACAAACAAACAACCCTCTAAGTCACTGGTTCCTGGACTTAAGTGTGCATCAGGATCCCCTGGAGGGTTTGTTAAAATCCAGACTTCGGGCCCTACTGAGTTTCTGATTCAATAGTCCTGTGAACCTGCATTTCTAGCAAGTCCCCAGGTGTGGCCAAAGATGCAGCCCTGGCTCTGCTTGGAGATGGTGCTCTCCAAGTGTGAAGTGCTCACGAGTAACTGGGGCTATAGTTAAATGCAGATCTGGCCTCAGCAAGTCCCAGTCATCTTTCCAACAAGCTCCAGGTGATGCAGCCGTCGCCAGTCTGTGGACCACAGTGAGAAGGGAGGCTCCAAGCCAGTGTCTGTCAAAGGGATGTGCAACTACCCTCTTACAGCAGTCACCAGCAAGCTTATTACAAATGTAGATGGGAATTCAGTGATGACAAAGTAGGCACATTGAGAATGACTGGACTGACCCTCTGGGATGAGGGAACACAGCTGTCAGGCTCACAGGTGGGACACGTAAAGGTTGCTCAGCGGGTTACCACCACCCCAACTCTGTACCCCTTGGGATGGGCAGGGCCATCTCGGGGCCTTGAACTCAGCTCTCTTTAGTTTACACCAGAAGTTGAATTCTGAGTCTCTCGAAAACAGCAACTTGCAGAACCCCCCTTAAAAGAGACAAAGAGCTGGAAACCAGACTTGGCTTTGGAGTGACACAGTCTGCATGATGGAGACCAGCTGGGACCTTTGCCTGAGCCACTGGTTGGACCTCCCTGAGGATATCAAGACAGCCCCTCTCACCGCCAGCCAGCGAAAAGAGAAAGAAGGAGGAGGGAGGGGAGGGAGGGAAGGGAGGAGGGAGGAGGGAGGGAGAGAGACAGAAAGAGGAAATTGTGCTCTCATTACAAGATGGCATTTAGAATAAGGTAGACATTCAAAACAAATATTGAACAACTTTCAAATTGCATTTTCTTGAAACTTTTGGCATTTTGGGTTTTTTTGGCTTTAATTGAAAGCTGTGTGTGTCAATGAGTTCACGTGACAGACCATGATCAGTTATTCCAAATGAACGGTGCCACATGATGCTCTCTCATTGGTTGCAGAATACATTTTATGTTTCAGGAACTACATACAGTACAATCACTTTATAACTATCATATTGCACAGAAACGGCTTTGGCACTCGAGTACAATGGCACTTCCTGAGTGATTAGGGGGTCGTCCCCGGGTCAAAGATGAACAGAGATTATGAAAGGCAGATGGTTTCCTAGGTACCGCCGGGGAAAAAGGGCAGAAAACCACACTGGGAAAAACAGCTACAGAAAAATGGAATGTAGCACCCAAGGGCCCCCTGACCCTATAGTCAAAAGTGCATAAAAAAGCCCAAGAATATGGCTGGAGAATTGGAGGAATTGGAGCAGACAGGGGACATAAAGGCATATACTCTGTTTCCAGAGATTTCAACCATCCCAACACCTTTTATGTTCTTAAGACTGGAAGCTTGTGCCTAATCACTCCCCCCAAATTGGGCAAGTTGTACTAATTTACTGAACCCAAATATTAAGTTTTATCACATTTTTTACCACAGGTAAAATAATTTTTCAAAACCAAGCAACCAACACACAGAAGATTTACTCATAGTGATAAGCGCTAATACAAAAATTGCTATAGGATAGATACTGGGTTAGTAATCTGATTTAGTCCTCCCAGCCACCAACCAAAGCACGTATTATTATTTCCATTTTACAGAGCAGAACACTGAGGCTGAAATAGCTTATTCATTAAATAGTAGAGCACAGACTGAATCAGGGCACCATGAAACCACAGTTGCGCTTTTTAATCACTGTTCTAAAACACCTTTGTTAATTAAAAGGAATCAGAAATAGAATATGTATAATTGAATATATATATATAACCCCATATATTGCCATATTGTAACAATACAGGTGCTTTAGAAAACAGTTTAGCAGTTTCTGAAAATGTTAAACATAAATTTAACCTATGTAGAAAGGACCCAGCAATACCATGTCTAAGTATTTGCTCAAGAAAAATGAAAACATACACCTACATAAAAACTTCTAGATAAATGCTCATAGCTGCATTACTCACAATAGCCAAAAACTGAAAACAACCCAAATGTCCATCACTGGTGAACAGATAAAATGTGATATACCCATACAATGGAATACAATTCAGCAATAAAAAGGAAAGAGACACTGAAATATGCAACAATATGGATGAAACTCAAAAACATTATGCCAAGTGAGAAATATTAAATACAGGAAACCACGCATTGTATAATCTCCTATGAGATATCAGGGAAGTTAAATCTATGAGACAGAACAAAGATTATTATTACTTGGAGCTGGGGATAGGAACGGTAGTGACTACAAAAGGGCAGAAGGGATCTTTTCAGGTGATAAAAAAAAAAATGTTCTAGGGATTTCCCATCATGGCTCAGCAGTAACGAATCTGACTGCTATGCATGAGGATGCAGGTTCAATCCCTGGCCTCACTCAGTGTGTTAAGGATCTGCGTGAGTTGTGGTGTAGGTTGCAGACACAGCTCAGATCCTGTGTCACTGTGACTGTGGCACAGGCTGGCAGCTGCAGCTCTAATTCGACCCCTGCACTGGAAACTTCCATATGCCACAGGTGTGGTCCTAAATAAAAAAGAAAAAAAGTTCTAAAGTTGGGTTGTGGTCGTGGTTGCACAACTCTATAAATTTATACTTTATTAAATTGTGCACCTAAAACAGGTGAATTATAATATGTAAATTATAGCTTTTGAAAAAGCTTTTTAAAGAAAGACAAATGTTAAAAGCTTAAAACTATAAAATCTAAAAAAAAAAATTAGGAAGAAGTGGCCACTGCTTGAGCCGGCAAATGATGACATGATAAGCATGTGCTAAGCACTGACCCAGGTGACCTCATTTAATCTTTGCAACCAGGTCTTCCCTCAGTCACCCCTGGTGATTCAAGGTCACTTCAAGCAGAAAAATTCTCATGTCTCTAGCACCCAACACAGGGCCTGACATGCAGAAGTCTCTCAGCAAATGTTTGCCGAATGCTGTATTGTGATTGAAAGTTCAGGCTCTGGGCAATAGACATAGAGTCAAAACCTGACTTACCATTATTATTGTGGAATCATTAGCTATTACTAGTTTTAGGGCTTGACTATATTATGATATAGATGGTTTGGAATAGCATCGGTGGAGGCATTGCTATTTGGCTGACCCAAGAGCCATATCAAACACCCTTGCTCTCCTGCCACTTTCCACTGTCACAGCAGGGAAAAATTAAACACTCAACTTTTCTGGATCCCCTTGCACCTTAGTTCAAACCCAGTAATGGGACAGTAAGCCAATATGTAAAGGGGGAAGGGACAGATTCTGAGAAATATTTTTGTTCTACTGATAAAAGCAACAGTTGTAGCTGGTACCATCTCTGCCTCCTTCTTCCTGACTTGAAGATAGATGTGATATTAAGAGCACAGCAGCTATTCTGTGGCCACGAGACAGGAGGGGGTGTGTGACACAAAATTATGGCCTTTCATTATTGAGCCAATGAAATGACACCAGCAGCCACATGCCACTAGAATTTCTGATATGTGAAGAAAAAATCTTAAGTCTGGTTTGAATTTTTCTACTACTTGTAGCTGAAAGCATTTCTAATTAGTAATATTAGATTACTAATCTAATAACTACAGCAGTAGATTTTTACTTTATTAGCATGGCTGTTTAAATTTCTCTCTCTTCTCAGCTGTCTCTTTCAAACCATACCTAAGCTCTGTGTTGTCTGAGCAGAAGAGTGAGTGTCACATCTGGGCTGCCTCTACTTTAGCTCCAGTTCTAAATATCCATTTGGAACTTCCTCTTCCTGGTGTTGGATTCATTGGAAAAGTCCCAAAGCAGCAGCCCCAGTGGGGAATAAATGAGTCTAATTTGAGAAAAGACAAGCTCATCTTCTCTTCCCAGTAGTAGTCTCATAATACAATGGTAATTACCAGTAATGATAATAGGCAGTTAATATACATTCTCCATAATCAATGCCTCTCACCACAAGCATCCTTCATTTTCCCCATCTCTGGTCTTTGCGGAAGAAGGAAATTTCACTGTAGCACAGTCCGGAGATATGCAATGGCCCTTCGACCGGGCACCTTGATGTCAATTCCCTCCTTTTTTTCAGAACAGGAAGTCAGAACACTGTGTGATCATCAATAGCACCACAGTACCCTGCCTCTCTCTGTAGTGGGACATACACTCTCCTGATTGCTAGCAGGCTTGATTTAAACAGACAGAAGGATAACAGCTTCTCTTTAGGCACCAGGGTGGATGATGATAGGGAAGCTTCTGAAATCTGACAGTAATATTCAATTAGTGACCAAGTGCAGTGGCATTCAAGTACAGTAGGGTGTATTCCTAGAAGACAGCTGGGATTAAGGGATGGGACACAGGAGAAAAGATTAGGAGACTAATGTGGGAAGCTTCATCATGTGACGAGATTAGTGGACTAGGCCGGGAAGCTTCCCTTATGTGTGGGCCAGACCAGATTTACTTCTGACAAACAGAACATAGCGAAAGTGATGGGTGTACTTCTGTTATTGGGTTACAAAAGACTGTGATTTCCATCTTGCTGTTATTCTCTCTGGCTCTTCTTATATGCTGGCTTTGGTAGACGGAGCCACACTGCAGAGAAGGGAAGATGGCCTCTGGCCAACAGCCAGCAAGGAACGGAGACTCTCTGTCTGACTGCACATGAAGACCTGAGTTCTACTGAAAAACACTGAGTGGGCTTGGGGGCAGATTCTGACCTAGATGAGATTGAGATGCTAAGATTCCGGCCTACACCTTGATGGCATCCTGTGAGAGAATGAAGCACAGGATCCAAGCTAATCCATTCCCGAGTTCCTTACACACAAACTGTTATGTTTATAATTGCTAATTTGGGGGGAGGGGTGGTTATTTGCTATGCAGCAATAGATAATTCAGGAAGTCATGATATTTTAAAAGTGAAAACATACATACACAAGATGTTTGAGTACTCAAAGCCGTTCTCTACTCCACATTATAAGATGGGTTTTGTTTTGTTCTGCTGAGGATTTATTTTCTGTTTGTTTGATTTTGTTTTGAAGTTTTGCTCTTTGTTTCTTTTTTATTCAAGCAGCTGGCGATTGAATCTGGGCATTTCTTGTGTTAATCGGGACAGTACTGATCATTATTTTAATTGCTACCATTTCATCTGAGTTTATAATATTTCAAGCACAATAGTGAACTTTCATAAGTTTTATCTCATTTAATCCTTACCCAGTGAAAGAAGTACTATGATCAACTGCCCCCTTTGCCCTCATGAGGACACAGATGTTCAGAGAGTTATGGTTCTTGCCCCAAGTCACTTAAGTAGTTAGCTGTGGAGTCAGGATGCAGACCCAGGAATTCTGACTCTCGGCCTGTTCACCTAATCACTTAGCAAAGTTGAAGAAGGAAAAGGAAGTAAAAAGGTTAGGAGGACGTATCTGAAAGGGCATTGATCCAGAATATTAGGAGTTAGGAGACAGGGAGGAGGAGAGGAGTTGAGAAAGACTGGGAGGCTGGAAGGAATAAATAGGAACTGGGGTCACTGCTGACAGGAGTGGGGCGGTAGGGATAGATGAAATAAAGGAAAGAGGAGGAAAGGAGGGAGGAAGAAGAGAGACTGACGACAGATGACTTTTTTGTGAATTATGTACATAACCACTTTTTAGCATTTTCAAGATATGCAGTAAAGATAGATTTAAAAACTACATACAAGACCATAAAAGGGATGGGCACTGCCTCCAGATTACTTTGTCTCTTCTCATTCTACTCACATCTCTGTTTACAATTTCTGTGATGCCTTCTGTTTCCTTGATGCTTTCTTTGTCCTATGTGGATCTGAGCTTCTTCCTAATTATCTCCCAAATCTCCCTCCTCTGTGTTAATGCCCCAGTTCCCAGCCTCTCCTTTTCTCTCCTGGATTATGCCAACAGCCTCCTGAAGGACCTTTCTGCCTCCAGCCTTACCCATGCTGGCCTCTTGTCTAGACAAGTGACCAGGAAATCTGTTTAATTATACAAGCCTCACCAAGACACTGCTCTGCTCACACCCTTCATATACAGAATCAGTTCCAAGCTTCAAACCATGATATGAAAACTTCTACCACCTCTTCTCTGGACTAGAGTGATCATTTCTAAGTGAAATTTAAAAAAAAGGAAGTAAATAGAAAGTCCTCTCTCACTTCCTGACCCCTAGGATTCATGCCCCAGGAATAACTATATTTCTTATTTATACTTCCAGAGATGTGGAATGAATATATGTGTGTGTGTATACACATACATACATATATTATATACATATATATGTGTGTGTGTGTGTGTATATATATATATATATATATATACACACACACACACACACATATATACCCATTACAGCTCAAATGTGTTTTTAAAATGTAGCAAATACAGTCAACAGATCTTTGACAACAGAGCAAAGGCAAAATAGTGGCACAATGACAGTCCTTTCAACAAACGGTGCTGGAACAACTGGACAGGCAAAAAAATAAATCTAGACACAGACTTCACACCCTTCATAAAAATTAACTCAAACTAGATCATAGATCTAAATGTAAAACCCAAAATCATAAAACTCCTGGAAGAGATCAGGAGAAAACCTAGATGTCCTTGGGTAAAGTGATGCCTTTTTAGATACAACACCAAAGTCACAATTCATGAAAAAAAATTGATAAGCTGACTTCATTAAAATTAAAAACTTCAGCTCTGTGAAAGACAAGAGAATCAGAAGACAAGCTACACACTGGCAGAAAATATTTGCAAAAGACATGTCTGATTAAGGACTGTAATCCAAAATACACAAAGAACTCTTAAAACTCAGCAATAGGAAACCAAACAACCTGATTAAAAAATGGGTCAAAGACCTTAACAGACACCTCACCAAAAAAGATACACAGACAGCAAATAAGCATATGAAATGATGGTCCACATCTTATGTCATCATGGAAATGCAAAGGAGAACAACAAAGGGATAATATTACATAACTGCTAGAATGACCAAAATCTACAACACAGACAACACCAAAAGCGACTGAGGATGTGGAACAACAGGAACTCTAATTCATTGCTCATGGAAAGACAGTCTGGCACAGCTCTTTGGAAGACAGTCTGGCAGTTTCTTATAAAACTAATCATACTCTTACCATATGATCCAGCCATCTCGCTACTTGGTATTTACCCAAAGGAGCTGAAAACTTATGTCAGCGAATAAACTGCACATGGATGTTTATGGCAGCTTTATTCATAATTGCCAAAACTTAGAAGCAACCAGGATGTCCTTCAGTAGGTGAATGAACAAATAAACTGTGGTGCACTCAGACAGTGGATACTATTCAGCACTAAAAACGAATGGGCTATTTATTAAGTCATGAAAATACATGGTGGAATCTTAAATGCACACTCCTGATGAACGAAGTCAATCTGAAAAGGCTTCATACTGTGTGCTTCCAACTATATGACATTCTGGAAAAGGCAAACTACGGAAATGACAGAAAGATCTGTGGTTGTCAGGACTAGAGTTGGAAATGAGAAAAACAGGCAAAGCACAGAGGATTTTTGGGGCAGTGATAATAGTCTGTATGAAACTATAATTGTGGATAAATGTCATTATACTTTCACCCAAACCCATAGAATGGACAATACCAAGAGTGAACCCTAAGGCAAACCATAGACTTTGGTGATTTTTGATGCCAAGATGGGTTCAGCCTTAGTACAAAATGTACCATGCTGCTGTGTGATGTGGATAATGCGGAGGCTGTACACTGTAGGGGTAGTAGGAATATGGGAAAGCTCCGTAGTTTCTCTCAACTTTGTTGTGAACTTAAACTGCTTCAAAAATAGTATTTTTAAAAAATGCAGCAAACTTTATACTCCCTGATATCATGTTGCTCAGAGCCCCATTCCACCAGGTGGTGTGAAAAAAACAGTAAATGTGCCAGATTTTTATATCCTCATCTCAGGAAGTTTAAAATGATCTTGAGTTGGATAAATATTCAATCAAATCTGAGGTTCAAACTCTATACAAAGACTTTATCTCTCTTCCACAAGACATCACAAGGGTTCAGAAGAACATGCATGCATGGAGTAGCAGAAGGCAGCCTCAGGTCCACCAGAAATCCTTTGGGACTTTTCTGGCAACTGCAGCAGTATGGCTGGGGCTGGTCTGTCCCTGGTGTCTCTAGAAGGGCTGTGGCTGTCAGGGCTAGAGTTGGAAGTGAGACATTTAGGGTATCAAACTGGGACCCAGTTCTGGTTCTGGCCACTTCCCTCCTGTTGCAAAGCCCCTGTCTCCTGAGCCCTCCCGGCTCTGACTCCAGATGGTCAGTAGGTTTTCACAGCAACTCCAGATACCGTGTAGGGACTAGTAGGGACCTCTGGACACAGGCTGCAGGAAATCTACTTGTCCACATTCTCTCTGGCTATTTCTTCACCAAATTAAAAGTGGGGATCCCAAACACTAAGGGTATGAAAATATTCATTCTGCAGGAAATCAGGGAAGTGCCCCACCATGCTCTGAAAAGCCCCCAGATTTACCTTCCTAACATCACTTTCGGTATATCCATCAAAAAGCAGGCATTCAAGACGCACATGTCCTTCTCCTTCCCACCTGCTCTACTTCTCCTTCCAGGCTCAGAGAGGCTTCCTTCAGCAACTCCACCAAACAAGACACATGAATTATCATGAAACTCTATGGTCTAAGTTGGCCAGGCTTTCACCTTAGTGTGTAAAAAGCCTTTTAGAATTTAGAGAGAGCAAACAAATGTACAAAAATCTGCATCTCTTAATGAAGTTTGGCTTTGAAGATTATTTTCTTGCCATTTATTGAGATATTTATTATGTATAGTTATCTCTGAGACTCAAGATTGTTTCTCTTTGTTCCATTCCATGTGACTCTCCCCTTCTCTGGGACAATAACCTGTGGCTTAGCTTTCATAACCCAAGGGGTGCTGTGAAGAAAGAAACTGGCTTCTGAGGGAATAATAATCACTAAGATGTACTTCAATCCCTATATTATTTATTTCCTCTCTGATCTCTATTATTTTCTTCCTTCTGCTGACTTAGGTTTGTTATTTTTTTTCTAATTCTTATAGATAGTAATTTAGGTTGTTTATTTGATATCTTTCTTTCTTCCTTTTTTTTTTTTAGAAGGCCTGTATCACTATGAATTTCCCTCTAAGGACCACTTTTGCTGCATCCCATAGACTTTGTAGGGTTGTGTCTTCATTGTCATTTGTCTCAAGGTGTTTTTTAATTTTCTCTTTGATTTCATCATTGACCCAGTGGATTCTTGGTAGTATGCTGTCAGGTCTCCATATAATCATTTTTTCTCTTTTCTTTTTCTGTGGTTGATTTCTAGTTTCATGCCACTGTGATCAGAAAAGAAGATGAAATAATTTCTATCCTCTTAATTTGTTTTTCAAGAGATATTTCAAATACTTACACCTATCATATTTAGTGTGAGTAGATATAAGTGTGTGTGGTTTGTCAGAGTGTACTTATGCACAAGTGACAGGGTGTTCTATATCTACACTAGGGGTCTGCAAACTATGGCCCACAGGCCATATCCAGCGTGCCTCCTGTTTCTGGTATGACTAGCAAGCCCAGAATGATTTTTACATTTTTAATGGTTGTGGGAGCAATATTTCAAGACATATGAAAAAATTTTTAATTCAAATTTTAGGATGCATAACATTCATTTAAGCCCATGTCCAGCCCTTTGTATATTGTCTATGTCTGCTTTCACATGATGAGGGTAGAAATCATAATCCTGGCCTTTTAAGAAAAAGTTTACTAATCCCTCTTCCATACTGTTCAGTTACTTTGTTTTTTCCTTTTAAACCTGTCTGGGAGAACATTCCACACCATACACTGAATCTACATTCTTTGGAGAATTTTTTTCCAGAATTTTCCTATTACCAATAACATCACAAATGGAATAATATTGGATATCTGACTTTCTTTATTTAAAACACAACACCTCTCTGTATTCCTCCCCTACAAAGGCCATGAACCCCACGTAGACAGAAATCTTGTCTATTTAACATTGCGATCCCAGTGTAGAGGTAAATAAAAACATTAATTGATTGATTACAATACATCTAGTTCCAACTGTAAAATTAAGACAGGCTTGGAATCTTCACCAAAAGTTGAATATGGTTCAAACCAAGGGATTTGAACTTTGGTAAATCCCATGTCCTTTAGAACTGAAATCTATCTCCTGCAATGTTCTTTGTAGGCATTTAGATGTACTCCATCTCCCTTTTTCTTAGAAATTTGACTTATGTTTTAGCAGCCATTCCCCAAGATAGCATATTCCTCTGTGACGAGATTTAATTAAACTTCCAGAAAAATAATTAGCAAGGCTATCTCAAAAGACTGTTTTAAAATACCAGAGTGATATCAAGGAGCAAATAGAGTTAACACTGTCATGACAGATCAAAGCTATCCGAAGACGTGACTAAAAATATAACCTCCAGCAGCCGAGTAATGAAGAAGTACACACTGGAACAGTTGTGATATCCTCCCTCTCGGGCTCCATTGACAAATTCATTTGACATGGAAAATTTCCCAGAGGAAGCTTAAAAATGGTAAATTTCCATTAATTACATAGCAAAGAATGTTCGTTTCATAATTTATTATCTATTGGGAAATTTTGGGGAAGCTGTAACCACTTTTTTCTACATAGACTATCCTTCTTTACTTGGAGAGGATTGACAGAATTAACAGCCTTTCAATTGATGCAAGAGCTACCTTGACTATGACGGTGATGGTAGTGGCAATCTTGGCAATGGGTCCTGCGGTGATGGGGATGATGAAGATAGTGATATAATGGTGACAACTCCAACAAGTCCACCTCCGTCCATTAGGATTCTTAGGAACAATGGGAAAGGTAGGAGGTTCAAAGGGAGAAGACTTTAGGTTTGAGCCTCATTCTGTGATCATAAAAAGGTCCTCTGTCCTCTTTAAGCCCAACTGTTCACCTGTACAGTGGGTATCATACTCTCCCCCTCCCCTATTTTGCACAGTTGCAGGGATAATGGGAGATACTATCAACACTCATAGTGATGGAAACAGTGATTCTACACAGTCACTCCATGCTTACTTTTCTTTCTCACTTTTTTCCACAAACATGTCTATCCCCAGGCAGCCCCACATGATCTAAAAGTGGAAAAATAAAGGTCACATTATGGCTACTTTGCAATTAACAGCAGCATATGGTGACTCATCCCTTTCTTGTGGGCCCACAGTGACTATTATGACAGTTTTTATTTTTTCTGTGTTAGGAATATATTTGTAAAGGTTTATTTACTTTTTGAAGATGTAGGTTAATCGACTTTCTGAATGGTAGTGAACAATAATTGCACGTTCACATTTCTTAAGTATTCAGAAAATCACAATTATTATCCCCCACAAGGTATATTAATACCCTATATTTAAGCACTTATGTGTCAAGCACAGCGCTAAGTACCTTTGAAGTTGGTGCAATTATCAACCCCATTTTATGAATGAGGAAGCTAAGGGCTATGGGTATTTTTCTAGGTCTACAACCTTTTAAAATTTTCTCTGCCTCTCACATCCAATATGCTTTCCCATTCCCATTTAAATTACCATCACCCATAGGTTTATTTTTGTTCTTATTGTCATTACTCTAGGAGGTGGCTCAAACAAGGTGTTTCTGTGATTTATGTCAAAGAGTGTTCTGCCTATGTTCTCCTCTAGGAGTTTTATAGTATCTGGCTTTACGTTTAGGACTTTAATTCATTTTGAGTTTACTTTTGTGTATGTTGGAGAATGTTCTAG
Source organism: Catagonus wagneri (assembly GCA_004024745.2). NCBI lineage: Eukaryota > Metazoa > Chordata > Mammalia > Artiodactyla > Tayassuidae > Catagonus > Catagonus wagneri. The sequence continues at coordinate 2,941,329 of PVHT020000063.1, forward strand.
TTTCATTCTTTTGCTGTCTGGTTTTTCCAGCTGGAAAAACTTATTGAAGAGACAATCTTTCCTCCACTGTATGTTCTTACCTCTTTTGTCATAGATTAGTTGACCATAGGAGCTTGGGTTTATTTCTGGGCTTTCTATACTATTCCATTGATCTATATTTGTGATTTTGTGACAAAACTATAATTCAAAAAGATACATGTACTCCTATGTTCACTGAAGCACTATTCACAATCGCCAAGACATGGAAACAACCTAAATGTCCACTGGCAGATGAATGGATTAAGAAGACGTGACGTGAAACACACACACATATACACACACACACACACAACAGAATACTACTCAGCCATAAAAAGAACAAAATAATGTCATCTGCAGCAACATAGGTACAACTAAAGATTCTCATAATGAATGAAGTATAAGTCAGAAAGAGAAAGACAAATACCATGTGATATCACTTACATGTGGAATCTAAAATATGGCACAAATGAACCAATGAACCTATCTACAAAACGGAAACAGACTCACAGACATGGAGAAGAGACTTGCGGTTGCCAAGGACGAGGGGGGAGAAAGTGAGATGAGGAGTTTGGAGTTGGGAGATTCAAACTATTACATTTAGAATGGATAAGCATTGAGGTCCTACAGCACAGGAAGCTATATCCAATCTCTTGGGATAGAACATGATGGAAGATAGCATGAGAAAAGGAATGTATACATACGACTGGGTCACTACGCTGTACAGCAGAAATTGACATAACACTGTAAATCAACTATCCTTTAATAAAAATAAAAGAAAAAAACTACCACCACGCTTCTCACCAACACTAACCTCATCCCTAATTAGACATCCACAGATCCTGCTCCTCTATTCCTCGTCTTCCAAATTGCAGTGACATACATCCTATGCACATTTCAACAGTTAAATGTACTGGGGCATGTAATGGACCCAAAACACAGTGGCTATGAAGTAAATGGTGGCTATAATATAGTTTGGTGTTTCAGCACAGGAGCTCAGGGTTTCAAGGTCCTGGCTCAGACTCTGGCTCCTCCACTTACAAAAAGGGAGACCTTAGCCAACATGCTTCATTTCTCTAAGCCTCAACTTCTTCATGGGGATAATAATACCTTCCCTCATTGGGCTGTTGTGAGGATTAAATGAACTGGATACACATAATGCGCCTAGGACCCCGTCTGTCACCGTCAACAGTCCATTCATGCACCTCCCACTACTATTGTTACTTCCCAACAATGCAAAGTTTCTATAAGTGAGTTCTTTTTCCTGATGCTGTGCTCATGCCAGGTAAACCAAATTAACCTTACGATGCTTATTACCTCTAAATCTTGATTGTAAATGTGCCCCACCCCCACCCTCAGCAAGACTCTCATCCTCTCAATTCCTCTGTTAATACTTCAGCTGGATATTTTCTTAAAGAGACTTAGGTTGTTTTCTCCCCAACAAGCTCAGTAGAGAAAAGAGAGATGAGGGGAAAATCTGTTTTAGCCATTAGCCATGTTTTTCATGTGGTTAGTGACCTCAGCAGGCCCTCGCTGACCCTCCTCACCTCCCCTCTGCACTCAGGTTTCCTTTAATTTTAATAGAAACAGTGTAGATCAACCCACCACCACCATCTATGACCTCACCAACAAAACAGACTCCCAACACGGGACTCACGGTTCAGGGAGCTTCCAAGTGCAATTTAAAATAAATATTCACGTAGGTGCTTTGGTCAGCCTTCGGAATTTGTCTCAATGTGATTTGCATATTCAGAACTATATTCTCCAATGTTTTGGCCCATTGGGGAGTGATTTGCATTCAGGGAGGAAATGCTAATATTCCAGTCTTAGCAATTATTGAAACACATCCAGTCAGTACTCTAATAAATTATCTTAACCCAATTACTAAAAACATTGCAAAACATTACTATGCATCGAAGACCGTTCCGCCTAGGAATCTTTATTGGCAGGGTAATTAAAACCGTACTAGCTATAGCTTCTGCTCAAATATTTGGGGATGTTTTGTGCCATTTGAATTAGTTCTCTTGGACACTGGAGAGAGAGATCTGCCTGACCCTTGTTTTGTCTATCCTTCCTTCCCTGGCTCCTCATTTCCACTTGTCACTGGGGCCTCCTTCCCCCATTAATGCTCCCTACAACTTCTTTCCTACCCTAATCCCTTCTTACTGAAAGAAATACTTACACAGACTCAGTCCCTTAGCCTCCATCCCTCCCCTCTCTGTTCAAAGCAAAAGACTTTTGTTAACAGTTACGTAGTGGCTGCTTACCATGTGCCAGAAACTTCCACATTATCAGAATAAATCCTACATCACAAGGAATGATATTCTCATTCCAAGGATGAGAACATTTAAGGATTACCAAGGTTAGGTGAAATTCCAAATTTCACAAAGCCGAGTGACAAAAGCAGGATCAAACATAGGTCTGGTGGTTTCAAGGACTTTCTTTCATTACTCAACAAGTATTTATCAAGTGCTTATATGAGCCAGGCACTGTGCTAGGTCCTGGGAATAGGACAGTGAACAAAATCAGGCAGAGTCCCCTGCCTCATGGGTTCTGTACATATTCATCAAGTGTACATCAGTTATGCTGAAGTAACAAGCAAACCGCAGATCTCAGTGGAATATAACAAACACTGCTTTCTTACCCATGCTGTCTGTTCATGGAGGTTTACTGGGACCACAGCATGTCTCATGTCCACATCTAACTTTAAAATAGATGGGAAAATATAATCCTATCCAAGGACTGGAACTTGAAAAGTGGGAAATATTTGGTAAAGAGCACTAATGACAACCTCAGCTCCTGCCAGACAGAGGGGAGGGAGGGATAAAATTTTCAGAACAGTAACCAGGGGCTCTGCAGCAAATTTACAATCGGGCTGTAATGCCGGCCAAGGTCTCTGGCATTCTACTTACAAGAACAGCATTCATCTCCAAATACCATTTTTATCAGACCACAAGGCATCAAACACTGCCCTGATCACAGCAACACGTGACATTCACTCCTTTACAGTTAGGCTCTTCTTCACAGCCTGCAAGGTGCACCAGATAGCTGGGCTCAACAGCCAAGATCTGCAAGGGTGCAAATGGATCCAGCCTGTAGCCATCAAATGCAGGCCAAGGCAGCTCTGCCTCTCTGCCTGTTGAATTAACTTTTTAGAATCACTAAATAATCTGAGTGTGTTCGTCTAACAGCTGCAAGGATGGAGTTCTTCCTCGGGATCATTAAATGACATCATTTGGCGCTGGTTCTCCTTTCACTACAAGATAGGTCCTAGACTGAACCGCATTATCTAATCTGTACAACAACGCTGCAAAAAACATAATGGTTCCATTTTACAGATGAAGGCACAGGGTCCAAAAGATGAAGTAAACAGCTCACCACGTGGCAGAAGAAGGCTTTGAACCTGACTCTTTCTGACACCTGAGCACACTGCAGCCTGGAGTGGCAGAGACTGATCAAAGAGACCTTGATTCCCAAAGCTCCAAAATCTAAGGAATCCGGAGCTGTAGCTGAGACCAGTGGTCAGTGAAATGTTCCACAGCCTAAGACAGAGGTGGCTGGACTCACTCCAAATCCAAATCTACCAGCATTAATGTAAGAAGAGGAACCAGGAGTTCCCACCATGGCTCAGCCATTAATGAACCCGACTAGCATCCATTAGGACACAGTTCGATCCCCAGCCTCACTCAGTGGGTTAAGGATCCGGCATTGCCGTGAGCTGTGGTGTAGGTCGCATACACGGCTCAGATCTGGCATTGCTATGGCTGTAGTGTAGGCTAGCGGCTTCAGCTCCAATAGGCTCCATATGCCAGCATGTGCAACCCTAAAAAGACCAAAAAAAAAAAAAAAAAAAGGAACCAATTTTTAAGCAACTACAAAGTGCCAGAACACCAGACACACCCAGACTGTGCATTTCTATAGTGCACAAAACCTAGGTTCAAAGCATCATCTCATGTAATCTTTGCAGCATCACTACCAGCTGGGTATTTTATGGATAAGAAATCTATGTCCTAGAGAGGACAAGTAACTTGCCCAAGGCCACACAGCTTACAGGAAGTAGAGTGCCCACAGGAATCCTGTGCTGCCTGACTTCCTATTTTCTACCCCCCCACAGTTCCTGTCGAAGGGGTCCCGGGGAAGACCAGGGATTCCACCACAAACACAAATGCGGATTTTTTTTTAATTGAGGTAGAGTTGATTTACAATATTTTATAAGTTTCAGGTGTATAACCCATAACTTTTAAAGATTATACTCCATTTATAGTTATTATAAAATATTGGCTATATTCCCTGCACTAGACAATATATCCTTGTAGCTTATCTACTTTATCCATAGTAGCTTGTACCTCTTCATCCCAGACCCTCTCTTGCCCTCCCCGCTTCCCTCATACCACTGGTAACCGACAGTTTGTTCTCTAATAGCTGAGTCTGTTTCTTTTTTGTTATATTTATCCATTTGTTTTATTTTATAGAGTCTAAATACAAGTAATAACATAGTATTTGCCTTTCTCTGACTTAATTCATTAAGCATAACATCTTCCAAGTCCATCCATGTTGTTGCAAATGACAAAATTTCATTCTTTTTTAGGCTGAGCAATATTTTATTGTGTGTATGTGTGTGTAAAAATGCAAACTACATAATGTATTCCATTAAATATATACATATATGCCACATCTTCTTTATCCATTCATCCTTCGATGGACACTTAGATTGCTTCCATATCTTGGCTATTGTAAACAGTGCTGCTATAACATTGGGGTGCATATCCTTTTCTAATAAGTGTTTACACTTTCTTCAGATAGATACCCAGTGGTATCTATCCCAGTGGAATTCCTGGATCATATGATAGTTCTACTTTTGTTTTCTGAGGAATCTCCATACTGTTTTCATTGTGGCTGCACCATTTACAATTCCATCAACAGTGTATGAGGGTTCCCTTTCCTCCATGTCCACACCAACACTTGTTATTTATGTTCTTTTTGATGACAGCCATTCTGAAAGGTATGAAGTGATATCTCATCATGGGATTGATTTGCACTTCCCTAATGATTAGCGATGCTGAGCATCTTTTCATGTGCCTGTTGGCAAACATGGATCCTTACGATTATCTCAGAAATATCTCAGCATCACCTGGGAATGGGTCTCGGTTCCTTCCCTAAATTGATCTGTGCCTCACTCCACACCAAGCCTGTTACCTTCCTGGGAATGGCAACACCATCACCTCTCCCACCGCCAACAGCAACAACAGTAGCAAGAAAGAGGGGAAGGAGAGGGGAAGAGGGAAGAGGAAGAGAAGGAAGGACCACCAGCATTAGCTAAGAATTTCCTAAGTGCCAGGCATGTTCTGAGTATTTTACACGTACCATCTCATTAAATAAATTTTCACAGAAGACTACAAAAGGTATAAAGGTACTATTATTCCATTTTATAGGCAAGGGGATTGAGGCTCAGAATGGTCAGGTATATTTCTTTCCCAAGGTCAGCTACTCATGAGGCGAAGAGACAAGATTCAAACAGCATCTGCATGCACAGTTTATTCTCTTTGCTATTGCATCTGCCTCGGAGCGGGGGGGTGGGGGGGGGATGAGCAGAAAGGCCTTTATGTGGATCAGGGCTTGAGGAGTGAGGGACATAATCCAGCTTCCTGTCAGAGAAAAAGCAGCAGAGAACAGGCTTATTTTCTTTCCAAAGGGGATTCTTTTTCAAGGGTCCACCTTGTAGCCTCCTCACTCTCCTGTTGGTACCCCCCTCACTCCCTTGGAACCCCTTCTAGTGGGTGCATCCCTCCCCCAGCTGCTGTGAGAACTGACTGAACTCGCAGCTCCCTGCCCTCCTCTCCAGAGAACTGCATCTTTCCCTTGTGATGCAAGCTCCAGAGCTCCCCCAGGGCCCATGTGGTGCTAACCTCCATCC
>PVHT020000063.1:2948260-2964976 GCA_004024745.2 Catagonus wagneri
GTGCACTTTGGGTAATTAAGAACAGATGGCCCATCGCCTCCACCAAGCCCCATTAACTCCTTAATGCTGCTCTTCTGGAAGCTGGACGGTCAGCCGGAAAAGCCAGCTTTGGAGGTCATCTAATTAAATGATGTCCGGCACAGAGGGCTGCCGAGTCTCTCTTCTCAGGCTGGCAGCTGCCCCTGTTGCTTCATCAAAGCTGCTGTCAGTGACCAGATGGGCTGGGAAAGGGGCCTGGGTGTGCTTAATGGGGGAAACGTACTGAGTGCAGAGAGTTCTGGCTTGGGAGTCTCAGGACGGACACTGCCCTGTGGTCTTGGACAAGTCACTTAATCTGGGTCTCAGTTTCACCACCCGCCAAATGGCAAGAGTGATAATGACCGTAATAACAACAACAGGAGTAATTTTAACATTGTTCTAATGCCAATTATTATTCCTTTAATGATAATAAGAATCATTCTAGCGGTAATAGAAATACTGTGCCAAACACTCTACATCTCTTCTTTAATCACCATAACCGCCCTTTGGGATGGTACCTCTTATGACCTGCCTTTTATAGATGGAAAAACAGAGGCTTAGAGAGGTTAAGAAAATAGCCAAGTTTACACACCTGGCAAGAGTCCGAGACAGGATTTGAACCCCCATCTGACTGAGTCCAGGGCCCCTGCTCCTCGCCACCATGTGACAGCACCCCATGCCACCTGCCTTGCAGGATATCCAAATTTCAGAAGAAACCACAGAAGCATTTCCTTGGCACACTAAGAATCTTTGACTCCCTTCCTTCCCCCAAATTAACTAATTCATTCAGTCCACTCTTCACCAAGATTATCTTCTCAGACCTAGAAATTGAAGGCTTGTACCAGAAATTCTAGCTTCTTTGGAATGTTTCTTGCTACCTTGAACAAGAGAACGGTAAAATATTTACATCTACATGTTCTGGATAAAGCTGATTAAGGAGGAGGCTCTGTGAAAGGGGCTATGACCTTGGTCAGTGGAAAAACCCAAGAAATTTAAGTGCTAGTGTCCCACTTGAGAATGCTGACAAGTGAGGGGAGCTGCGGGTGAAGAGAACACGAGCAAGGGCTGTGGGCTTCAGGGAGATTCCGCACATGCATTACTGGGGTTGGCCAATTAAAACGGGGTTTGGTGCCTGATTCGGGGCATGGTCAGGAGAGACCTCAAAGAAATAGTTCATTCTAGTGTCTAGTCTTGAAACTTAAAAGTGCTTTGGCAGCCGTGAGCTGTGGTGTAGGTCACAGATGCGGCTTGGATCCCGTGTTGTTGTGGCTGTGGTGTAGGCAGGTGGCTACAGCTCTGATTGGACCCCTAGCCTGGGAACCTCCATATGCTGTGGGTGTGGCCCTAAAAAGTCAAAAATAAATAAATAAATGAATAAATAAATAAATACATGCGTGCCTGCTTTGGCAGAAAAAATGTTTTATTTCTTTTTCTGGGCCACCATTACATAGGCGTTTTCAGTTTGTGAAAATTCACTGAACTGCTCACTTACGTAAATATGCTTTTCCGAATGTATATTATACTTCAATAAAAAGTGTTCTAAACAAAGGAAAAATACCCTGATGAAAAGCAGAAAGTGCTTTGGAAAGCCCAAACTTCTCCCCAGGTTTCCTGTATTGATGTTTTTAATCACGTGGTAAACAACCCCTGTCCCTCACCCAGAAAGGCTGCTTTCCAGCTCAAAACAAAAGGGCGCTGGGCTCCCTCGATATCTGCTGACTTTGGTCTCCATGTCTGTGCAGGACTGGTCCCCAGCCTGCCTCGGGAAAGGCTCATAAGCACCTTCCAGGCAAGATTTTATCACTCTATATTTTCCAAAGTCCTTGAACTGGCAGGTGTCTTCCCCCTTCACACCCACTCCTTGAAGACGGAGACCAAGACATGGTTTAAGTAGCTCCGGGGAGTCCCCCACCCCAGCAAAAATAAGCTTCATTCCCAGAAATGCCAGATCCTGAGAGCAGAGTCAGACTTCCCCACATTGTGGGTCACCTCCTTAGCCTCCTTCAACACACTTCTCAGCCCACTCGGCTCCACCGTCTCTGACTTGGTCTCTCTTTGTGCCTTGCCTCCTCCATCTGGTCTTCTAATTCCATTTGGGCCCCCAATTCTTCCTTTTACGGCTCCCTGCCTCCCCCCATTTCACACCATTTTCTCCTCCGGTCTGTCCCAATCATCATCACTATCTGGCCAACTGTTCAAGCCAAAAACTCAGAGTCACCTCTGCTTCCTCCCTTCCCTTCCCCACAACTTGTTGAATCCATCAGCATCTTCCTCACCTCCAGTGACATATCACTCTGCTTCAGGTTCCCCTGTATGACTGTCACAGGTCCATTTACCCTCCCTCCAACCACCTCACACTCAGTAGCCAAGTCAGCTTTTGAAAACGTAAACCAGATTAACGCAGTTCCCTGCTCTGAACCACCACTGGTCTTCCTACTCCAGTAGAGAGAACTCCAAACCAATTGTTATGCTCACAACGCCTAGTTAGGTTGACATCTGCTTGCTCACTGCCACAATCTCTCACTCAATCCCAATCACGAGGGTCAATCTTCATTTCTCAGTCACTCCAAACTTATCCCCGACACAGACCATTCATACATGCCAGTCCCTCTGCCCTGATTACTTCTGCCTTGGAAGAAGTTGTTGCCTTCTCATTCTCTAGGTCGCAAAGAAAGGTCACACACCCCCCTCCAGGCCCTCCTTGACCACCCAGCTAACTTGTCCCCTGATTATTCTCCGTCGCTCCATTCTGTCTTGTCTCATTTATATCACTTAATCAGAACTGTTCATCATCTTATATGCTTACTGTATTCTGTGTCTTCCACCCAAACAGTAAGGATCATGATCCCAGAGACCTTTCCAACTTACTCCAACTTATTCTATAAGTTCCTGGCACACAGTCAGGGCTCCATGAATGAATACACCTGGCCCTCTCCTCAGCATTACTCACCTGGGTACCTACAACAGAAGTGCCTGCCTCTGGCACATTCCCTGCCTGGCATCCCAATTAATGCAATTAATGAAGAGATAGATGGGACATGAAAGAGTGGTTCTTGATCATTCCTGAGGTGCTTCTGCTTCCATAACCTCATCCTTTGCACTCAAATTTCCAAAAACAACAGAAAAAGCAACCTCCTTCTTGATTCAGGCCTGCAACACTCCTTTCCAAGCACTAGTGGTCACTTAGGCTGACCCGCATTCCTCATCCATCTGGAAACCGAGAGGCAGCCAAATAAAATGATAGATCAAAGAGTACAGACCCTGGAGTTGGAAGGACCCAAGCTCAAATTTTGGCTTTGGCATATTTATTGATTTTCCCCAATACTCCATTTCCCCTTCTGTAAAATAACAATAGGTCTATCTGCCTCAATAGGTCAATAGGTCTGCGGCATTATGGAATTGTTTAAGGGGTAAGCAATTACCACAAGTGTTACATGGGTTCTGTCTACAAGGTATTTAGCATAACAGATGACAGAAAGTGCTCAGTAAAGGCTGTTTATAATTAACACTGATTTCTCTGGGAAGCCTGAAGATCTCAGTTTACATTCTCCTTCATCCTCTAAGACTGACCTAGATGCTCCGCCCACATGCAGCTCTCGAACCCAGTACCCAGTGGCTTCAGTGGATCCCTGTCTCATTCAGAGTAGAAGCCAGTTCCTATACTGAGATCCTGAGTAACTAAACCCCATCATTTCTTCAACCCTTTTCGCGCTGCTCTCCACATTGTTCCACTCTCCTCCAGTCAAGCGGGCCTCTATGCTGCTCTTCAAACTCTCCAGTCACTCTCCAAACTCACCTACTATTTCTTCTTCTTATGATATGCATCCCCCCAGCTATTTTCATGATTCCCACCCTCATCTCCTTCAGGACCTTGATCAAATAGCTCCTCCATGAGATTTTTCTTGCCAATTGTGGTTGGCCGAATAATGACCTCCCAAAGATGTCCACGTCCTAATCCCAGGAACCTGTGAACACATTACATTATGTGGCAGGAGGGACTTTGCATATGTGATTAAGTTAAATCTTGAGACGAGGAGGGGCTTCTGAATTATCCACAGGGGCCCAATGTAATAATTATCACAGGTAGGCAAGAGAGTCAAAGTCAGAGACAAAGAGAGGATGTAAGATGCTAAGATGCTGGCTTCAAAGTGGAAGGTGGGTCTGTGAGTGAAGGAACGCAGGTGGCCTTCAGAAGCTAGAAAAGGCCAAAAAATGGATTTTCCCCCAGAGCTTCCAGAAGGGATGCAGGCCTGCTGACCCATTTCAAACTTTTGATCTCCAGGATTGTAATATAATATAGTTATGCTATTTTAAGCCACTGAATTTATGGTAACTTATTAGATTAGCAATAGAAAGTGAGTTTAGCCACAAACCTAAAATTATATTCCCCGCCAAATGTGTACGTGTGCATGCATCTGCACGAAACACACACATATACATGCATGCATGTGGGCACACAAAACACACATGCCCTTCCTTGATTTCATGTTCTCCAAACCACTCATTTGACAATCAAAATAAATAGGAAAAAATATGGTACTTATTGCCCACACAGGTACATACACACCCAGAAATAACTGTTCTATAAAGACAGCAGTTTTTGTCTAGTTTAGAGACTGCTAGAAACAGGCCTGGCATTGTGGAGTGGACACTGAATATGATGAATGTATGCTTTCCCCATTTTAGTACTTAAATATTCTATTTCTTATTATTTACATAAAATCTATGTCCCCCCTCAACTTTACCTTGGGGACAGCCACCTGTTTCTCTTGGCCATTGCTACATCACTCCATCACTAGCATAGCACCTTGACCCCAGAAGATCCCCACAAACACATGTGGAATAATTGGGTCAACACTATCACACTCTTTCTATACATCTGAGTCCGAGTTGTCAGAATTCCAGCCCCGTCAAGAGCCCTCATATTTTATTTGATTGCAAATATGTTTAATTCCCGGTTCACTGAAGCAGCAAGAAGAAGAAAAAAAAGCCACTTAAGTCTGTAATTTACAAAGCAAATCTGCCCAGCAGAAGTATTCATTTTCAGAAGACAGTGGGATTCAATCATTTTTTAAAAGGGAAAAGAAAGAAACCCACCCAGTTCCTCATACTTCCTGGTTGCATTGTTTGCAAACCTTTTGAAAGCAGTTTGAGGCAAAGGCTAATCATTTGCCTTTAAGGGGCTCTTTTCCTGGGGCTGGTGGTAATCTTGTCACTGAGCCAGAAACACAGCAGGCAGGAAAACAGACTGTGGCCAAAGCCTTTCCTTGGGGAAAGGTCATACCAAAATCCAGTCCATTCCACTCAGCTTGCTAATTAGAATTCCAGGAGTACAGGATGGTGTGTCCCTTTGAAATACTTGGAACAATCAGATGAACAGGGATATTCCTAAGAGGGAGTGTGCAAGGACACAGTTAAATTACATTATAATCACTTTAAATAACCACATAAAAAGTACTGGTGACTGGACATTAAATTTGGTGGGTCTGAGGCAATCAGTATGTATTGGTTGCTTTGCCTTTTGATTTCCTCCTTTGTAGATCTGTCTCATCCTCATGCCCCATCAGAAAGGACACTTCCTTGTTGATTTCCAGACCCATTTGTGGGCCCCTAAAGGGTAAGGACTATGTGTCATCTTTCCCTTTTTTTTTTTTAGGGCCATACCTGTGGCAAATGGAAGTTCCCAGGCTAGAGGTCAAATTGGATCTGCAACCACAGATACAGCCACAGCCACAGCCACAGCAATGTGGGATCTGAGCCAGTTTGTGACCTACACCATGGCTCACAGCAACACTGGATCCTTAACCCACTGAGCTGGGCCAGGGATCAAACCTGAGTCCTCATGGATACTAGACAGTTTCTTTACTGCTGAGCCACAACGGGAACCCCACATATCATCTTTCTTTGCATTCCTGGAGCCGTTGTAGTGCCTGACACATACTAGTCACTGTGTTAAATGATTAAGTAGTTGAGCAGGTGACTGAGTGAACAGATAGACATTTTAAACCAAGAATCAGTGCACTTGGTTCAAATGCCTGTGTCTCTACTTACCTGATACCCATCAGGGCACTTGTTCAATCTACAGCTTCTCAGGCCCCACCCTAGAGAGTCTAATTCAGTCTGTCTGTTCATAACGTAAGCTTGAGAACACATGTTATCTCCAACTATTTAATGCATCCTTACCCGAAATGTCCATGTGTTCTGTTTTCCATCACAGGATAATCTTTAGCAGATGAATTTTCACACATGCAAAATGAGAAGCATGCCCATTCTACTTCTAGCCACTTCCTGCCCCACTGACATTCAACCTTCTAAATGCAGCTTTATACAGTTGGCCCTCAGGATCTGTAGATTCCACATTCAAGGATTCAACCAACTGTGGTTATCAAATATTAAATTTTAAAAGTTCCAGAAAGTTTTAAAAAGCAAAACTTTTGTGTTTGCCACATGCATGCAACAATTTACACAGCACTGACACTGTAATGGGTATCATAAGCACTCTAGAGATGATTTAAAGGATACAGGAGGGTATGCATAGGTTATATATATGCAAAAACTTTATACAAGGGAATTGAGCATCCCGGAACTGATCCTCTTTCAGATACCAAGGGATGATTTTCTATTCTCATTCTCTACCGGAGCCTTCAAAACTTTCTAACGTAAGACAAGACAGCAGAGCCCACAGGTATGCATTCTGCCCAACACCCACGCAGTGACCAGTCTTGACCCCCTGGAAGTCCTTGCACTTGAAAGCAGGGCCTCCTGGCTCTCAGATGCCCTGACACAGCTGCCTTCCTGCTTGTTCAGTGTATGTACCAGTTTGCTACGTGGGGATGGGGGGTGGGTGATCAAAGTGTGTGCTTATTTTATCTCACAATCCATGTCTCTCCTGAGGAATAAAGTCTAGGCAATGGCTTTAGACCTGTGCTCCAGGAGCCTTTAGGGACCAACCAGGCTCCAGGACTATACTTTCCTCCCAGTGGGAAAGCATCTTATTTTTCTGGGTCCCATCGTGGACCTCCTCCTGCCACATTCAATTCAAGCAAAGGGTTCCATGGATCAAAAAGGTTTAAAAACTGCTAGTATAGGGAGTTCCCGTTGTGGCTCAGCGGGTTACAAATCCAACAAGTATCCATGAGGACGCGAGTTCAATCCTTGGCCTTGCTCAGTGGGTTAAGGATCTGGCATTGCTCTGAGCTGTGGTGTAGGTCACAGACACAGCTCAGATCTGGTGTTGCTGTGACTGTGGTTGCTACAGACTGGCAACTACAGCTCCGATTTAACTCCTAGCCTGGGAATGTCACTATGCTGTGGATGTGGCCCTAAAAAAGACAACAAACAAACAAACAAACAAAAACAAGAAGATACTAGCCAGGCCTGCAGTCATCTCGGGCTCAGCTGGGGAAGGCTCCACTCCCTAGGTCACCCACATGTTGTTGGCAAGATTGTATTTCTCACGGGTGTTGGACTGGGGGCCTCATTTTCTCTCCAGCTATTGGTCAGACTTGTGGCCAGGGGCCTCTCCATTCTCCACCTGACAATTTGCATTACGGCAACTGGCTTCCATCAGAATGAGCAAGTGAGAAAGAGAGTGCAGACCAAATGGAGGCAACCTAGCCTTTTGGTGACCTCATCCCATCCCTTTTGCTGTGTTCTGTTCATCAGAAGCCAGACTCTAGGTCCAGCCCACACTAAGGGTAAAGGATCACATAAGAGCACGAATACCAGGAGGTGGGGACCATTGCGAGACATGAGGATGCACACCACACCTTCTAAAGCTTCCCCATCAGGTGATTTAGTCAGAAGCAATGGGATGTGACATGGTCGGACAGACCTAGGACCAGATCTTGGGTCTCCCTCTTACCATTACTATTACTCCTGAGAATAATGATAACAGTTGATCACACTACTACTTATTAGGCAATTTGCAGATTTTCACAAGTATCGATCTTATTTGATCGTCACAACACCCCTCTGAGAAAGTACTTTTATTGCATCCATTGCACAGGTGAGAAACTGAGCTGGTGGGAGTTCAGCCACTTCCCTAAGATCTCACAGCTAGTGAATGGAGGCAGCCAGATTCCAATCACAGTGCTCCCCCTGTGGTGACCTCCAGGCTCTTCCAAGAAAGCGATACTAACACTCACCTTCAAGGCTTATTTGAGAGGATTAAAGAAGCTAATAAAATAATGGCACATAGTCAGTGTTTGATACGGGGTAGGTATTTTGTTCAACAAACACTTGATGAGAACCTCACCTGTGCCGGACACTGTGCTGGTTCAGATTTTACAGTCATGCTCAGTGTCAACCAGCCCCACGGGTAGGTGGTGGTAAGTGCTAATGCTGGCTTATTAAAGCTAGAGTCTCTTTTGAATGCTTTACAAAGTTTCACTTGTTGAGCCTGCGAAATGACCGTAGGAAATAGGTTCCGGAGCGATGCCTTGGGGACAGACACTCATCACTGCAGGGCACGTGAGCCCAACGCCCAGCCTCCAGCTCCTGGTGTCTCTGCCAGGGCTTCTTGGGCTGCTGAAGTCTGCTTTATCGTCCTGTGTGCCATGCACTGCTGCCCTTCTCCTGGGAACATCCTTCAACAGATGACTAATACTCCAGCTCACTCATCCCTCAGGAGGGGTAACTCTGAGCCGCTTGTGATGCAATGTCCGTAACACTGTCCTCTGTGTTGCCTCACTGGCAGCTGGCTTAGTAATAACACCCTCTTGGGCTGCTTTATGGTCCCTGTCTCCCTTCCCCACTCACCCATATTCCCTGAACTTTTCAGATAAGTTACTTGCACCCAAATCTTTGTCTCAGTGTCTGCTTCTAAGGAAACTAAAGCTGAGACAATACCATCATCATCATCATCATCATCATCATCATCCCATTTTCAGATGACAAAACTGAGGCACAGATAGGTTGAGTAATTTGCCCAAGGTCACACAGCTGTAAGCGGTAGGGTCAAAATACAAACCCAGACAGTCTAGCATGATTATGTTTTCCTTTCTGACTAATCTGGGTAAATAGAGTAAGATCAGTTGCTTTATGGTGCCAAGATATGATTTCACACCAAAGCACAGTGTAACCAGTTGGCTGGGTGTACAAATAATTTCATGTACTACTCCAAAGACCAACTCCATTTTCTAATGAAAATGTTAGCTCCCCAACACTGCCAGCTGTGATCCCACTGAAAGATGTGATTACAGAATCTATGCTAATGGTATTATCATGTAGCAGGGATTTCTGGTGTGCTTGTAAACCTAAAACCGTAATTGCCAAAGAGAACTCATCCCCCACAAATCAAGCCCCTCTGTATTGACAATTACATCCGCTGTTGCATGGAATTTAATGCCTAAATAATGAAGTCAAAGAACAATGCTGGAGACCGAGCATTTGAATATACTTGATTGATTCATTTCTCGCTCCCATTTAATAACCCACTTAGTCAGTGACGGTTAAGTGCAGCAGACTTAGAAAGAACATAACACACCAGAGAGAAAACATTTCACAGATTAATAACTGGATGTGGGTACAAGCTGGCGCTCCCCTAATAGCAGAACAAAAATAGGTTATCGTCAAAAATCTGGATTTAATGTTCCAAAATGGGGATTCGTGCTTTTCTTTTATATAGTTCCATACTTATCACCACAGGCTAATGAAACATAAATCAGAAATCGGGAGCTAATAAATGCAATTCTGGGGGAGTATTTTTTTTTAATTTAATACCTTCCAAGATCGTGATCTTTGTTCAAGATTTTTAATGTTCAAATAGCAATGTGTGAATATTAAGCATATCCGATTATGACTGAACCCTCAAAAGGCTAATTTATGAACCCTGCAGCCTAACACATGCGCACCATTTAAAGAAGGATTTGCCCGGAGTTCGTTTGTACCAATTTCTCTGGTATAGAGATAAACACTTTCCACTGCCTATATGAATGCACATATGTATCTGGCTGGTTTGTTTGATTTGTGCAGAGGGATGTACAATTAAATGATATCGACTCGGTGTTTAAAGCAATTTGGGCAGGAAATTTTGCTTTGGGGAATGCTCGCACAAGGTTCTTCCTTGCTGTAAGGTGAAGGAAAGAGGTGGTTTGTCGAGGAAGGGCACTCTCTCAGGTGGGACAGAGACACATGGGCTTCCTCTCCTGCCATAATGCTCTTTCTGAAATATTTCATGCGGTCTGTGAAAAAATACTTTCTCCCAAGGAATTCGGTTTTAATATAAGTTTAACAGCATCCTCAACCCTTTAACTGGCTATGAGATTTACTCTCTTCTGTCCTGTTTATCATAGAATACCACACCATCAGGCAGAATGAGAACTGCCTTGTGACATTTCAGGTGTCCAGCCAACCTGGAGGAACAGATCACTAAAGGTGCTGGGAACTAGCAGAAGAGGAGTTAAGGCATTTCTTGTGTGTGTAAAATATCCTGTTCTGAAAAGGACCTGGTCCGTTCATTCTGTGGGTTATTGACTTTTGCCACAGCATCATTTATTTTTTTTTTAATTTATTGCCAAAGGGTATATAGGATGCTAATTCTGTAAAACTGAAATGTAAAATTAGAACTCAGATGTTAGAACAAGATTGGGTTTATATACAATGCAGAGAATTACATCTCAACTCTGCATTGTTATTCCAGTGAAGCCAAGTGATTCTGAGCCCCCCTGGCAATCAAGATATCAGGGGACACTCATCCCTTATATGGTTCTCCCCACAGGGGGAGCAGACACTTCCTGGGCCAGGACTACCACTAACCTGTAAAGCGCTGCTGAAAGAGCAAGTAACCCCCACCCCACCCCCAACACACAAAACACCATCTCCTCCACACACACACACCCCTTCCATGGGTAGGCTCCTCCTGTGGTGCACACAGAGTCTGTATGCAATTTAGCAATAAATTCAACTCTCTGGGTAGAGGCTGCCCTGTGGGTAGGAGCAAGCAAGGTAGACTGTGCTATAATGCAAAGAAGAAGGGTTCTCTTCCTCCAGGAGGACACAGCCAAGGAAAAGAGCTTGGCAAGCAAAGGCTGGCTTGATATCAGCTTCCACGTACCTACTCCTTTGGCGGCACTGTGCACAAGACCTGGATTAAGTTCTAAAACTTTTTTCACGCAGGGCTTCAAATAGGACCGTGGAGAGAGAAGATGGACAAACTGTCAACAATTGTTGGGTTGGTGAAAGCCAAGAACATGTGTCTAAGGAAAATTGAAATGAAAAAAAATTCTATAGGGCCAAGATAAAGAGGTCTTAAAATCCCCAGGGACTTTTCCAAGACCACCTCTTACGGCAGATGGACATAGTATCCTTCAGCCAGTTCTCCCAAACCCTGCTTCTCTCAACAAGCTCAGGATACTTTAGCATACACTGGAAAAGTTGGTAAACCATTTGGCTGAGTAATGGAGCCATTAATAGAGCAACATTTAGCTCAGGGGTAGACCTGACAGGACCTGTAAGGGTCTTCCACCCTGGGGCGGAAATAGCAGAATGAAGGAAAGCTGAAATTTCAGGATAATTTCTACCTTCTATCTTTTCGTTCAGTAAATAAGCCCTGTTTTCCTTCTTTAAAGTCCCTCTCTTGTGGGGCTTGAATTTAATGAGCCATTCAGGTGGGCTCAAAAACATAGAAACAGGCTACAGATTATGAAGGCAGCCCTAAATCATCTGGTTACACCAAGTAAAGGATGACATGAGTGGTAGTAGCTTAAAGAATGCCAGTCTTGAGTCTCTTTGGCACTAGAGAAGAAAAAGAAGGAACCAGGGAAAGGACAGAAGCTCTGCGACTTGCTGCCTTGAAGCAACCCTCCATAATCCTCTGACATTGAAAAGCCAACCAAAGACACCTAGTTGGCATATAAAGCTATTATATTTTCTATAAACATGGTACCACTCAGTGGGAAGGCTCCTTGTTCCTATACATGTTTCTTAAAGGAGAGCCTCCCTCTGGAGAAGTCATTAGGAATACCCCAATCATGAAGGGAAGAGCCTGTTATTGATATAATTGATGCTGGCCATCCAGGGAGCAGTATGCACATTTTGACTGTTCTAACTGAACAGAACCTGGGAAAATACCAACCATTTTCCATGCAGTAGGGTTTAACCCTTCCATTCCTATTTTCACTATCAGTCTAGGACCAAGAATAGTTTCACCCTCAGACTCTCAGCTCATCAAACTGGCAGAAAAGGTTTCACTGTGGATTAGTGGTGCTTGAGCTACAGAAAGCCAGCTAGTACAATGTAAGACCAGGCAGAAATTCTTCCTCCTGTTCCCAGAGTTTTCTTCATGACCTCTCATACTACGGTCAACATCTGGAATGAACAACTAATAATTGCAAAAAAATGCCTTGAGGGATTCTACCTATTTACATATAAATAGTTCTGACCAGAGCTGACCACCAGCAATGGTTAATTTAATTTACTATCCCTTGGCAAAGGAATAGTCACTGGTTTTCCAGCACTTTTAACCTTGGTAGACCCTTGGGAAATAAAAATTAGATTGAGAGAAAATTACCAGTGGTGGAGAACAGTATAAAAGTGACAGTAACATATATAAACCTCTGGCAGGAGTGGAATAAAGTGGCATATTATTGTTTGCTGGCTCCCAAAGTTCAATATTTCTTGTGTGATTTACACTTCCACCACTGTCTCACCCCCTGGAGTAATTCTGGCCACTCCGGGCAGTCTCTCCCAAGATGTACATCCTTGTTACTGTCAGAAAAGAGCTGGATTACCTGGCTAAGCAGGGAGAGATGTTTGGACAAAGAGCCATGAGAAAACGGAACTCAACAAATAGAAGTTTAAAGAGATGCCTAGAATGAATGGGGCAGGGGGAGTCCCTGGGGTGGGGGAGGCTGTGCTCTGCTTCCTCTACACGATTGTATGATTATGCTCTACAGAAGAGCTCAGCTCTGATTGGAGGTTCTGGCTGATGCCGCCCTCTCAGCCTCACTGCTCACCACTAATGCTCCCACAACGTGAAACTTCCTGTATACACACACACACACACACACACACACCACAGCTGTGTCTCTTTTCTGAACCTTTGCTCATGTGATAGCCTCTGCCTGGACCGCCTTTCCTCCTCTCCCCTGTTTTGCCTGTCTAGCTCCTAATCGCCCTTCAAAACTTAGCACAGGCATCACCTCTACTAGGAAGCTTTTTCTGATTACTTCTAGGCCAGGTGAGTACCTTCTTTAGTCTCAGCCTCTTGAACTTGTCACTTATATTGTTTGTATCCATCTAACTACGTGCTTTTCATCATCCAACCCCCAGAATACATAATGAGTCTGGTGTGACCTCCTGAAAAACTGAAAATTTAAGTCCAGAGAGAGGGGTCAGGGATCAGAACATGCAATGGAGGCAAGAAATTTAGGAAACTCCTGACATCTCCAACTGGATAGGTTTCCTCATATAGGTTTTGCTTTCATTGCATTTACCACAATTTTATCCTTATTTTATTTGTGTAATCATTTGGTTAATGTACACACACGCACACACACACATACACATACAAAATTGTAAGGCTCCATATTTCTAGTATCTAATATATTGCCTAGCACATAGATTGTGCCCTATAAATATGAATGTAATTAATTAATGGCTTAAATAATTAATGCATACACATAAAACAGATCAGAGATATAAAAGCTGAAATAAGATCATAAATGGGGCTAAATCCCAAAGTTCATTTGTATGTGTCTACATTGTACAAAAACAGACATGGACACTATATAGAAATCCTAGATATTGATGGAGATCCCATTGTGGCTCAGCAATAACAAACCCAACTAGTATCCATGAGGATACAGGTTCGATCTCTGGCCTCATGCGGGGATTAAGGAAGTTGTGAGTTGTGGTATAGGTCATAGTCACGGCTTGGATCTGGTGTTGGTGTGGCTGTGGTATAGGCTGGGAGCTGCAGCTCTGATTCGACCCCTAACCTGGGAACTTCCATATGTCACAGGTAGGACCTTAAGAAGCAAAATAAATAAATAAATTCTAATGTTTTTTTTTTAAAAAAGGAAATAATGGATCTTGAGCTCCAACCAAGCCTGAGAGGGTCTGATTCTGAGACTTATGTTTAAACAAATATTGAAACCTCCATGGGATTTTACTTCCTCAATAAGACCCAAAGCCCATAGTTTACTTAGTATAAACAAGACTTAAACAATGAAACTGTCTGGAATCTGCCAATACCTTCATTTTATATGTAATGAGGTGAAGCAAGATTTTATACACTTATCCACTGGCATGATAACTTCTCATGGAGAAAGCACTGTATTTGTTTAGGAGACACTTTGATGAACAGTTTGAAGTAAAGCATGAAGCCCAAAAAGTTATACACAAGTCACAACAGAACATCAAAGTGCCTTGGATAAATGACAACCACAGTTAACCTCGGGTTCTTTTATTTTGTCAAGCACTGTTATTAGTAGAATTCGCGAGTTTGGGGCAAAGAAGAATTGCTCTGAAAATAAGAGGGGATCCAGAAGCACTGCACTAGTTGTCAGGGAAGAAAGTCACAGGCATAATGTAAAAATGAGATCTTGGGAATTTTTCAATCTGCTTGTGATGGGGTATAAACTCATTGCTCTGTTTCACCTACAACCTCTTCAGTAAATTCTGCTTGGCTCTTGTGAGAGTAGATTTTATTTGGGGAGGGGGGACTCAAAGAATAGGATAAACAAACAGCTGACATCTGGATATTGAAGGAATGGAGGATATTATTCTTAGCCAAGCTAGCTGACTTGCCGAAGGACACTCTGCTAGCCACCCTGAACCATTTCACATCTACCAGCTTCATCTCTACCTTTCCTATATATTAACTAGCCATTTAGCAAGGTACTGCAGGGAAAAAGAAAGGGTGAGCTCATTTTGATGAGTTAATGTCAACATGTATTGACATCTAATACAGTTCAGCAGGTTATATGGACTCTCATTTAAATTTCACAACATCTCTATGAAGTGGTTGGTGTCATTTCTACTTTATAGATACAGAATAAATAAATTCAGTAAATTGTCCCAAGTCATGCAACCAGTAGTGTTAGAATCCAGACTTGAATCCCCATGTGTCTTTCTACCATATTACTCCCTCTCCTACAAGGGCTGGATGGTAACTAAGGAAAGGGAAGGGATGTAGTTTGGAAAATGATGCCATTCATTCAGGTAGGGTTTCCTGGAGTTAACTGTTGCCAAAGAGTACTTTTAGGCCCTAAGGGAGCCAAAGAAGGTGTGCTGCTGAGGTACACAATCAGGTGCCTGGGCATCACGGGACATATGCTTGGCATAAACATCAAAAAGAAGCATAGAATGATAGTGTGGTGCTTTGCAATCAGGCAAATCCTGGTTTGAATCATGGTTTTTATTTATTACCTGAAACAGTTCAACTCTAAATTTCCCTTTAGAAATAACCATCGTAAATATAAATGTAACAATTAGTCAAAAGAAGAACAGCTCTTCTGAATCAGAGAACATCTGTCACCAGAGAATAAAAACTCTAAATCTTCATTCGAATCACAGCATCCCCACTTAACAGAGAATATGAGCTCAACTTTGTAATTTCCTTAATTCCTAAAAATAAACGGAAACCTCTGGCATCTATAGGATAAATCAATTTTAAAGAAGAAACAATGTTGACTATGGTGATTATTTTGTGACCTTAGGAAAATTACTTCACCTTTTTGAGACTTGGATTTGTCATCCATAAAATGGGGATAATCAAGCACAAAAAATAGCTTTGTAAATGATATGAGATACTATGTACAAAGTTCTGAGCATCATGCCTAGCACAGAGTAGGCACTCAGTAAAGGGAGTGATGATGGTGGCAATGATGACAACAATCACAGTGATGATAATGAGAAAAAACAGTGATGCAAAGACAAGACCATGATGTTTGAAGTTAATGTGGTAGAAGATGTTGTTGCTGCTGCTGCTGCTGCTGTTTATGATGCTGCTGCTGATGATGATGAAGAAGACTGATGTGGTAGATGATGATGATTATGACGACAATGACAATTCAATGATAAGACTATAATGAACAGTGATCAAGATGCCGATGTGTTTGTTGGTGGTGATGATGCTGGTGTAGGTGGAGAAGATGAAGGAAGAAGAAACAAAATGGGAACAGGAAGGAAAATGGGAAAAAAAGGAAGAAGGAATTAAGAAAGAAGCAGATTTCCGTAAAGCAGCCACTGTAACTCACAGATGACCAGGTCTCACAAACCCAAACCTAAGGTGCTTTGTTTCTCCTGAGAGAACAGTTATCCTCTTCCTGATTGGAGGAACAACACCAAGCAGAGCAATGAAGATGGCCTCTGGGATCCCCCTTGATCCATCTCATCACCTAGCCTCCTCCTCCTCCAAGGATGAGAAAAAAACCTTACTCTTTTGATTTTCTGCTTGAAGGGAGTAATGTAACCATGTGCTCACCATAATCATCATATGGTTGGTAATGGTAGCCAGGTAATCCTACCAGCATAGCCTGATGCTTTCCGTGCAGTGCAGTCAAAACCATGAAGACTAATGAAATACAGGATTAATGCTCGAGAGCCTAGTTTCCAGGTAACTGAGATCAAACCTGGCAGGACCTGGCCAAATCACTTCTGCAGTATCATCACTCATGATCTAGGAATGAAGTCTTTCCCAAAGTACTAGAAATAGCAAGTAGATGAGTAAGATCGTATAAGAAGGTATATTCT
>PVHT020000063.1:2965076-3046731 GCA_004024745.2 Catagonus wagneri
AAGGTATATTCTGAGTTCTCTCAAGTAGCAACTATGAATATCTTGATTTTTGATAATTATGGAGTGCAGAATTGTTCTAATGGTTAGAAGCATGATTTCTAACAAGTTAATTAATCTCTCTGAATCTCTATATGATGAAACAACAGTCTTATACAGCAGTACATGTCTTATGAGACAGTAACAACCCTTAACTGAGATAATCTATATAAAGAGTTCAACATAATATCTTTCTTGTGGTATCCTCCAGTAACATCAGCTGAGGTTATTATTAGTGTAGAAGACAATGGGAAAAGAAAGGTAGCCAAAGTATGGATATGATTATGTGAATCTCCTGCTTAAAACTTTCAGTGGTTTCCTTTCAATTCTAAGGATGGAGTCCAAATATTTAATATAGCTGGAAAAGCCCTTTATGACCTGGCTACTGCCTAACTCCCTCCACAGACTAAATCTTCCTAAGCTGCTTTCATGCCTTCCAAGCTTAAAATTCCGTCTATGTTCATACTTTTTCATCATGCTGCTGGCCGTCTTAGATCACTCAGCCCCAGGCTTGGAGGAGCTGCCTTCTCCAGAAACCCAGAGCTCTTTGAGTCTCCCATATCATAGTGTAGCTGGGTAGTTCCCCTGGGGATTTATCTGTTTCCACAACTACCTGGGAATGAGATGCTATATTGACTGTCAATCCTCACCACATAGCACAACACCTAGCACAGAGTAGAGCCCGACAAATGCTTGCTGGGTGAAGGAAAGAGGACCGCGATTGTTGTGAGCAGCACAGAGGAGGAGTTTTTTTTTTTGGTGGGGGGGAGTCAGAGGAAGCCTTATGTAAGGTGGTAACTGTGGATGGTCTATCCAGGCAGATAAAAAGAGCTTTTCAGAAAGAGAAAACAGCATGGACACAGAAGTACGACAGAGCACAGTGCATTGGGGAAACTTCATATAATTACATGGCACTGAAATACAGGATTCCAGAGCAGGGTGGTACAAGATGATGTTGGGCTGTGTATGCCCGTGCTGCCCAGGAACCTGGCCTTTATCTGTAGACACTGGGCAGCCACTGAAGAATTGAAAGCAGAGGGCTGATCTGACTACCCTACAGCATGAGATCTGTATATCTCATGGGACCTATCATCTTTTTTTGATTATTTCCTGTTCTTTCTTCCCACCATCCCACCCTTTTCTTTCCTTTCCTCTACCTTCTAAATACATTTTTTTCTTTCCTCTACCTTCTCAAATATATTCTTTCCTTTCCTAAAGTTTCCATTTACATAACTTTTGCTGACTCAGGATGTTAAAGAATTATGAATTTAGCCCGGTAATCCTGCCAGCATCAATCAGGATTCAGGGAAATAAACTTCCATTCTGATATTACCCAAAATGCAAAATTTCTCCCCAACATGAGGACTCTGTAATTGTCTGAAAATGAGGCAGAAGTTTGCATCTTGATTTAACAAAAGGAAACATGTTTGTCACTGAGAGTAACACGTCATGTTACCTGAGAGTGCCCATGGAAATACTGAGTTTTCCCAATGATCAATGCACTTCCTTTTAAATTGTAAATATAACTCTTCCTATCCCTTCTTTTTGATGGAGCTTATGACTAATCTCTTTCAGGGCAGAATACCCAGAAAATTCCACTGAAGAGCTTGCTTAATGAGGTTATTCAAAGACAATAGTTATCAAACTTAAAGCCCTAGACTTCTTTGAGGGTTAAGGATAGGGTTAAGGTTTAGATTTAGGTTTAGGGTTAGGGTTAGGGTTAGGGTTAGGTTTAGGGTTAAGGTTTAGGGCTAGGGTCAAGATTAATGTCAATGTTAGGTTAGATTTGGGTAATGTTAGGATTAGGGTTGGGGTTAAGGATAGGGTTAGGTTAGGGTTAAGGCTGGAGTTAGGTTTAAGGTTAGAGTTATAGCTGAGGGTAGGATTAAGGTTAAGGTTAGGGATAGGACTGGGGGACTTCTGGGGAAG
The DNA here is from genome assembly GCA_004024745.2 of Catagonus wagneri. Classification (NCBI taxonomy): domain Eukaryota; kingdom Metazoa; phylum Chordata; class Mammalia; order Artiodactyla; family Tayassuidae; genus Catagonus; species Catagonus wagneri. The sequence continues at coordinate 2,967,042 of PVHT020000063.1, forward strand.
GGGGAAAATGAGATTGAAGGCAGCTGAGATTTCAACTACTTTTACACAGACTTATCAAACATTTATCTATTTTTTTCTGCTGAACTTCACTCAAAATAATAAAGAGAATCTACTCTTGTCTGATTCATGAATGAGATTTTGAAAATCACTGATAAGAAACTTTCAAAGTCTGCATCAGATTCAAAGACTGATACTACACACCATTTTTCAGTAACTCAATAGCCTCATGAATAAAAAGCATTTAGACTCCTGCAGACATGCTACCTGCACCACTGAAGCTGCCCCATAACACGGGAGAGGACAGCTGGGGATCCCCGGGGCAAACAAACAATATAGATGATCTTTCCCCCTGACTGGCAGGAGCCGGGGAGTATGATTAGAAATGGGTTCAAACAGGACCACACTTACCTTGTCTTGCGGTAGATGGAACTAAGGAAACGAGAATGATTATAGTCTGAGTTCCAAAGGCTAGGCCTCTGGATTCAAGAGGTTAAATAAAGACCACGGTATGAAACCAAGAATGAGGGGATAGCTGGGGAGCTAATAACTGATCAAGCATGGAAACACTTTTGAGACTGAGGATTAGTACCTTTCTACCAGAGAAGGTATCAGTAAAGATTTTCAGTAATCAGCCAGATAGTAAATGCTTTAGGCTTTGCAGGCTACGTACAATCTCTGTCACAATTACTGAACTCTGCTGCTCTAGAACAAAGGCATCCATAGACCATACATCTATGAATAAGCAAGGTTGTGCTGCAATAAAATTTTCTTTAAAAAATTAGGCAGCAGGCCAAATTTGGGCCATGGGTCATGATTTGCTGACTCTTGTTATAGGGTATTTGAGAGCATATTTTAGGATCCTCTATCAGTGGACAGTCTTCTGAGAATTGAACCAATATAGCGATATGCAGAATAAAGATACTAGAGAGGCTGCAGTATTACAAGAAACCCTGGATCCAGCCACACCTAAAATTGAAATTTCCTGATATCTTCATTTATATGAAACAATAAGCTATCCTTTTTAAGTAGTGTGAGTTAATTTTTGTTCACTGAAAACAAACAAACAAAAAAAATCCCTGATTGGTAGTCAAGGCACACAGGATGTCACCAAAAAATATTAGGTCTCATCCAAAATCTTCTGACTCCCATTCCAGTACTCATCTGTTTCAGTAAGCATCAGGCAGAAATGAACGCCCTAGCTGAGATATCTTTTGTCCTAGTCAAAGACCCATGTTGCCATTGTGGCCTGGATTTTGTTCTAAGAAGCCCCTGCTTATTGGAATATCACTAAAGGAAAGTACTTGCCTAAGAAATGCTGCCTGTGGATGTGGAAAGTTGACAGAGCAGCCCTGGAGGGCCAGATGGATTCCAAACAGCTGTGACTTGATGGAGGCGCTCCATTTGGCAGGACCAGGGAGAGCCCAGCATGAACAGCATCAATTAGCAACCTCTTTTGAGAGAGTATGATTACAGCACATCACTGCAATCAAGCTTCACGCAGCCACTACAAATAATGGTTATAAAGTCTCTGTAGCAACATGTAGACATCTTTGATATGATTTTTAAAGAGAATAGCAGAATACACTAGAATTCTCATTCATTGCTGAAGAGATAAATTGATACAAATTCTGTAGAAAGCAATTTTGCAATATGCATTGAAAACTCTTAAAATTAAAAAAAAAAACCTTGTAACTTTTGATTCAGTAACCTTCCTCTCCTGTTAGAATCTACCCTAAGCAAATAATGAGAATACACCAATTTTTGCACAAGGATGTTCAACACAGCGTTATTTATAACAACAATAACAAAAAATAGTTCCCATATGCCACAGGTAAGAAATTGGTGAAATATGGTGTATTAAGTATAGGATGGAAAATTACGATAGCCATGGAAAATATGATTAAGAAGAATGTTTAATGACGTGGGAAAATAGTCAGATCATGGTAGACTAGAAAGCAGGTCACAAATTGCGTATATAATATGATAGCCACCAAATAATACATGGCGCAAGTTTTAATTTTTACTTACCTGAGCTGAACGGCTCAGGGTTCCTCTTATGGGTTTGTTTGCATGGGGATGCTTTCCCGGCGCTAAAGAGCAAGCAACGAGGATAGGCGTTGTCCTAGAAAGAGAAGAAAGCAAGGACAATTAAAGAGATGTACCATGAAACAGTATCTAATCCCTCACGTTGGTATTTTGGGGTCCCTGTTGAAGAAAAGTTCAAGGTGGCATTGAAAGATCTCAAACGTCACTTTTCCAGGAACCCTCAGATAAATGTTGAATTAAGGGAAAACTCTTAGTCTTTAAGAGCTGGTACCTGGTAACTTTCACTCATTCACTCAGCAAATGCTTACTGGGCATCTACTGGGAGAAAGGCAATTCTTGGGCACTTGGAGATAAACCAGTGAACAAAGCAGAAATAGATAAAAATTTCATCTTCATGAAGCTTACCTGCCGTGGTGGTTCTCAGGCTGGCTAAATATTAGAATCACCTGGGGTGTTTTGAAACCTCGCGTTACTTGGGACACATAAGCACATGCGCACACAGATTCGTATTAAAGTGGCCCGAGCTAAGGACTAGAAAATGGGTTTTTGTTGTTTTTTTTTTAAACTTCACAGCTGGCTCCAATGAGCACTCACCCCGGGAAATGTTAAGAACCAACGATTCTCAAAATGTAGTCCCCAGACCAGGATCACGTGGAAACATGTTAGAAATAAAAGTTTTCAGGCTTCTTCTGAAATGTACAGAATCAGGAAATTCTCGGGGGTGGGGGTGGGGGATGGGGCTGGCAAGCTGGGTCTTAACAAGCTCTCCAGGTGACTCTGGTGCATTCAAAACTTTTGAAAAACACTGCTCTAAGCAAAATTCACTAGGGAAATGAGTTTTTAAAGAAAGAAGAAGCCTGCTGTCCATCTTTTCGCAATGCCCTCCTGCCAAGACATTAAAGGTGGACATGAATTGCAAGAACAGCCTCCCCACACCGGTACCTGCCTGCCACACTGCTGGGCTTTCAGAGGCTCTCACCAGCTGCTCAAGGCACTGCCTTGCTAACTGGGGCTCCTCCCTGACCCAGTTCCCCAGTTAGCAATGTCTCCCCCACTGCTAATGAGCCTGGTATAGACACCCTCCGCTGACTTCCCCACAATAACCTGTAGGTCCAATTGGCCATGACACCCATCTGATGGCCTGATCTCCACGCACAGGGCACACACACATGCACAGAGGCATGGCCCACCATAGCACGCACACACAGACACACACACATATGGCCTCATGTTACACAATATACACAAAGACATCCCTACACTGTCACACATATAATACTGCAAACACACAAGCACACAGCGCTCATTTTCAAGCACACATTCACATCCTCTTACACTGTTCTAGACACACACACACACATATCACACCGTTTTTTGGCCATTCCTATGATATATGGAAGTTCCCAGGGCAAGAACTGAACACACGCCACAGCAGAAACCTAAAGATGCTGCACTAACAGCTAGTCAGGTTGATTACCGCTGAGCCACAACAGGAACTCCCGGAGACGCCTTTCTTGAAGGATGCTTTTAGGTTATGCTACATACAGTTCAGAGGAGTGGATACTCTTTTACTATGGCAGGTGGACTCTCCAGCCACCCTGTGCTGAATCTGCTGCACAGCCAAACGGCTAACTGATCACCCTTGCTACCCCATGTGTCAGCCAGGTCCAGGGCTGGCCAGCCTTGAGAAAAAGGGGCCCCCACTAAGGGAAGCATAAGGCAATGCTCATAGAGTTAATAGAATAACTCTTCTGGGTGACTGAGAAAATGATGGAGACATAGACATCACACAGACAAAGAGTCCAAATAACACTGTGTCATGAAATGGGAGTGTGAGGAAAAAAAGCCATGTTCTAAAATAACCTATTCTTTTACATACAAATTGAAATTGGCATATAAATAAATTAAACCTAAGTAGCCATTTAACTTCCTTATCTGTATTTCTAGTTTGTATTTTTTAGTTGGCCAAAAATAAGCATATAATCATCTTATTTTAAAAAAGAAGATCCAAAACTATAGTTCAAAAAGATACATGCGCCCCTATGTTCATAGCAGCACTATTTACAATGGCCAAGAAATGGAAACAACCTAAATGTCTATCAACAGATGAACGGATAAAAAAGATGTGGTACATATATATAATGGACTATTTCTCAGCCATAAAAAAGAATAAAATAATGCCATTTGCGGCAACAGGGATGGACCTAGAGATTATCATACTTAGCAAAGTAAGTCAGATTCCACGTATCACTTATACATGGAATCCAAAATACAACGCAAATGAATATATCTGCAAAAGAGAAACAGGCTCATAGACACAAAGAACAGACTTGTGGTTGCCAAGGAGGAGGGGCTTGGGGGAGGTAAGGAGTTTGGAGTTGGCAGATGCAAACTAGTATATATAGGATGGATAAATAGTATATAGTATATATAGAATGGATAAACACCAAGGTCCTGCTATATAGCACGGGGAACGATATTCAATATCCTGTGATAAATCACAATGGAAAAGAATATGAAAAAGAATACACATATAGTCACTTTGCAGTACAGCAGAAATTAACACAATATTGTAAATCACCTAAACGTCAATAAATTTTTTAAAAATAAAATGAAAAGAAAATGAGAGTTCACTGTACATTCAGGGATACAGACTAATATTGAGGGCTGTGCAAGAGGAAGGGGGGAGACTTGTTAAGGATTAGGAAGGAGTTTTAGGGAAGCTTGGTCTATAAGCCACTGCCTCTGTCCCCAGGTACCACCTGCAATGGGGCCTCCTCCCTCTTGGAGGGGCTCACTCACACTCCTAGTCTGAACTTCTCCCCATGACCTCTTTCTATCCTGCCTTTGACACCCTCCCAGACTCACCTCCCTTCCTGCTCCCATTGTCATCCCCTCTCCTCTCTTTAAACCTTAGGCTTAAAACTGTTTTCTCGACTCTGTCCTTACTTATTTTACTTTTTTTTTTACATCAGCATCATGAAGATATAATTTATGTACAATAAAATGTATCCATGACGAACTGTGACAAACATATATAATCACGCAACCACCATCCCAGTCAAACACCCTGGTGCCTCTTCCTGGTCAGTATTGTCACTATAGATTAGTTTTCCTATTTCAGGATTTACTATGAACAGAATCAGACAGTGTGTGTTCCTTTGTGCCTGGCTTCTCTCACTCTAAGTGATGCTGAGATTCACCAAGTTGTGTTGCATGTTCTGATAGTTTGTTATTTTTTGTGGCTGAGGAGTAATTCCACCGTATGGATCCACCACTCACTACTCATTCGTCCATTCACAAGTGGAGAGACATTTGGGTTTTTCCAGTTTTTGAGTATTACACATAAAGTGACTATGGACGTTCAAAATCCAGTGTTGGAAAATGGTTATTTCGTCTATTTTGTCCAGTTATCTAACAGCTTCCAGTGGCTCCATGATGGCCAGAAGTGGAATGGAACCTGTTAGTTCTCATCGAATTTGCTTCATTGCCCCAGATCTTTTATCCCCATTTCCAAGAAATGTGATGTTTGACTCAACTCTAACCACCACCCCTCATCCTAAAAGAGCATTCCCACTGGCCATGTGTCTGCCCTTAAAATGGAAAACAGATATTTAAAGTTCAAACTCTGGTGACCAGGTTAACAACGCCACCAGTGACAAGTCATGTTGGTGGAGTGTGTATCCCCAACACAACAGGATGAGAGGGTCACTCCAGTCTGCCATGTCCTTCTCCAAATCCTTCACTTTACGTCAAATCCAGAGAAGCCCTAATCAAGGGACAGACGAGTACTCTTCAAAACTCTCAAGGTCATGAAAAACAGAGAAACTCCTAGACAAACTGGTGATACCTAAGCAAAGTCTGGAGCTTGGCTAATAGTAATGAACTCTTGTTGGTTTCTTAGATTCGACAGAAGTGCCATGACAACACAGGATGTCAGCAGTAGAGGACTCTGGGGAAGGCATATCCAGGAATGATCAGGACCATCCTGGCACATTTCCAGCAAATATAAAATTATTCCAAAAGTTTAAAAAATACACTTTTAAAATGTCAGATTTTAACCTTCTGAGCATATGAGAGACAATGAAGTAATAAACCTGAGCAGTGGCTATCCCCCTAAACCTACAGTGCCACCCCCACTGCTGCTGCCTCTCCTGGGAAAGACCAAATAACCCCTTGTCTATTTGCACTCTTTATTTCCCCTTTGTGTAGATCTGCCTGGGATTTCTGATTATTAAATTGCTGCCCTGCTCCCATAGCCAGAAATCCTTACTGTGGCCTTTTTGCACAGACTGGCCAATAAACCATCCGAAACTAAGGAGAGAGAGGCATGTCTGAGCATGGAAGGGATGTGTTCTAATGCACAGAAAACACCAACCAGCTCCAGGAAGAGGAAAATAAAGCCAGAGGGGGACCTGTGCCCTCCAAAGTCCTCCAGGCAGCAATACACCATCGAATGCCCTGCCTCTTCCATCATTTGCTCTTTTCTGCTGGAAAGCAAAGCACCCCAGTGTAGGCAAGGCAGCTGTTTTACAAACCCTGCACTAGGCTCTAGTTTTATTTCCCAAGGTTAACGATCTAAATAAATCTGCTCAGCCTTACCTCTGCTAAGCTGCTTGAGAAATGATGTTTTCTAGGCAACAGAGATCAGATGTGTACTTTCTCCCTTTGAAAGCTGCTGTCAGTAGAAGCTCTCACTCTACCTAATGAACCAATATTAATTTAACCACATGTTGTTAATTAAAATCAGAATTTTATGCAAGCTTTATTCCCTAGGGGAAAAAAAAGGAATATTGTACTTTCAAAGTTCCCCAAATCGAGGAGAGGCCCTAGAATTTATATGCCTCTCCTAATGGATATGGTGAAATATCTTTTAAGGGTGTCCTACCCTTAGAGAATCTCATTCTCTTTTGAAAAAAGATCTGACGAAGGATAACTCACTATCACCCAGGTCATTTAGCTTTCAAGCATGGGAGAAAATTTCATCCTGGGTTCTCAATATTTTTTTCTCATTCCAAATAATTTTTTTTTTTTTTTTTGTCTTTTCAGGGCCAGACCTGCAGCATATGGAGGTTCCAGGCTAGGGGTCAAATCAGAGCTATAGCCACCAGCCTACACCACAGCCACAGCAATGCCAGATCTGAGCCAAGCCAAGTCTGAGACCTACACCACAGCTCATGGCAATGCCGGATCCTTAACCTGCATCCTCATGGATGCCAGTCATATTTGTTTCCACTGAGCCATGATGGGAACTCCCCAAATCATTTTCTTAATGAGTCAGCATGAATTTCCTGCCCAAGAAAACAAAAGCCACATCTCCTGGTGGATCAAGCCAAAGATTTAGGGAAGTGTCTTCACTTGGGTTCCCCCTGAAGGAAGGATTTGAGTGCATGTGATTTATTAGGAGGTGACCCACGGACATGTGAGTAGGGCAAAGAGAAGTGAGACAGGAAAGGGAAGGGAACCGATAACAAAAGGTGTGCTGACAGATGCCAGCATGGGCAGCTGAGGCTTGGACACCAGGTGTGCCTGGGACTGGGACAGAATATGCCCTTTGGAATCAACACATGGAGATACCTGAGAGCCACGTATTTGTTCCCCAACTTTCAATCATCATCAACTGGAGGCTCCTCCTGGGTGTTAACTTCCCAGTCCTTCTAGCCTCCCATGAGCAGGGCAAAGTAGACTCAAGTGACTACACAGAACCCTCAAGCAAAGAGACATAGGTGCTGGCAGTTGACAATTAAGCCAGCTTCCACAGAAGTGGTGAGAACCAAAGAGATATGGTCAGGGTGTTGGCAGCACAGCGGGTCAGAACAGAGATGAGGATGGAACCCCGCCCTCCAGCTCTCTAGTAGTGTTGGGTAGACCTCGTTTCTACCTTCGATGGCAAGAGAAGAAAGCCTGCCACACTTTCAAGTACGGTGTGGTGTCTTTCTCTTCTTGTGTGGTCCTTGGCACTGGCACAGTAGGATGACTGAAACATTGGGTCTGGTTCTGCCACTAATGGTGACATTGAGAAAGCCACAACTTCTCTAAACTCAGTTTCCTCCATCTGTAAATTGAGGATAATAAAAAGCACCTCATTAATTGCTTACCTTGAATGAAAATTAATATTATCTCAAGTCTGTAATTGGGAAAACTGGGACATCCAGTGTTGTAAAAAGAATCAAATGAGATAATAAACTCATGAGATAAAGAGTACCCTACAAAAACAAGGTAGTGTTAATAAGATCCCTGTGACATAGTCTTGTGGAGTACTATTGCCAAAAATATAGCCACCCCAAGGCTTAGGTTATTAAAGATACTGTAATCATTGTATGAACATGGACACTAGTTTTATAGAGTTGTAAGGAACATAAAAACAAAATACAACTCATTATTCTTTGCTTGAATCCTGGTTTAAAAAATAATAATTATAAAATACAATTTGAGAAAATTGGAGAAATTTGAATATGAATCAACATGATATAGTATTGAGTCAATACTCACTTTGTTAGGTGTGATAACGGTTTTGTGGTTATATAAGAAAGTGATCTTACATTTTGGAGATCCAGGTTTGCATATTTAGGGGTGAAGTGTCTGTATTTACCTTAAAATGATCTAGAAAAAAATATGACAAAATACTAACAAATGCCAGGTGACAGGTAAATGGGTGTTCATTATACCATCTTTTCTACTTTTCCCTGTGTTTGAAAAGTTTCATAAAAAAAATCACACTGTTGTTCAGAAATTTTAAAATAAATTGAGAAAAGTAGACACTACTTTTAAATCCCTTCAAATTGGAATTTACCTATGTTGCTATATTGAACTCTAGTTCATATATCTTTTAATTGAAACTTTATTGAGGTAATTGTAGCCGTGCGGTTGTAAGAAGTACCATGCGTGACCTTTGCTCAGTTTTATCCAGCAGTAGCATTTTGCAAAACTCTAGTATAATATCATAACCAGGATATTGATAATAACAAAATCTACTTGTCTTATTCAGATTTCCACCTTGTCATCTGTTCCCATTTGTGTGTGGGACGGGGTAGGTGTGGGTGTGTGTACTTAGTTGTATACAGTTTTATCACACGTATCCACATCAAGATCCAGAACATTTCCAGAAATCCCCCTCTGGCACAGCAAGTTAAGGATCCCATGCTGCTGCAGCTGTGTTGCAGGTCACAACTATAGACGGGGTTTAATCCCTAGCCCAGGAACTTCCACATGCCACAGGTGTGGCCAAAAAAATAAATAAATAAAAAGATACATAACATTTCCATCACCTCAGGTTGGCCTTTTATAATTACATCCACCTCACCCCCCACCCACAAACCTCCCCATGTCTAAACCTTGGCTCCTCTCTTTCTAAAATAATGTCATTTAAAAAACATTACATAAGTAGAGTCATATGAGATGTAACCTAAAATGTTACCATGAAGTAAGAGGTGAGACTGGACTAGGAACTAGAGGACCTGGGTTTGAGCCCAAGTTCTACCACTATTTCTTAACTATACTACCAATTTATCTTGGCCTTTGTTTCTTCATCTATAGAACCAAGTAGTTGCTTGCCTTCTAGAGTACATGGCCTCGTCCAGGAAACAAAAGTGTGCTCTAGGCAAAAACCCCAATATGAATGGTACCCCCGGATTTATTCAGGGAACTTACTCTGCAACTAAATGCAGAGACCCTGCCTCCAGGCTGCCATAGTTCCTCCTTTTAAATGAATATGTTGGCAACTGTGTATTTTCTCCGTCTGCAAGCATGATTGAATCAAACTCTCTCCCTGAGAGAGAATATTCTGTTCCCCCATACTGATGTAGAAAGTTTCAGAGTTCCCTGGTGGTTCAGAGGGTTAAGAATCCAGCATTGTCACTGCTGTGGCTTGCTGTTTCCCTGACCCAGGAATTTCCACATGCTGTGGGAATGGCCGAAAAGAAAAGGAAAAGGAAAGCAAGTTTCCAAGCCTGGGAGGTCCTGAACCATGATAAATCTCCCCCCAACTCCCTCACCCCACAAAAAGGCCATCTGTGAAGCCTCTCATCCAACAGTCAAAACTCCCCTGGTGACACCCTGACTTTGCTGCCAACTTCTTTTAAATTTCAGTAGATGATCTGACCTTTTCATTGTCTGTGTTTCACTTATAAAAAGAGGATATGCAATAATGAGAATCCATGCCTCCAGAAGAGGATGGACAACTTCCAGAAAAGGATGCTCTGCGTTCTCAAGAGTTTAAATACATGACACGTGCACCTCTCTTCAGCCCAAGTGTGACTCCAATGTCATTTAATTTATGTTCAAGTATTTATTCTTCTGTAATGCCTTCTCCAATTACTACCAGATAATTGCATAAGAGGAAATGAAACCCAACATGCCGGACTAATGTGAGACCATTTTGTGGGCAAATTTCTGGCTTGGAAACACTTGCTGAAATGGGGCACAGGTGATTTAGTACAATGAAAGCAGGGAGACAGGGCCCCCCTTTAATTAGCTCCTTAACTTATTTAATGATGCATTGTGGATCCTGAAAGATGTTATTGTTTGAGTTTAATGTGCCATACGATTCAGGGAAAGGAGCCTGAGAAGGAAAAAGGAAAAAGGCTGACTTGCGACCTGTGTCCTTGGTGTGGTCTGCTCACATCAAGCATGGTAATGGTTACTCTGCTTTCTTCCTCCCTTCTCCATGCATTACATATGAGTGGAAAGGTCCTTTTCATAACTTCATACAGCTCTCAGCCTCAGAAGTTTACTTGACAACCTTGTAACTACGTGTATTTCTACCTCCTGCCTCAGCAGTTCATGATCAACCACAAGGAACTAATGTTTCCCTCTGAAGTTATTCTTCCTCTTGGGTAAAAATCAGAGTCCACACAAGATAAGCATATGTAATAATATTCTACACTAAACTTACTTTTTATTTTCAGAGCTCATTTCATGGAAGGTAAAAACTTAGTCTCCATAACTTTGGGGTTCTCCTCCTCCTGGGGGTACCTTGTTATCTTCGTGCATGTATGGCTTCACCAATTTATGCAGGCCAGCCCGTTTCTCAGCCCTGCTTTCTTGGGTGAGAGCACAGGGATAAAATGCAGCCCTTCCATTAGAACAAACCTATATTCTAGGTGAAAAGTGCCTGGATTCATTCTTTTTTCCTCTCCTCTCTGAAGCCATCGCTATTCCTGTCCAATATATTTCCCTAAGTTCAGCTCCTTCTTGTATTTCTCCTCTCATTCAAGTGGTGCACCTTTTGTGGCCTCTTCCACATGAACCAAACACCAGGGATCATAGATCAGAGAGTCTGAGACATGAGAGAGAATGCAGAAATAACTTAATACAACCCCCTGCCCCTTACACTGAGATTACTCAGGCGTGGGGGTAGAGGGTGATTAGAAAAGGGAATTTCCTGGGGTAGAAACAGTTCTGTATCCTGACTGTGCTGATGGTTACATGAACACATACTTGTGTTAGAGTTCATGGAAGTATATACCAAAAAAGTCATTCTTACTGTATTATAACCTTAAAAAACAAATTCGACTTAAAAATATAGAACTAGCAAGCTTGAGGGTTGGGATCAGAATCTTGGTCTCCTGAAACTTATAAAACTGCTCGCTAAGATAACTGCAATTTAGTTGACAAAGCAGATCAAGATGGCAGGGACACTTACATGTGTCGTCTTGACCTGCTATGTATAATAGTATATGTCATTACATTAATGATATTATATTAATATATATTATATTCGAATATATATATTTTTTCCCAAGAGCTCAGTACAGTGTCTAGTACACAGTAGGTGTTCAAAAAATATTTGTTGGATAAAAGAAATCAGTAATTTGCATACAGGAAACACCATGAAAAAACACATGTAAGATGCTAGATAGACCAGTGGGGGTAGCCTGAATTTGGGGCTTCAGTGGTCTATTTGCTTACTTGCTCAATGTGCCTGCTAGGTGGGGGCTCAGCTAATCACCTATAATAATGAAAAGTCTACATTAACGGAAGCTGTCCTCTTTTTGTCCTTCAGCTGGGAGCCTTCCAAATCACCCATAATGGCTTTCACTCTGTCCCTCGAGCTCCAGGCTCATTTATGACCTGAGCTTCAACAGCCCTATTTCAAAGTCTCCTAGTCACCTCCAATTTAACCAGGCCGAAACAGAACTGTTGAGTTCCTATCCCCTAGACAAAACCCCAAGCAAAAACAAAACTGTTGCTTTCCCATTTCCGTAAATGGCACCATGCATCAAGTTATCCATGTCAAAAACTAAAACGTCCCTCTTGATTCCTTCACTCTCTCATCCTCCCACTGCCAATCCACGTACTCCCTCAAATCCATCATCCTCTCTCTGTCCCTCTCATTCTGGTCATCATCTCTCACCTGGAAAACTTCCAGAGTCTTCTCATTGACCTCCCAGTTTCCACACTTGCCCTGATACAGGCCATTCTCTGCAGAATGGACTTTAAAATTAAAACTACATCATGTCATTAAAACCTACAGGTCTCAATTTCATGCTTAGGATAATACAGTCCATTGCCTATGATTTGACCCTTGACCCTCTCTCCAATCTCATCTCTTTGCACTGTCCCTCTGACTCATATACTTCAGTCACTTTTGCCTTTTCATTGTATATCAAATATGTCAATCTCATTCTTTAGGGGCCCTGTCCTTGGTTTACCCTGACCTCTACCACTCTTCTGCTGGATTGTGGCTGGCTACTTCCTTCCCTGTAGGTTTAGCTTCAGATTTGAACTCTTCGGATAAAACTGTATACAAGGCCCTTGTCCCTGTCATTTGAAGTAAAAGACTTTGGCTTTAGTTTCCCAGGCCTCCCTTCAGTCTCAAACAGCTGGCTCAAGAGTTAATGATTAGGAAATGTGAAGATGTAGAAACAAAGAATAGCTATTGGACCAGGAAACTGGTAACAGTTTAGACTATATATCTGCCACATCGCAGAATCACTGAACTCCCAGTTCTCTGAAAGATATAGATAAAGCCTGACACACATTCCTAAGTTGTTTTTACAGGAAGCAGACCTTGGCCAGATGAAAACTTCTGACCATAAACACATAGACCCCAAAGCAGTTGAAAGCAGAAAGTTGAAGATGCTTAAAAACTTCTCCTTGATGCCAACCAATCAAAGAACTGTGCATGAGCTGATCATACACCCAGCAGCCCTCTCCATCACGCTGCCTTTAAAACTTCCCTGAAATCTATTGGGGAGTTTGGGTCTTTTAAGCATGAGCTGCCCATTCTCCTTGCTTGGTGTCCTGCAATAAACGGAGTACTTTACTTCACCACAATGTGGTGTCAGTAGACTGGCTTCACGGCACATGGGCTAGTGGACCCAAGTTTGATTTGCTAACAGAGATAACACTTTTTAAACTATCCAACCCCAAAGAGCCTGATATTCATAAAGATAAGTTGTCATCTTCCTCTGGAATATAAGCCCCCTAAGTGTAGGGTTCTTTTTTGTCTTGTTCTCTGCTATAGCTGCAGGCCAAGAACAGTGCATGTAGCAGGTATGCAGCAAATGTCTGATGAATGAATTTCTTGGAAAGAAAATGCATGCAAAGAAAAAATAATTGATGTTTCCTTGGAGAAACTCTCTCAAAGACTGAATAAGTCAGCTGACATATTCCAGAAGACACATTTAAAGGAACAATCCTTAAGGTACAGAAGACCTCAGTGAAAAACTGTAGCCCAGGGGCAAGAATGCCCTTCTCTCTGTGTGTTGAAACTGCAAAATTCAACACTTCTTCCCTCAGCCAGCAGGGCACTTTATCAGAGGGTAAGGAGCATGGCAGGTATTCGGGGAGTGAATTAGTATGTTTATTGGGCCACATCCCCAGAGACAGGCCACTTGTCTAATCAAAGTTACAGCTGTCTCCAAAGCATTTTCCTCTCCAATCGGCAATTTACATGGGCAAACTTAACATATTGTACGATGTTGATTTATGGTGACAATTAAGAACGTATTACCAAACTCTATTTCACCATTAACATCCCTGGGGACAGGATAAGTTTTAAATCTTCCGGCTGCTTCCTCCCTAAAGGCTTGGATCTTGGCTAAGGATTTAGAGATTATAAATTTAACAAAGGATGAAAACTGCAAGAGGAGAGTCCTGAACAGCAAATAATGAGTTTAACCAGCATTTCAAGTTCTCAGCAAGATATATAATGCCTCCCTGCCTGAGGCCAAGGAATCTTTCATTTTGAAGTTTATAGCCTCTTTCGCTTACTGTTTCAGCTCCAGATGTAAGAGTCTGGCCCTTGGAAGGGATTCTTTATCGAAGCCAGTGGTCATTGCTTCAGCAAAACTTTTCTTCCAAGGACCTTTTTGGAGAAGACTATAGAGACCAGGAGGCATTAATTATCATTTCCAAAGACCATAAGGACACTGTGCTATGCCTGGAACATGTTGCTTGATGTACATACAGAACATTGACTGACCAGAAAGCCCAATGGCTAGACTTCCAAAACCCTGGCTCATAAGAAACCTGAGGCTAACTGGTTCTATGATTACACAAGGTGTACTCTCTGGTTGGGCTATATCACCTTTAGGGTCACCAGTCACAAGACAGGAACACTAGCAAAAGCCAATTTCTGTCTACCTGTGGCTGAACTCACAAAATCTTAAAGTCAATTACACCTAAGTTAAACTTTCTCAAAGTAGGGTCCACAGACCACTTTATCAGAATCACCTGGGGTGCTTTTGAAGAAAGTAGACGCCCAAGTTCCTGTCATGGCTCAGCAGTAACAAACCCAACTAGTAGTATCCATGAGGACTCGGGTTCAATGCCTGGCCTCGATCAGTAGGTTAGGGATCCAACATTGCCGTGAACTGTGGTGTAGGTCACAGACCCAGCTCAGATCCTGCATTGCTGTGACTGTGGTGTAGGCCTGCAGCTGCATCTCTGGTTTGACCCCTAGCCTGGGAACCTCCATATGCTGCGGATGTGGCCCTAAAAAGACAAAAACAAACAAACAAACAAACAAACAAAAAAAACAGACTTGAAATTGGTTTCCTAGGCATCTGACACTGCCACTGTAAGCTGTCTAGACTTGGACACGCCATTTAACCTCTTTAAGTCTTAATTCCATGACATATTAAAATAAAGACAATGACGGTGTTACCATTGTGGCTTAGCAGTAACAAACCCGACTAGTATCTATGAGGATGCAGGTTCGATCCCTGGCCTCACTCAGTGGGTTAAGGATCCGATGTTGCCATGAGCTGTGGTGTAGGTTGCAGACACAGCTTGGATCCAGTGTTGCTGTGGCTGTGGTGTAGGTCAGCAGCTGTAGCTCCAATTTGACCCCTGGCCTGGGAACTTCCATATTCCACAGGGGCAGCCATAAAAAGCAAAAATTAAAAAATAAATAAAGGAAGAAGAAGCCACTACTCCTAGAGCTGCAGAACCACTGTTAGACACACTAAAGTTTGAGAAAATTGTGATCAGGCTTTGTTGGGATGGACGAGAGCTGACCAAGGAGAACAAGTCACTCCAGAGCTCTCAGGTATGCTCATAAGCATTTCACTCTGCCTTTGTGGTCCAGAATTTTACATTGCGAGTGATTCTCATCACTGTATTAAGAGTTAGGTAAATTTTAATCTCCATTTTACAGATGAGGAAACAAAAAAATTTAAGTGGTATTCTAACAGAGGAATAAGCTGGGATTTGGAATCCATACAGACTGACTCCAGAGGCAACTTTTCTGTAAAGGGCTAGACAGCAAATGCAGTAAACTTTCCAGGCCACGTGGTCTTTGTTACAACCACTCAACCACCACTGTGGCATAAAAGCAGCTACCCACTAGACAGCAGGTTAACAAACCAGCGTGGCTGGCTGCCAATAAAACTTTACTTAGGGACAGTGACAATTGAACTTCCTATAATTTGCACACATTGTAAATATTTTTCCAACCACTTAGCAATGTAAAAACTGTGGTTGTGTGGTTGATACAAAAATGGGTGACGGACTGGCTTTGGCGAGTGGACCATAGTTGCTGGTCCCTGATCTATACCACTTTCTAGTATGTTATGGACCTGGTTTCTTGGACTCTTTGATCAATAGAAATTGGTAAGAAACCAGTGGAGGAATTTGGGCAAGACCTTATTGGGACTTGTGCTGTATAGCATGAGGGAGCAAAAACAAGTAACAATTTCCCTTGCTTGCTTTCAGGCGTGGGGAGATCTGGTTCCTTAAATGGGGTGAGGGTCAGGGCAGGTCAGCGGGTCTGACTGAAGGGATGACTTAGGTGGTCTGCCCACACTCTTGCAGGTGCTGTGTGCAGGGATCATGACTAGTACCCCGTTTTTCGCTCCCAGCACCTTAGAAGTGACAGTTGGGTTTGGGCCTTTTGGTATCTTGTTCATAATTTCCCCCAACTTTGTAGGCATGTGATTTTTAGTTTCTTTGTATTTTTATAGTTTCTTTGTATTCTGTTGCTAGAGAAGGAGGCATTTGCCCAGGTGCAAGCACTGCAGTAAAGGGCCCCAGGTCACAGACCCCAGCCTGTCTCACCATCATATCGTAGACAGGCTGCTTAATGTCTCGGCTTCCTTACTCTTAATCACTGGGCTATGAGGCCTTTATTCCTTGCTCTTAATCACTGGGCTATGAGGCCTGTCTGTCAGTCAGTTATCTGCCTATTCACACATTCATGTTTTATTTTAATACATATTTATGGAACCATGCACTGGGCTAGATGCTCAAGATGCCAGATTCAGTCCCTGCCCTCACTGAGCTTGTATTTCAGTAGAATCACAGACAAATGAACAAGTGTTCTACTGCGTATGATGGCAAGGTATTGAGTGCTATTGGACAACCAACTAACTCACTCAGATAAGGAGGTCAGAATGGCTCACAGGCATCAAGGGAACAGTAGAGATTTTTATGAGACAAAGGTAGTTCCAAAAGAGGGGGCCTCAAATTTTATTTTCACTTACCCTACTCTGGTTTGGGCCTCTTGGGAGATGGATGGATTATCAGAATCATAGAACTTAGTTCATTGCTCTAATCCTTTGACAAAAGATGTATTTGTTTTTTATTACTGTGTAACAAATTACCATATACTTAGCAGCTTAAAACAGCTTACACATTTATTATCTCACAGTGTCCATGAGTCAGGAGTCCGGACATGGGTGAGCTGGCTCCTATGCTCAGGGTCTCACTAGACTATATTCTCATCTAGAGGTTTGACTGGAGAATAATCAGCTTCTAGCTCATTCATATTGTTGGCAGAATTCATTTTCACATGTCTGTAGGACTCATGGTGGCTTGTTTCTTCCAAGCTAACAGGATTGTGAGGATGACCCCTCTAGGAGTCATTTACGTATAAACATAGCTCTACTTATCAGCATCTGTAGATAGATACAGGCATAGATATAGATAAATAAAATAACGTAATTAAGGGAGTGACATGCCATCCCCCTTGCCATATAGCATAGTTGCATCAAGGAAGTGATACCTCATCTATTACCTTTGCCCTGCATCCTACTGGCTAGAGTCAAGGCACGGGTCCTTCTACATCCAGGGCATTATAGCTGGGGTCATCTTAGGATTCTGTTGCCATAAAAGATTTCATCTGAAACAAAGGACTAAGAGTGGAACCTGAGTCTTAGGGCTGTTTATACACTGGAATTGCTTACAGCACTGCCTGGCCCATAGAAACAGCTTGATTGTCATTATCATCATTTGCACTGTTATTATTAAGAAGATTCAGCCATATTTCACCTGGCTCAGAGTGTCATACAGTCTTCAAGGTGATATGGGATATTGCTGTGCAACTGCACTTCTGTATCTCCAGGCATCTCCATGTGTCACACTGAAGATGACTTAGAATCTTGGAGAGGGACTTAATGGCGCTCTGTCACCTCATTTCCAAGCTGGAAATGTTTCTGTCCGAGGTGGGTTATGTCAACCTTTGTCCATAACCTCTGAGCTCCCAAATTCCAAATGCTTATTTGTTGTGATTCAACAAATCCATCCCATAATCTTTTAGTGCTGGCCTGCAGCATTCAAGTCTTATGCTTTGTTCCTTTCAGGAGGCATGCTCCAGCCCATATCCCCAGAATTTTCTCTTTCAATTTTCCTGTTTTAATTTGGATTTGGTGTTGTTTTTCCCCATTCTACTTAAAATTGAGTCCATTTTTAAAAAGCAATATCTACAGCTTTGAAGTGCTGGAGAAATAGTGCACCTTGCTGACCCTCTTCATTCTGCATAGCAGCACATGTAACTAAGCTTCTCCTCCTCTCTTTATTGTCCATCACCTTTTCCTCTCACTGAGATTCAGATTTGCTCCCTGCCTCCCCCATCTTAGAACCAAATTCAAAACAAAACAAAACAACCCTTTGGTACTTTGGTTGACTGTATTTTCTTTCTTTTTCTTTCTTGTTTTTGGCCTCTGATTTCCTAGAAATCCTTTCTGAAAGACTTCACTCATACAAAAATTTTCATAATAATATTAGTAATGATGATATTAATAGCAACTAAGATTGCCAGAGCTCTAATTATAGTCCAGAATCTGTTCGAAGATCTTTGTGCACATTAAACCATTTAACCCTCATTTCAGAAATCAGGAAACTAAGGCACAGAACTTAGGTAAGTGGCCAACGGTCATGTGGTATGCCCTCTAAGTGCTATGCCCAACCTAATTCCAAAGCCTATACTTTTTCCCCATTATGCTATTCTGTATCTCCACATAAACTACAAGGGAAAAAATCATGGAAATAGAATTTCATTTCTGAAAAGAAACTTTGTACCCAAATGACAGGATGTAGGGTGAGGTAAAAGGAAAATAGGAGAGAGAGAGAGAGAAAAAAATTCAGCTCTGCAATCCTGTGAAATGCAAGTGAGGGTCAGTGAGGCAGACGCCTTCTCTACCTCCCCAAAGCTCAAGATACTGCTTTTTAAAAATCAGCCCAAGTGAAATACACTAGAGGGAAAGGCAATACTGAATTCAAATTAAAACAGGCACAATGGGAGAAGAGAAAGATACAGAGGGAGAGGGACAAGTATTTGGGTATGGATTCCAGCAGAACTGGTTTCAATCCTGGCTTGAGACTTAGTATCTTGTCGGATGTTGGGGAACAGGAAGGTCAGCCCCAATCCTGTTTGATGAAATGAGTGGTTACTCCTTAAAGCAAGCTAGCAATCAGAGAGGAACTCTTATCCATCCACTAAAATATTCATTCCTACATATTCCAAAAAGTGATACTTATTTTACTCCTATTATTTTCTACTAGTCAAGACAACAAAATCAGGATAGGTGAGTGATAACTCATATTTGATTATTAAATATTGTGACATTGGTACTCAACACTAGACATTTCTCTCTATTTCTTTTTTAATTGCTAGAAAACTGTAAACCAGCTATAATGGGAAAAAAGAACTAAAGCTTTCCATCTTTTAATTTATTATATTTGATGGGGATATCCATTTCATTTATTCAGTAAAGAGTTATGTTTAATAAGGATAATAATTTGATAAGCATCTACATTATGCCAGCTCTGTGCTAAGCCCTGCTTGTAGAATGAATTATCTAAACCAGACCCAGTCTCTACCTTCTGAGGCTTACTCTCTGTTGAGTACTGAACCATATGTGATTGCCGATGATCAACCATGGTTTACTTATAAGGGTGGCAAGTTCATATGGTTCAACCTAATAATAGGGCTATGTACTAAATGATTACACAAACTGATAGACAATTATAATCTGAGATAAGAGGCGCTCAAGAAATATATGGGGTTCTGTGTAAAAAAATAGGGAAAACTGATTAAATCCTGGTTTCAGGGTGGTGTTGGGGTGATGTTTCTTCTCCAGCCCTATGTTGCTCCCTGAGTGGAGAGAATTCTGTTAGTGAGACTCCTGCCCTCTGTCCCTCTGTCCCCCTCCCCCAATGGTGAGTTAGGGAGACAACTGTTGCCAAGTTTCTCTCTCCTTCCTCTTAGGAGGCAGCCACGGAAGCAACATCTGGTTGGGTTGCTCCTCCAGGCTTGTTTTCTTTTGATTTTTGGCAAAATGTGCATGGCATTAAATTTACCATTTTGACCATTTTCAAGTGTACAATTCAGTGGCATCACGTACCTTTACATTCTCATGCAACCATCATCACCATCTGTCTCCAGAACTTTTTCATCTCCCCAAACTGAAACTCCGTCTTCATTGAATAACTCCCCTTTCTCCCCACCCCACTTCCTGTCTTTATGAGCTGGACATAAACTTTATGTCACCACTCCACTTCCTGTCTCTATGAGTCTATTTTAGATAGCTCTTTTAAGAGGAATCATACAGTATTTGTCTTTCTGTGACTAGCTTACTTTACTTCTCATATTTTCAAGGTACACCCATGTTGTAGCAGGTGTCAGAATTCCCTTCCTTTTTAAGGCTGAAAAATATGTCATTGTATGTATATATCATATTTTAGCCATTCAGCCATAGATGGACACTTGGGTTGCTTCCCGCTTTTGGCTATTGCAGATAATGCTGCTCTGAAAGTGAGTGCATAAATATGGATTTGAGTTCCTGCTTTTAATTTCGGAGGATATATACCCAGAAGTGGAACTGCTAGACCATGTGGCAATTATATTTTTAATTTTTTGAGGAACTATCGTATTGTTTTCCACAGTGGCTGTACTATTTTACATGGCTACCAGCAATGCACAAGAGTTCCAATTTCCCCACAAACTCACCAACACTTAATTTCCCTTTTTCATAACAGCCATCCTAATGGATATTGAGTATCACCTCATGGTGGTCTTGATTTTGCATTTCCCTAGTGATGGTGAGCATCTTTCCCGTGCTTTTAGACCAGTTGTATATCTTCTTTGGAGAAATATCTATTTAAGTCCTTTGCCCATTTATTAAATCAGGTTGTTTGTCAGTTGTTAAGTTACAGAAATTTATTATACCTTCTGGATATTAACTCCCTATCAAATATAAGGTTTGCAAATAAATTCTCTATTGCATGGATTGCCTTTCACTCTGTTGCTTGTGTCCTTTGCTTCATAAAAGTTTTTGACTTTGATGTAACCCCGATTATCTATGTTTTCTTTGTTGCCTGTTTTTGGTGTTTAAGTTTTTACGTGTGTAGGTTTTACAGAGGCAGGCTTACCAATGGGGGCCTGTGAGGTCCAGTGCTGTATGTGCGCTTAGTTAATTCTGGGTTTAGTATTATGAATCTCACTCAACCACAAAAATGAGCCATATTTTCCAGCAGTTGCTTTTCCAGTTTAACAAGGGTGATATTTTGATCTCCATTAGAATTAGTCTTTGTCCTTTGCTTAATTTGTTTGGTGTTAGTTTATGCCCTTATCACAAAACCAAAATGATACTTGGGAGAATGTGATTATAGGATGATATCTGAAGGATGCACAGAAGTCAACTAATTGAAGGGAGAAAACAAGGGTAAATCACTCAAGGCAGAGGGATGAGAATACACAAATGCCCTGTAGTAGGAGAAGTATAATGTCATTTCGCAAATGAAAAAAGCATGGGTGTGGGGCTGGAAACAGCAGAGAGAAGAAAACAGAGAACACAGTGAAATGAAGTTCTAGCCAGGAGCACAGCCAAAGCCCCACATCAGCGAGATCTTGCAGGATATTGTATCTACCCTTGGCCAGAAAGAGTGAAGTCAATCTTCTATGATTCCTAAAGGTTTCTGCTCATTGCCTACCCTCATTCCTAGGTATAAATAATGGAGTCATCAGATTTCCCCCAGAAGCTGAGGATTCCTATTGAATAACACAGACAAGCATGTCATTTTGCTGCCACCAAAGCCTTAGATCAGAGATGCTTAATTGGATAAGAAAACTCCCTTATGTCAAAAATGGGCAGGGCGGGGCATGATCACAGAAAAGAGCCAACACAAATAAAAGTAACAAAATGCTTACTTGGAGTGGGAAGGTAAAAGACATCAAAATTCTTCTCTCTCTAAAATTGTCCAAAAAAATAAAAAATGAACTCCCCAAGATGCATTTGACCATTGGAAATATAAACCCTTTCTCCAAGTCCTCGGAAAGGGGTGAGCAATGAGGAAGATATTAATAACAACAATACTCTCCTCCCTCCAAGCATCTCAATCAACCCACAGTACCAGAACCACCCAGAGCTGCATCATAACAGTCAGTACTTATCACTTCTCTAGGAGGGTGGGTACCACTGCTATCCCTATTTTGCATATGAGAAGGACAGGGCATTAAAGAGATGAAACAAATTCTCAACAGTTGCCACACCAGGGCATGGTAGAAAGATGAAAAATCAGGTTTGTCTGATGCCAGAATTCATGTTTCTAATCATTCTGACAACAGCCTCATTTACATAAATTCTATTCCAGAGAATAAACAAGGCAGCTTTGCCCAGCTTAGGAAAAGACTCTTCCCTAAATAAGAGATTTTCACGTTGGTTTGTCTCTTCATTCAGCTACCTCAAGACCCTGATGGCAGACCTCCAGAGTAAGCACCAATTCTGCTGAGTGACTGGAACACAGAGAGAGAAAGGAAGATGGACTGACTTCAAAGAAGATGGATCTGAAGGGAAGAAAGAAGATAAGGCACAGAAAGAAGGAGAAGAGCAACTGTCCTCATTCTCAAAGCATGTCTGTTTTAGTTAGAGCTGGTTAGCCTGAATTCCTGTTCTCATCCAGACGTTAGCTTCTCCCAACCCAAAATCCAAAAGGAGAGTTAAAGAGAGAGATTTAATTTAAGACTAATCCCAGTTCCCTGGTAGCCTAGCAGCTAAGGATCCGGAATTGTTACTGCTATGGCGCAGGTTTGATCCCAGGCCTGGGAACTTCTGCATGTTGTGGGTGTGGCCAAAAAAATATATAAAACTAATCCTGCTTCATGCATTCTTTCTTTCACATGAATCTATGGAGCACCTGCTCTGTGCTGTCACAATTCTAGGTATTTGGGATGGATCAGTGGGCCAGGCAAAAATCCTTTCCCATGTAAAGTTCTACTGAAAGGAAATAGACAATAACTGATAAACAAAATTAAAGAATGGGCACAAAGCATCTGAAATTAATTTTTTTTGTCCCTCTATGATTCCAAATTGATCCCTGTAATAGGTAGACTGCTCTGTGACACACTCGATTTTAGATGTTCATCTCATTTTACTTCTCTGACGTGGACACTGTTATAATCCCCATTTTATAGATGGGTAAGCAGAAGGGATCTGCCTAACAGCCCACAACTAGTGGGCTGGATTTGAACCCACACAGCCTGAGTCCAGAATCTGTGCTATAAGCTCTGGGCAGACCACTTTCTACCCAGGGTCAGGAGGCCAGGCAAAAGGTTCCAAGTTACCAACAACAGAAGTGGACTCTATTTAAGTTACATAGCAAAGGGATATCAGAAGAGTACCTGACAGCTCACACAGAGGAAACAGAAAATTAGACTTTGAAAATGCGAAGGAATCAAGGGAAAGCAGATGGCCAAAATCACAGCTAACGTCTCACCCCAAGAAGAGCCCAGTAAGAGTGTCTCTGCCTCCCCACCGCCCGTGACTTTGTGTAGTAGCTCTAGATTCAAGGTCCTAAGAAGGAAAAGGTTTTTGGCTGAACTTAGCTTGAGGGCTCACACTGTATACCCCAGGGATCAGAGAAAGCAGTAACTAGCTTTTAGTTTCTACAGCAGAAGCTGAGGCCAGGAATGTCTCCAAGACAGCCTGCAGCTGATTCCCTAAACCCAGGAATTACTACTGCCTTCACAATTTTCTGTCCTATTGGTATGTCAGCTGCCCTATTATTTGCTTACTTTTTCTCTTCAAATAGACTTTACATTTTAATTTCATTTATTTTAAGAGGAAACTTTATATTACTACTCAGAACACGAATTCAGTGTGCCAGCTATACTTTATCTCCTAATAGTCATTAAAATAAACAAAAAACTGAAAGTTTTTGAAGTTCACCCAGGAGCCACCCAAGAGCATCCTGCATGTCAGGAGATGCTGCTTTAATATAAGTAATCACCCTCTCATTTCCTGTGAGGTTGACCGAATGAATAGTGACGTCCAGAGAGACTACAGGAGGCTCCACATTGATCACTAGAATTCAGAGTCAAGGACCTCTGGGAAATCTACCTGTGCAGCCTCTCTTTTTCCTCCTTTGGCTGTCAATTGAGCCACACAGCATCTGCGTTTCTTGATGATGCAGGCACAGCCCCTCCTTGTGTTGAAGACATGAACGCCCTTCTCTGCATTTCCCAAAATGCTCTTTAGGCTTAACATTTATTTCCTTTAAGAAGCAGAAATCAAAGCCTCTTGCACCCTCTCTATTTCCTTTATCCCAGGCTAACAGACCAACAGACGGACCAAATAAACAGGCAAGCAAACAAATGTAAACCTTACCCCCCCCAAAAAAAAATGGGAGGGGGAATGGGAAATAGAGGCAATTTTGTTCCAGAAATATACTAATATACTCCTTCACTTGCAGTTAAAGTGATGAGCAAATTTATTTACACAACGTACATCCACCTAGAACTATCCTCACACAGCTAAGATATAAATGCTGCATAGATATAAATGCTGCATAAAATCTAGCTTCTCTCTGCACAGAAAGTCCTGTAAACAGACCTGCTGTGAATGCAAAGCAGGACAGCCAGTTGCAAGAACAAAGGCCTTTGGGGGAAACTGAGGAGGAAATGCTACACGTCCCTGCCCTGCACATCTGCCCACCCTTCCCTCTCCCCTCTTCTTCCCCCATTTCCTTCCCCTCCCCTTCCTCTCCTGCTCCTCCCCAGCCCCTTCCTTCTCCTTCTCCCCACCCCCATCCTTTCCCTCCTCCTCCTTCTTCTTTCTCTGTATCTCTATCTCTATCTCAATCTTTCTCCTCCTCCTCCCTTTTCCTCCTTCCAACATCTCTGGAGGAGGTGGATGAGCAGGCAGCCAAAATTCACAGCCCTGGGAATCCTGGTTAGAGTTCCAGAGGTGCTGTGTTGGAACATAAGAGCGCCAGGTTCATTCCCCTAAACTGAGGGAGCTGCTGTCAGTACCTCCGATCTTCCACCCAAGAAGTGGGCAGACCATGGGACATTATCTCAGAGACTTTAGTCATAAATCCTCCTGCTTAATACAGTTGACTAAATTAGATAATCAATTAATTAATAAGTGGCACTGCTCTAGACTAATACATATGCCAACACAGCAAGAAACCGAAAAGCACAAGGGAAACACAGAAGTGAAGAGGCTTCCTCTACAATATGAGAGTATTTACTCTGAGAGAGGCGTTAGTTCAGCAAACATCTGCTTATTCAGAATACGAGCAACTAGGGAACTCAAAATAAGCAGAAAGGTTTCTCAGAATTTTAAAAGAACAGTTGATGCTCTTAGCCACAAGATGCTCAGGCCTTATAAGATCTTAAAGTGTTTTCGGAATCAAAAGATTTTTTTCCCTATAGGGTTTTAGAATAAAGTGGGTTCCAACTTTCTGAAAATAAGCCAGAAGGGTAGGTCTTCTGGAGCACTTCTCAGTTAATGTGGATATTCTATCCACCAAACAAGCCACCTGCAGGGCATGAGGGGGTGGGGAGAGAGGGTGGGAGAAATAGGATGTAAATGTCACACGGGGTATAAGCTGGGAGGGCTGTGTTACAGTTTAAACAATGAACTTGGGGTCTAGAAAAGTGTGTGGGAACCCTGGTTCTTTATTTACCAGGGGCGTATCTGGCCAAGCCTCCCAGAGCCTCAGCTTCCCAATCTATATGATGGGAAAATGTCATTTTTGCCAAGCGGCTGTGAGGATAAAATAAGAAAGGTTGTGTGTTATTATATTATTATATAATATATATTACATATGTTATTGTCAGATATTATAGAGTATTCAAATACAAGGAACAATTAATCTCATTTATAACAACATGCTCTCAGTTTTGAGTTATTCTCTCATTCTCTTTCTCCTCTCTTCTTCCCTCCCTCTTTCCTTCCTAGGGAGCGTAATCATATTCGTGAAAACTATTACTCATGGAAGTTACATCACTCCATTAGACTTTACAGAAAAAATTTCATCAAAATCCATTAAAATATTTCAGACAACATGCCTCCCATAAAAGTATTATTAATCACTATTTTATTTCAAGGTATTGGTCTAAGGGGAAAAAAACCTAGACTTTAGATATTTTGTGAGGCAGTTTCATAGTAAGATGGATTTCACTAAACTTAGCCCACTCCTTTCAAACCATTAACAAAGAGAGGGAGAAAAAAATCAGACAGTCATGAAATATCCAGTAATTAAGCCAAGACCAAGATCTCTGCTGTGCTTATAAAGATTGTAATAAGTTAAAAGAACACCTTGCCTACAAACAACACAAATGGCAAGCTTACGATCTGTTTGGTCTCAAGGAATGGGAATGTTTTGAAATTTTTCTTCCTATTTCTTTTTTTTTTTTTTTTGCATTTTTGGCATTTTATGGCCGCGGGTTTATGGCCGCACCCGCGGCATGTGGAGGTTCCCAGGCTAGGGGTCTAATCGGAGCTGTGGCCACTGGCCTGTGCCGCAGCCACAGCAACACAGGATCCGAGCCGCGTCTGCAACCTACACCACAGCTCACAGCAACGCCGGATCGTTAATCCACTGAGCAAGGGCAGGGATCCAACCCGCAACCTCATGGTTCCTAGTCGGATTCGTTAACCACTGCACCACGACGGGAACTCCCTATTTCTTAATCTTTATGGAACGGGCATCTGATATCAATAAATAATAGGTAGACAGATTACAGATATACGATAGATAGATAGATAGATAGATAGATAGATAGATAGATAGATGCAGAGATGGAGTCCATTCAGATGGATTCTTTCTCCTGTTCATGAAGGGATTTAATAAAAACATGCAAAGAATGATTTAGAAGAAATCTAAAAATAATCTTACCACACCTTCTCATGTTTAAATAGTAAGCCACTTAGAGAAATTAACTTACCCCAGGTCACAAAGCCAGTTCTGCAACTGCCATCAGTAATAGCAAATGTACCTTAGGCACCTACTACGTACCAGGTTTCACACTTAGCTCTCTACGTGTGATATCTCATGCAAAATCTTCCCAGAACAATCATAATGCTGGTCTTACAAATAAGGAAACTGAGGCTCAGACAGGTGAAGCAGCTCACCCAAGAAAACTCAGCTCTTAAGAAGCAGGGACAGGACTGGAATCTGAAAGGTATACTAGGCTACATGAAACCTAAGACACTTGGTTTCCAATCTAGTACAGGTTCTCTTATTTTATTTATTTATTTATTTTTTCTTTTTAGGGCCACACCTACAGCATATGGAGGTTCCCAGGCTAGAGGTTGAATCGGATCTGTAGCCACCGGCCTACGCCACAGCCACAGAAAGACCAGATCCGAGCTGTCTCTGTGACCTACACCACAGCTTAGGGCAACGCCGGATCCTTAACCCACTGAGCAAGGCCAGGGATCGAACTCGCAACCTCATGGTTCCAGTCGGATTCATTAACCACTGCTCCAAGATGGGAACTCCTCTCTATTTTAATCTGAAATTTTAATTTAAAATTAATTACCACTCCAGTGGTAATTAAAAAATCCCTTCTTTTTAATGGACACATAGAAAAACAATTAACCCTGCCCCCAAATTATACATGCCCTTTCTGCTAGTGCAGTTTACCATGAGGACCAAAGGCTAGCTCAGCTGGGGCTGGGCTGGCCCATAAATAAGTCATGTCCATGTAGTTCCCTTGTGGTGCAACAGGTTAAGGATCTGGCATTGTTGCAGCTGTGGTACAGGCTGCAACTGTGGCTCAGGCTGCAAATGTGGCGTGGATTCAATCCCTGGCCTAGGAACTTCCACAATGAGTATAACAAAAAAAAAAAAATCATGTCCAAGGTGAGTCTGTGTAGCTGTCACTGTAGATGTAATAGGAAGGGCAGTGTCAAAGAGCAGCCAACACTCTCCTCCGGGAGCACGTCTCCAAATTGCCCTTGACAGGTTATGAGCAGAGCATTTCAAAGGGATGTGTTAAATACTGGCACAAGCTCTTTGAGTCTGCCTTTCCACATCCTGGGGCTGGCACTTTGATTTCTTCCAATTCCATTGGTTTTGCCTTGACCGCCATTAGGAAGGAAACCAAGAGCAACTCTTGAGGCAGCAGGTCTGGATGCATATATTTATGCATAATATTAAGAGGCTTTTCTGGCCTCTTAATATTAGCAGAACAGCCCTGTCACTTGATGAGGTACATGGTCTCTGACATTGAGAGATGTGGGTTCAAATCTTGGCTCCACCATTTCCCAGCCACGTGGCCCAAGGTAACTTCCTTAGCCTCGCAGTTCTTCAGCTTTGGAGTAAGGGTAAAGATGCTTTCCTCCCGAGGCTGCAGTGAGGGTTAAATAAGTGTCTTAAAGTAACAGCTAATTTGTTAGGTACTCATTATATACCAGACTCTTCACCACGCACTGAACATGTATATATTACAGTCAGATCTATGTATCTGTGGGTTCTGCATCTGAGGATTCAACCAACCAATCAAAAATTTTTTTTAATTCCAGAAAGTTTCAAAAAGCAAAATTTGAATTTGCTGTACAATGGCAGCTATTTTTATAGCATTCCTATTGTGTTTACAATGAGTTGTATAACAATTACATTGTTTTAGGTATTCTAAGTCATCTAGAGGTGATTTAAAGTACACAGGAGCATGTGTGCAGGTTATATGCAAATACTGTACCACTTTGCATAAGTCACCTGAGCATCTGAGAATTTTATATCCACAGTACATGCTGGGAACCATCCCCCTGGGGAATGCTGTACTTATATAACACTCACAAAGAAATGCTGTACTTACATAACACTCACAAAGAAATAAGCAGTATTATCAACCCCATGTCACGGATGAGGAAACTGAGGCATGGAGAGGTTTTATAACCAGCCTGTTGGCCCATAGCAGGCTTTGCACCAGGCAGTCTGGCTCTAGGCTAAAATCTCTTAGTGAACACCATGTGCCTGGCACACGGAAAGCGCTCAATAGATTTTGGTTATCTTTTGCCATTGAACTGCCTCCTGGTTGATCACCTCTTCAAAAAGGACAATCCAGTGTCTTAGGGGAAGAACAAGAGAATTACAAATACAGACCCTCGGATTTGTGCCAGATTCTCTGCTTACACTCTCTTAATCTGCATAGTAATACTGCATGCCACATCCTATTATCCCCATCGAACGTATGGAGATGGTAGGGCTCTAAAAGGCCAAGGGATGCTCCCAAGGCACAGAGGGGCACCAGGATAGAAGTCTAAATCTTCCCACTCTGAAGTCCATGGCACACTGACAAACCGGGCAAGCCCTTGTAACATACACTGTCAAAACTAGCCAGATCCTTTCCACCTCCCCCACTACCTCCTGGTCTTGTAAGACAGAGCTTCTCAAATTTTATTACGCACACAAATCATCTAGAGATCTTGTTAAAGGCCGATTTTGATTCAGCAGGGCTGAGGTGGGAACTGAGATCCTGCATTCCTAACAAGCACCCAGGTGACACCATTGCTGCTGGTGTGTAGACAACACTTTGAATAGCAAGGATGTAAGAGAGTCCTTCAGCTCCTCCCTAGTTTCTCACTCTGCCACTTGAGACTCAAGAGGCTTCTAAGGTTGTAGGATCAAGACTGGGAATTATGTCTACCTTTTTTAGCTCTTTGGAGTCAGATTTTCCAAACTGTACCTGTCTCTCACCAATTCCAGCCTCACCACCAGCGTCACACACACACACACACACACACATACACACACACACACACACACACACACACACACACACATTCCCTCTCTCTCTCTCTGTACCTCTTTTAAATTTTTATGTCTTTCTGGCATGCGATTATTATGCACATTTCATATTAGATCATTCCAATGTCAAATGAAGACTCAGATTGTTACTAGGCATCTTTAACTCCAAAAGGAGAATTCTACCATAAGGCAAAATGCAGCAGCACCAGCAATTTAAAAGTAAATAATGATTTAAGTAAAGACAATGAGCCTGGTGGTATTTGGTTATACATGGCTAAATCTTTTGCAAAATTGTTCCTTTCCCATTCTCAAATTTAAACCTAGGAGGAATTATTTAATGGGCTCTCTATAAAGAGGTCCTCTCTAGCTAGCCCACAATTTCATAGCTGTAGTCCTTCCCGTCCAGCAAAGACCCACTTTGCCCAGCTGTGGGTGGTTGTCCCTGTCCCCTTTATCCTACAGAATCACTCAGAGCAAACTCTGAAGGCATGTGGGGCAAAGAAACACCACCAATTCAGCCCCAGAACCGCAAGTCACAACGATCCCTTTAATGGGTCTTGCTTGGGCAATCTCGTAAAGCCATACAATACAGCTCCTCTTTCTTTTATACTGGAAGTGTCAGGAGCCCCTCTGGCCATTTATTTGATAGAGAGGTTGCTAAATGTTATGGCAAATGGCCACATCAATCTGGATAATAGCTGAAGCATCGGTGCCTGCCGAAGCCCTCAACCTCACCAACCTGCAAGGAAAAGTTTTCTTGACCTCCATGCCATGCTGTGCGTGAATACAGAACAGGAAGGTCAGGTGGTACCATGGACTCTGACCTGGAGGTAAGAGATGTTCTCTCTCTCAGCCCTGGTCCTGCTGCTAACTTGTGTGACCTGGGGGAAATCAGTTCAGCTCTCTGGGGAAGTCTTTACTAGAAGGAAAAAGAAGCTAATATAAATAGCCCCAAATGTATACATACAGACTTTAGAAGCAAGTGCCTCCTTTCAGAATTGGGAGATGTCAACAAATTCCTTCACCCTTCTATCCGCTAACTGTGGCTACAGTACTGCTTACTGCTATGTAACAACCACAAAATCCCAGTGGAGTGCAACAATAAGAATTTATAGAGCTCATGCATCTACAGTTCAGCTGACGTAGGCTCAGCCAGGCTGGGTGATTTCATCTGGGCTTAGTTGGGGTAGCTGGCCCTCCTCCATGTGTGATTCACCCTCCTCTGGCTCTGGCAGACCAGCCAAGGTATATGCTTCTCACACTGATAGCAGAGAAATGCGAGCAGGCAAAATGGATGAGGCCTCTTAAGGCTTATGCCTGGAACTGACATGAGCCTTAGGCTTGGAACTGACATGCAGTAGCTCTCTTTCTTCTATGGGCTGAAGCAATCCACATGGCCAGCTCAAAGCTCAGGGCCAGGGAAACAGACTCCATTCTGTCAGTGCAAGGAGCTGCAAAGTCACATGGGACAGAGCATGCATGGAGGGAGAAGCCTCCTGTCCATCTGAACAGGAAACTTGGGCCTCCACTGGGCCAGTTTCCTCACTGCCCCCACCCCAAATGTCTTTGCTTATGTTGTGCTTCCACCTGGAATGATCCTCCATCCATCTATCTAAACTCTACCTACATTACAAGTCCCAAACCAACAGCCCACCTCCTCCACCAGAAAACCTCCCCACCTCAGGGTGGACTGCTTGAGCTGTTCCATCACCTGGTTTTAGGTTTGATTCCTATCTCTCTGGCCAGCTCCTGGCTGCCCCCTAGAAGCACGCAAGAAGAGCCCCTGTACCCCCCCCACCCCTACCACTGGACTCAGTCAACAGGGGCTGGTTGGTGACTAGGCTGTCTGTAAGGGGAAGTGGGGTTGGTGCTTAGCTCCCCTTCCAAGAAGGGGAAGAAATGTTCCTTATCTCTAACATAACTTCCTACCTAAAATCCCTGGGGAGCTGAATGGTATGGTTCCCCTTCTGGGATCCTTGTGTTGGAACCAACCTGCCAGTAGAGGACGCTGTACTTTGTCACATTGGCCCTACTGCCCCACTGCCTGAGCATCAATTCTCAGAAGGCCCCCTTCAGCTTGTACAAAGAACCTCATTTCTCCTGAGAGCCTGCCTAGCCTATGGAGTGGGGCTGAGAAGCGGATCACAGCATCACAGGGGCCCTCGGAGGATCTTGAATCTCTCATGCAGCCACAATACCCAAAACTTCCTCGTTGAAGAACCTTCCCTCTACAAAATCAACCAGTACACAGACAACTGTGTACAGACCCACACTCCCAGACCTCAATTTAGATTTATCCAATCTACCCCCAACAAAAATGTAACATTTTAAAAGTGAGAAAATTAGGCAGGAGAGAAAACAAAGGAAGAAAACCACAAAATGAAGCCAAGAGCTTGTAACACTCAAAATTAATTACATTGCATTCCTAAGAATACCAGGCTTTGGGGGGAAACGTGTGTCTGGGCCTGGTGTGTGAGCCACCTTCCTCCCACTCTGGACCTTCCTCATCAGTCTCTTGGATTGTCAAGGTCTCGTTCATCTCTGGCTATAGGACCAGGCCTCCTGAGCCTCAAGATAAATACAGTCTGACCCACATAGATTCCTCCAGGGCCACTCTCTCAAAGTCCTCTTCTGCCACTTTCCTCACAGTTGGAGGCAGCCCAGCCCCCGACACACCAGGCTACTCATCCTTTCCTCCTCTCCCTGTTAAGTGCCCAGGGACCGTTTTGCACACACCTCTCAGCAGCGGCTGCAGCAGATGCTGGAAACCTGTGAGCAGAATTCATTAGCTCGGTAACAGGTCTGGTGCTCGCCCTCCCCAGCACGCCTGCTTCTGCGGGGCATCTGTGGGCTCTGGCAGAGAAAAGAGAGAGAGTCCAACAGCTCCCGATGCCCCGCAGTGGCTACAGGGGCCGCATGGAGCACATCAAAGTGGGCTCCTGGCTTGGCAGGCACGAACCGTAGCTTGGTGGATGCCCTTCAGGCCGGGCCGTGCCATCTCTGCTCAGAACACAATTTAGCACAATTTTCCCACTGCTCTGGAAAGTGGGGACCTACAGAGATTTGGTAATTGGTATCCCAAGTTCTAGCATGCCCTGATCCCCACAGAGCGCCTTGTTACTCTAATTGTTTGGAAATCTATTTTCATATCCCAAGATCAGAGGCCAGACACTCTATAATAACCTGAAGGCAATACACACTCAACTTTCTCATGCTTCAGCACTGAACAGAATGAAGTTTTCCATTTTAGTTGGAGCAGCAGGGCAGGACAATTCTGTGATCTAAGAAGTTCCCTCTAATAGGTTAGGGTCCAGAGGAAGAGAGGATTCATCACGGTCACCCCACAGTGGAGTGGGCTGACTTGGGAAGTGGTGGACACTAGACGGTGTAGAGGAGCAAAATGTACGACCCCAAAATGTGTCTTCAGCACCCCGATTATTTGGAGCTGAAAACAATCAAGGCCCAAAAGACTCAGGAAGAAAGGTGACCTTCTACCTAACTGCCTAAAGTAGACAGAGGACCTGTTTTAGGAAGGGAGCATCACTGTTGATCACTACAGTAGGAAATAGATGTGGAGATAGGAAAGAACCGAGCAAAGTCTGTTAAAAGTCCTCTCTGTGTTCTTCTGTCTCTGCACAGCCCAGCAAACATTTGTTCACAAACATCTGTTTTTCCAGCTCATGTCAATTGCCTTCCTCCCCATGAAGGTCCCAGACCACTACCCCAACATCCTCTTCTGCCTTTAGCTGAAGATGGTATTTAAAATGAGGGTTTGGGCCATGTTGGTAAGTTACTCACTTTTCCTGGTCTCTCCTATGTATACGTGTTAGTAAACTTCTGTTTGATTTTCTCATGTTAATCTGTCTCATGTCAGGTTAATCCTGACACCAGCCAGGAGAACCTAGAAGGGTAGAAGGACATGTCTTCCTTCCCGACAAGGGGTTCAAACTGAGCCCCTCAGTCCAGCCAGAAACCTGTGCATTATCTATGCCCCTTTTTCTTTCTCCCTCATGGACTCACCAGTCAGCCAGTCTTGACAATGCTACCTGCTCAGTAGCTCTTGAATCTCCTCTAGCCTCTCCGCTGCCATTACCACAGCCTCAGCTCCCCTCAACTAGACTATTTTTTGAACTCACCTACCACCACCACCATCCCCTGGTTCAAGTCTCCAGCCCTCTGAACCAGGGATCAGCAAATGGCAGCTCACAGACCAAATCTGGCCCACCATCTGTTTCTATAAATGTTTTTTGGAATGCAGCCAGGCCCATTTGCTTACATATTGTCTATGACTGTTTTCATGCTACACTGTCAGAGTGGGGTACTTGCAAGAAACCATGTGGCCCACAAAGTAAGAAATATT
This sequence comes from Catagonus wagneri, assembly GCA_004024745.2. Taxonomy (NCBI): domain Eukaryota; kingdom Metazoa; phylum Chordata; class Mammalia; order Artiodactyla; family Tayassuidae; genus Catagonus; species Catagonus wagneri. The sequence continues at coordinate 3,001,150 of PVHT020000063.1, forward strand.
TACCATCTGGCCCTTTAAAAAAAAACCTGCCTAGCTCTGCCCTAAACCTCCAGGCCCAGTGTGAGTTCAAGTCACTTATCTCACTCAAGATTCACCAACTGTTCCCCTTGCCAAATAGGAGAAATTAAAATTCCTTGTCATATATCTAACATCCTTTATGAATGAGTCCTTAGCCTTTTCAGGGATTACAAATTAGCAGCCCATAGGCTTCATCTAGCCCATATATATGTATATATCTTTTGTGGTCCACATGGAGTTTAAAATATTAATTGCAGGAGTTTCGTGGTGCTGCACAGGGTTAAGGATCTGGCATTGCCACTGCTGTGGCTCAGGTCACTTATATGGCACAGGTTGGTCCCTGGCCTGGGAACTTCTGCTTGCCATGGGCACAGCCAAAAAATATATATACATATATATGTATACGTGTACATATACACACATATATGCATGTATATATCAATTGCAAACTTTTAAAAATCACAAAATTATACATAAAAATTCAGATTTCTGACTTCTCTTGAAAAAGGGGCATTTTAGCAACACTTGGCCCCCATTCCCTCCTGGCATCAAGCAGCCAAAATCTACATGCATCTGCTCCTTGAGATGGTGCCTGTGCTCCCCAGCTCCCCACAGACTCCGCCCTCCCTACTGTCCTACACTAGGCCTGTCTCATTCATGTAGCCATAGGAGCCTGACACCCTCTGCCCTTCCTCTTTCTTTACCAGCCAGCCCTCTTCCTGGAACTATGTAGTTTATTCTACTGAAAACCCCAGAGTCCCTAGAGAAACCATGGCTTCTCCCACACCCTTTACACATGCTGTCCCCCTTGAATTAGTCTGCTACAACTGCCACAACAAAGTACCACAGGCTGGCTACTGGGTAATAAACAGAAGTTTATTTTCTCACAGTTGGGAGGCTAGGAAACCAAGATCAAAGCAATATCAAGTCGGTTCCTTCTGAGGCCTGTCTCCTTGGCTTGTAGTCGATCGTCTTCTCCCTGTGCCCTTGCAGGGTCTTCCCTCTACGTGTGTATCTGGCTCTAAGTTTCCTCTTCTAATAAGGACACCAGTCATCCTGAACTAGAGCTCACCCTGTTGACTTCATTTAACCTTAACTTCCTTGAAGGACCCTCTCTCCAAAACAATCCCATGCTGAGGTACTGGCTGTTAAGTCTTCAGTATATGAGTTTGGGGGAGATACAGCTCAGCCCATAATAGTTCTCTTCCAAGAATGCCCTCCTGTACATTACTCATCTAACAAATATTCGCACATTTAAAAAAAAAATCAAATCAAGCGCTACCTTCTTGGTAAGGCCTCAGAACTCCCCTGCAGAAATTCATCTTCTATTTCCTTACAACTTGTACACACCTTCACTAGAAAACTATTACCTCGCAAGGTAATATTTTTATATTCCTCTTCTTTTCCTCACTTAACTGTGACCTTCTGGGGACAGTAACTATTTTTTTCATCTCTACTCATCCAGTATATATCCACTAGTGGCCCAGAACATGCCAGGCACCACTGACATCACTGAAAATTCAGTAGTGGACAAGTTTCCTCCCTGCATGGTCTACATTCTAGTGAGGGAAAAATAAAATGGAAAAAAGTATTAGAGTTCCCATTGTGGCACAGTGGAAATGAATCTGACCAGTATCTGTGAGGGTTCGATCCCTGGCCTTGTTCAGTGGGTTAAGGATCCAGCACTGCCGAGAGCTGTGGTGTAGGTCACACACGTGGCTGGGATTCCCCCACAGCTGTGGTGTAGGCTGGCAGCTGCAGCTCCAATTCAACCCCTAGCCTGGGAACCTCCATATGCTGCAGGTGCAGCCCTAAAAACCAAAAAAATAAAAAGGTAAATTGCACAGCATCATACTTAGGGTGATACTGATAGTGTTCGAAAAACACCAAATGAATGCTACAGGAGAAACAAATAGAAAATGGGTCTAGATGTCTTAGAACATTTTCAGAGCTGGAATTCTGTGATATTTTTGACTCTGAGTTGCTGAGATCATTATTATGTACAATGTCAGGCAGCCTTCCCTTGCCCTGAAATCTAGTGTCACTAGGTCACTGCTCCCCTAAATCTCTCCTTAAGTCATGGAACCCAACACCATCCCAGAGAAGAGATGAGGGGAATAAAACAAAGCCAAAGCCCACCATTGTCTCCCACTGCCCCTGCCTCCACATCCCCAGAGCCTGGTTACCAGTGGCCAGACCCAGATATGAGCTACATTTCCCTGTGTGCAACTTTTGGGTAGCTTTGTGGGAGATGATGAGGGTGAGGCAGGTGACCAAGCCTAAGAGGACCCCCTCTGTGTAAACGATGCCTGTTTCAGGAGCAATGCCACCTTTATCCACCTGTAAGGAGGTGATAGGTGATTTCTAGAAATTCTCCAGAAATATATGAGAATATATGAGGTCACACTGAGACCCCCCCACTGTGCTACAAACACAAAGACAGCAGGAACTCAGCATGTCTACTCGCTTCCTATTTTCCATGATTTTCTAAAAATAAGTGCTGAGTATCACTGAATAAAAAATGCCTGTTGTAGAAAATGTAGATTCTAATGTAGACACAAAACCCACCCATGGAACTCAATGTCCTCATTTATTTATTCATACAGATGAAATTTAAAATCACTTCTGTCACATATAAATTTATGCTAAGTTTATGGAGTTTCCACCATGTCACAATGGGTTAAGAATCCAACTGAAGTAGCTTGGGTCACTGCAGAGATGCGGGTTCAATCTCTGGCCCAGCACAGTGGGTTAAAGGAGTCAACACTGCCACAGCTGCAGCTCATATTCAGTCCCTGGCCTAGGAATTTCCATATACCACATATGGAAAATGTTTTGCAATGTTAAAAACGTGTGTTAAGTGTACAGACTAATGTTAAGTTCTTAGACTAAGAGAACTTGTCTAGAAATCCTGGCATCCCATTCTAGAACACATCTTCTACAACATTTAAAGTATATTTTACAAATGTTTTTTAATGTGTCCTACATATCAATTATCTACTGCTAGGTGGCTTATATACTTGGTGACCACTATAATTTTTTTTTTTTTTTTTTTTTTTTTTTGCTTTTTAGGGCCACATCTGTGGCATGGAAGTTCCCAGGCTATGGGTCAAATCAGAGCTGCAGGTGACAGCCTACACCACAGTCACAGCAATGCAGGATCCAAGCCGCATCTGTGACCTACACCACAGCTTACCACAATGTCGGATCCTTAACCTACTGAGCAAGTCCAGGGATCGAACCCACTTCCTCATGGATACCTGTTGGGTTCATAACCTGCTGAACCACAAAAGGACCTCCAGTGCAGTTTCTTTAATGGTGATATCTTCCACCAAGTTATCATTGGTAAAGAAAAGATAAAGTTCAAACAAACTACTGAATTATTTTATTACTTTTAATAGTTTTTAGTTGATTCTATGAGATTTCCTATGTAGACATTCCTATCATTTTAAGTACTGACTGGTTTTCCATGTTCATTACATTATTTGTCCTTAGTTCATTTTCTTCTGTAATTGCATTGGCAAGCAATTCCTGGGCACTTGTAAATAACAACAGAGAGAGTAGTTTGTTCCTATACACAGTGGAAATACCTTTAGAGTCTCTTTGCATCTAGAGGCATAATATTGGTTGACTATTAATTAGGCATAAACTTGAGGGGTTATATTTTTAAAATGCATCTTCAGATTTCATTTATCCTATTATCAATAACTGATATCAGATTTTATCAAATATTTTTAGGGATCTACCGAGATGATCTTAAGATACAAACACTTTATAGGTCTTCATACATTCTGTCAAACTGTTTCTGCAAAGGACTGGGCCAACTGATGCTCCCCCCAACCCACCCCAGCAGTGGATGAAAATAAACTCTATTCAGCATTCTGTGTTAACAGCTAAAATCACAGTTAACTACACTATTGAATGTTGGCTATGAAATATACAAGATATATACCACCTCCTTCTCACTCTCCTACTGAAACTTTTAAAAAATAATTCTTGTTCCTCTTGGTTTTCTACTTTTAAAAGATATTTTTTTAAAAAACAGGAAGTTTTTTCTTTAAAAAACAGCGAGTTCCCATCTTGGCTCCGTGGTTGCAAACCCAACTAGTATCCATGAGGATGAGGGTTTGATCCCTGGCTTCACTCAGTGGGTTAAGGATCTGGGCATTGCCATGAGCTGCAGTGTAGATCACACACCAGACCTGGCTGGGATCCTCCGTTGCCGTGGTTGCAGTGTAGGTGGATGGCTGCAGCTCCAATTTGACCCCTAGCCTGGTAACTTCCATATCATAGGTGTGGCCCTAAAAAGCAAAAAGAAGGAAGGAAGGAAGGAAGGAAGAAAGGAAGGAAAGGGAAAGAGAAAGAAAAAGAAAGAAAGAAAGAAAGAAGGAAGGAAGGAAGGAAGGAAGGAGGGAAGGAAGGAAGGAAGGAAGGGAGGAAGGAAAGAAAGAAAGGAAGAAAGAAAAGGAAAAAGAAAGAAAACAGTTTGAGAATCAGCACCATTACTGAATCAGCCATGAACCTCCCAAGGCCAGTACTATAGCGGCATCCACACCTGTTCTCATGGGATGAATGGGGAACGTGCCTGAGCAGGAATAAGGAGATCCAGGGTCTGGTCCCAGCAGGCCACAGAGTGAAGGTCTACCCTCAAATAACTCTGTAAGCCTCACTTTCCACATCTGTAAAATAGGGTAATAATAGAGTTATAGGTTATGGGGGGGGTTGTGTGTGTGTGTGTGTTTATATGACTGTGTACTGTGGGTGTGGAAGTTGTGTGATGGGTTGAGGGTTGTGTGTGTTATCGAGGACTGTGTGTGTTGTAGATCATGTGTTGTGTGTTTTGGGTTATGCAGATGATAGGTTGTGTGGGAGGGAAATGTGGGTTCTGTGTGTATGTGGACTGGGGGTTGTGTGTGGTATGCAAAGGGTAGGCTGACCATGGACGGCATGATAGATGCTGTTGGAGCCCCACTTATATCCTTTCTTCAATGCAAGAAAGCTGGCCTCCAAAGGACAGCACCAAGACCACTGTGCCTGAGAGCTATCTCTGGGTCTGGGTCCTACTTTGAGCCCACCCTCAGCAGGATAGAAGTTTCAGTGAATTCATGCTTCCCCACTCCCACCCCATAAAGCCCCAATGACCGCCCACGGCTGGAGGATAAATTCCCCATCTCCCTCACCTCTGGGGACAGAAAACTCTGCAGTGCATGTTCTACACCCTTCCCTGGAATTCCCCAGGAAGACCACCCTCCAATTGCCCAGGGTCACTCCAATTGACAGTGACATTTATTGGTTGCTTTCCCCTCCATGTTTCAATTCCATACCATGCCTGGGGGTTTCCTGAGATCCTTCCCAAATATATGACTATTCTCTTATCCATTATCTCATTGACCCACTTCTGGGCAATCCTGAGCTTAGTAAACCAAATAAGGTATTCTGAATTTGACCCTGAGGGTAGTGGGCAGCCATGAGGGTTATTAGTAGGGCACAATCTGTTATGTGTTTAAAAAAATTAAATAAATGGTATATAAAGCTCCAGCAACTTTCTGTGGCCCACAACTCACACCCTGAGGGAGGTGCCTATGGAGTCCACACCAGAAGCCTCCCAATCAAGTAATGGTATTTGCCCACCTGCCAGGCATGGTGGTCCCACCCTCCAGGGAGTTCTTGAGATTCCAGAGCATGTAGGTAACTCATCTGAGGCTTCACAGACCCATTCTTGCTGGGATGCTTTCCAGAAACACCTTCAAAAGCATTTTGTCCAAACCAGTCAAGAACGGAACTCTCAGCCAACCCAAAACCTGTTAAGTCAGAGCTGCTATTTCTGGGGGACTCTGTCACTTCCATTCATTCAGCCCCCACCTGGAAAAGAAAGACCAAGGCCATGTGCTGCCCTCAGACAGGAGCCAGGGGCCATTTCCTTTGCAAGTTGGGCAGCTGCTGGTGAATCTGCTTTAAAGGCAGGATCCGGGCTGTTAAGAGCTTCTGGTCCTGCCACGGCTCTCCTGGGAAGCATCATCATGGCCGCTCTCTAAGTGTGATGGACAGCACAGCCTTCTTGGCTGAGGCGCCTTTAAAATGTTCCCGTGTCAGCTTGCCCTTCAGTGTGAGTGAAAAAGGACAGCGCTGCAGCTTCGGGCTGACTGGAGGAGGGCAACAAAGCAGGAGGCACACGTGTAGGAAGAAAGGAAACTGAACAAGGAGATGAGGCATCTCTAGCCTTACTGATGGACAGACCCACCCCTGCTGTGGTTGCACTGTTAGTTTCTCCAAGGAGCTTCAGTTTCCTGGAGATCCTAGGAGGGCTGGCAGCACCAAAATCAGAGTTGACACTAAACCTAGATATTATTCCTAAATATGTATTTTTGGGAAAATTATTTAAACTTATCTGTGCTTCAGTTTCCTCCCTTATAAAATGGGGCTAATAATAGCTATTTCATATCATTGTTGGGAGGCTTAAATGAGACGGTGTTATCCACGAGGTGGTCCTAGGTACACCCCGACCAGAGCCCTTTGGACTAGTTTTCATGTTAATCCCTCCACTCAGAGTTGCCACACTGTGATGGAGCAAGGTCAGATAATTCACTAAAAGCCAATCAAAAAGCAAATTGAAAATTTTGGATTCAAAATCAGAGCTGCTAGATCCCAAGACCTCTCTTCTCCATGCCTGATACTGCCTCTGCAACAGCCTTGAGATTCCAGAAGGCCTAGGTGTGTAGATGAGTGGAACTGGATGGAAAATAGGGCTGCCTCTTTCTGCCCTGAATCAGGACGGTGTCTGTGTAACTGGAAATGAAGGGTGTGAGCCCCGGGGCCTGGAAGAGCAATTGGGTTGTTGACAGAATGGGGTGAACGCAGACATCCCTGCGCTGTCACAACCGGCAGGAGATGCTCTCGTCTTCGTAATAATAAAGTTTAATCCCTCCTAAAGATAGCACCAGCTCTGCCCTGTGATGTGAAGAGCAGCACGATCTTCCAGATGAAAAGACAGCTCAGACTGGTGCACGTGCCCTCGGGTCACTCCCTGGACACAGGGCTCTAGAACGTGCTAAAGGGCTGTGCAGGGACCAGCTTTCACCAAGAAAATCAAGACAGGCCAGAAATTCTCCATGACTCTCAATCTGAGAGACCCACTTTGCTTTGTGAGATATTCAGAACTCTGAACCCTTAGCAGATTTAGTGAAACAGTGGTTATTACCTCATCACATTAAAAGCTGAATAAAGAAAAGCAAGTATAAGTTATATTTCAGGATGACTGCAACCGTGGTTAAAAGCTAAATAAAAATATGTGCAACATTAAAAAGGCAAGAATTAAAGGCAATACGTGAAAAGTTGCTAGAATAAAGTGGGTTTTCTCCTTCATTTTCTTTTTTTTTCTTTTTTTTGTCTTTTTTGCCTTATCTAAGGCCGCTCCCACGGCATATGGAGGTTCCCAGGCTAGGGGTCTAACAGGAGCTGTAGCTGCCGGCCTTTGCCACAGCCACAGCAATGCGGGATCCGAGCCGCGTCTGCAACCTACACCACAGCTTGTGGCAATGCCGGATCCTTAACCCACTGAGCAAGGCCAGGGATCGAACCCACAACCTCATGGTTCCTAGTCAGATTCGTTAACCACTGAGCCATGACGGGAACTCCCTCCCTCATTTTCTATAGTGTCCAAGTTTTCATTAATGAACGTAACATTTTTGTTTGTTTGGTTGGTTGTTTCCTGCAGCTTGCAGATATTCTCAGGCCAGGAGTCAAACCTATTCCACAGATCCACTGAGCCACCAGGGAACTCCTCAAACTCCATTTTAAAAGAAAATAATGACGCTGGGTGCTTGTTCTCTGGCTATTTCATTCCATGTTACATAACTCAAGGAAATGCATAATATTATCCTTTTTCTTACATGCAAGGGCATTAGCCTCTGACAGGCTAAGTAACTTGACCAAGCTGCAACCGTTAAGTGCAAAGCCAAAGTCTAAGAATACATTTTGACCTACTCTAATGTGGTACTTTCCCACCCTGACTGCATGTCAGAACTGTACAAGAAGGATTTAAAAATCCTGATGTCCAGGCTATATCCCAGACCAATTAAATCTGAATCCTTGGATGCAAGACTCAGGCATCAGTACTTTCTAAATGTTCCATCAGTTACCATGTGCAGCCAAGACTGAGAACACTTGCTCTAAAGTCTGTGGGCCCAACCACTGTGCTATGTTGCTTCTTAATCTGTGGGGACATTCTGTCTCCAGCAAATGGGAGATATAAACCATTTTTAAACCCCCAATATCAACAAACATTGCCTGTGCACCCATGGAACACCCTGTGGATTTTAGAGCCTTATCCTGTGTTTGTGTCAATGTGCAGATGAGAGCAAGCCACCTTGCAAAAGCAGGGCTCACCCAAATGAGTGGGGAACAGAATAAGAATGCTGAGAAGAGACTCCTGAAGGCTGGACACATTGAAACAGGTTTACTGGTTGACCAGATCCTAGAAAGAAGAGGTGGGGATGAGGACAAGCAGCAAAGAGAGTCAGAGACCAACAAGGAAGTTTCAGTGAATTCAAGTCAGCTGCACCTACCATGCAAAAGCCTAGTATGCAGGGTATTGAGTAGTGATGCCAGGCAGTAACAGAGAGTGCGATGATTATTAACACAACTAAACAAGAAGGAACAGAAGAGGAAACTGAGGCCCCTGGGAGGGCCAGGTGAACAGATCTGACAAGATTCATAGGCAAGAATTTGAAGCTAATCCACATGTGGATCAACTAGAGGTTGGAGCAACATGCTGGTGATGAACAGTGACTGAGCTGCCACCGAGTAATGACTCACAGTATTAAGGACAACAAAACATGTTTTTGGGGCCCTCACCATGCATGAGTGATGACTTGGATTATCATTCCTCTCTCCTTAGTGTGGACAGGGTATACTTCTCAGATCCATCAGTTCCAGGCTTGGCCATGCCACTTTGCTTTGGCCAGTGGGATAGAATCAAATGTTGATTTAAGCAAAATCCTGAAATGTGCTTACATGGTTGTATGCCTGCCTCTTACCCTGTACAGAACATAGCTTGGTCTAGGGAGAATGAGAAATGTGGCACAGACCTGGCCCAACCAACAGTGTTGGAGGCAAGCCCACACTAGATCAATCAAACCACAATCTGCACATACAAAGGCAGGAGATAGATGCTGTATCATCAGGGTTCTCCAGAGAAGCAGAAGCAATAGGAGATACCTCTATATGGTCTAAAGGCTTGAGAACCAGGAGAACCAACAATGGGAGTTTCTGTCCAAAGACAGGAGAATAACAATGTCCCAGGTCATGCAGTCAGGCAGGCAAAGTTCCTTCTTGCTCAGCCTTTATGTTCTATTCAGGTCTCCAACTGATTGGAAGAGGCCCACCCATACCAGCTGAACCCATTCAAACATTCATCTCATCCAGAAACACCGTCACAGACACACCCAGAAGAAGACATAAAATTAATCATCACAGATGCTCATTATGATACACCACTGAAATTATGAGCGTGCTTGTTACACAGAGGTACTGCAGCAAGAGCTGACTGAGACACGTGACGGTCTCATTCCACCCTCTCCACAACTCAGGGACAGAAGCATCATCATGGACTCTGTTTGACAGAGGAGGAAGCAGGGTTTTAGGGAGGCTAAGTAACATACCTGAGAAGGGTAGGTAGGAGAGCTACGTTTCTAACTAAGGTCTCCCTTTAAACGCCATGCTTAAAACCACTACACCATGCCACCTTCTTGAACCTTTAGGGCAAGAGAGCCAGGGACTGGTCCAGCAGTGACACATTTCCTGGGCTTTTACCAAGATTTGAGTCATAGTTAGAGCAAGTGAAATTTAAAAGCCAGAGGATAGAGGTGACCAAGTGGTCATAGTGACATTGCTCTGGAAACCTCCCTCTCTGAAAAGACAGTATGACCACAGAGGATTATAAATGGTCAAGATTTATAGAGGGACTGGCATCTCCAAAGCTCCTACAAGCCATTCTGTCTCAGTGGGAACATAACACCTCTGGAGAGAATATGCCATAGGATCTCAGCAGAAGGAAGCACCTTTTCATATAGGGATGACATTCAGAGCCTGGCCTGTGCACTGTAGGACATTCAGCAGCATCCCTGGCCTCTACCCATTGGATGTCAGTAATATCCCTGAGATGTGACAATCAAAAATATCCCCAGTTATTGCCAATTGTTCCCTTGGGGGCAAAATCCCCCTCAGTGGGGAACTGTAGCTTTAATATATCAAGTATTTCCTTGAAATTAGCAAAAAATATCACTGAGAATGTCAATAATTTCTGAACCTGGCTATACATCAGAATCGTGTACAGAGTTCTGGGAAATGCATATTCCCAGGCCTTGCTCTGACTCACTGAATCAGAACCTCTGGAGGAGAGGCCTGGTACTCTGTATTTTTGACAGACTTCCTGGGTGATTCTTTTCAGCCAGCCCAGCCTCAGACCATAGACCATTACTTAGGAGCCATAGTCTTGGGCTAGACTGACCCAGCGCAGGTCACTAGCTCCACATTTACTAACTTTGTAGAAAACTGTCATGTTTTCCAGCTGCCCAGCACTTTGGAGACAACAGCTCCCCTGTGTTAGGACATTTCTGCTTTACGAGTCCTTCCTCTCCAAAAGAGAAGTCAGAAGAATTATTTAATCAGTTTTCTGAGGATCGGGTATGCTCGTGAGACACATGAGTTCAGAAGACAGCACTGTGAGGAAGCAGAGTCCATCTTTCTAGCAGTGGTGGCAGTGGCAGAGGCTGGCACTTGGGGCATCAGAGCAATGCTCAAACTCAGTAACATAAGCGTGGTGCCCATGCCCAGAGATAGCAAGAGTGTGGTCTTTAAAGATCAGCCCTGCACAGAAGCTCCTGGCAAGCCCAAACTCCAGCCCTTTGAGAGAGTCTGTGTGCCCCTTCATTGCCCTGACTAAATTCCTTCCTGCTTTAACTAGCAAGTGGCTTCTGTTGTCTATAAGCAAGAAAAGGTAACTTAATCCCTCTGAGCTTTTGGGGGAAGAACAGTTAACAGTATTAGGAATATAAAGTAGGTGTCCAGAGCCTGGAAGTTAAGGTTGGGCTGCCTGAGTTCAAACCCCAGCTTTGTCACTTACATGGTTATGCTCAGAAAATTATATCAGCTTTCTGAGCTTCATTTTCCACTAAGTATAGAGAAGATTGTACCTACTTCACCTAATGTTTTGAAGATCAAAAGAGACAGTCTAAATGGCGCTTTGCACATATAAACACTTAAACATTAGCTCTGTTACTGTTGAGTGTTGTGTCAAATGATAATTGGTATTGAAGCTGCAAGGAAGAAAGAGCTCTATTTGGGGTCTTAAGAACGCGATTCAGGAGACAGATTCGGGTAAAACTGAAAGGGTGTTCCAGGAAAAAGAAAAAGTCAGGGCAAAAGCCATAAGGCTGTTCAAGAATTATGACTGACCTTGACACAAGAAAGGAAATATCTGTCCTTAAGGGATAGGTTGTCATGAGTTATTTAGGGTAAGGGTCCAACAAGTATATAGGTTGTCATGAGTTATTTTAGGGCAAGGGTCCGATAAGCATCCGGAGTTTCTGGCAGATGTTCTGAATGCCTGAATTAAGACAATAAGCAGTCAAAAGATCGGATTCCATCTGGGCTGAGACGTGCGTAAGTCCACTTCCTCAGTGGCCTCCTAGTTCATCTTAGAGAGCAATACCTTCTCTTAGCGACATCAGCTCTATATTGATTTTCCTTTTATAATTGGTTCTGAAAACTTTTCACCTTTCATAAGACCACTATAACCCTAGGCTCAGAGAATCCAATCTCCTCTATGTTTTTAAGAGGTCGAGCCATTACCACCACCTTTGCTCTTGCAAGGCTCCTGCCTGGAATGACCTCCCTTTTTACATCCACCTACCAAATCTTTCAAAGTTTAACTAATCTCCCTCCTTCATGAAAGCCATGCTCTTTCCCTTCTCTGAACCTCTGTAGCATCTGGTGATCCTTAATGCAAATATTTAGTACTTAATTATGCATTGCTGTGATAATCTCAGTATTTTGTCCTGGGTATGCCCTGTCTCAACCGCTAGACCGTAGACTTCTCAAGGCCAAGTTCCTTGTGTCATGTGTCCTGGTCAACCCCACTTAGGAGGAAAGGAAAGAAAAATGTGTCATGTTGAACTGGGCAATTCAACAGATGCCGAATCAATGTCTCGGGTCACAGGAGCAGGGGAAGGTCAGCCATGAAACCAGGAGTGGGTCTCCAGGCACCCCTGAAGCCCACATAGCAGAAGGACTAGGAAGCTGTTCTGTAATTTGCATACAGATGACGTTCTACAAAATGCAGGTGCCTGCCTTTTCACCACAGAGGCCAATTAAATGCTTTACAGTTTAAAAGCAGACTCTTTAAGGAATGCCTGTGAGAACAATTAAGAACACAACACACTGTAAATGCAACTGGAAGTTATCAAAAGCTACTGAAAGAAGTTGAGGAAAATGGCCAGTGGCCAACAAGAGGAAACAGGAATCCAGCGGATCAGATTATAGACTATGGAAGCCAATAGTCACAGGTCCCGGAGCCCACAGAGTCTCTCACGGATCAGCTCTAAAAGAGCGGTAATAACAGTACTTGCCTTATAGGGTGGTTGTTAAGATTGAATGTATTAATATACGTAAAGTAATTAAAACAGCACCTAGCATTTAAGTGCTCAATGACTGTTGGTTGCTATGATCATAATGATTATTAATGCAGTATTATATATGCTCCAAAATAGCAGGGACTTTTCCTGTTTTCTCAGCACCCCTACACTTCCAGCACACAGGAGGAAGCTCAGTAGATGTTTTTGAATGAGCGAATTAAATGGTGAGCTTAGCTGGTAACAAACTATGACCCAGAGCAACATGCAGCCCTGTTGCCCAGGTGCCTTCAACTGCTCCTTTCTTCCCACGGTCAAGTCTCAGGAGCCCTCTTATAAGTGTTGACCCTGGTTTGATAGCCATGGGACCCCCTCAGGGCTTGTCAACTCAGTCCCTCCTGGCCAAGGATCCATCTTCTCCACAATAGATCAGATTCCTCCATCTTGCCCAGCTGCCTGTGGATCTCCATACTCTGAGCTGAGACCCTGGAATCTTACAGGCCTGGGTTTAAATTCTGACATTCTGTGTCTTGCAAACCTGTGTCCTTGAGTCGTTTGCTTCATGTCCCTGACCTCGGTCTCCTCACCTGACACATGGAATAACAATACACACTTATGGATGTAAATGCCTGCTATATGCCCACAGTGTTTTCACATAAAAGGGGTGGCCCTATGTTAATTCCTTCTTGGCCTGCAACTTCCACAATCTGGTAGAATCATTAGAGCACCATAAAAATACTAGATGAGCCATTTGGCCAGCAAGAGCTTGGTGATTGAAATCATGAGCATCAAGTCTATTTCTTCAAAAGAGAAGAGAATTTTGTAATAAAACTGAGTTGTGGTAGAATGCTAGGAAAAGCTGTTTGCTTCAGCCTTAACGGGCAAGATATAAAGGGCACATCCTCAGAGGCCAGAGGACAGGTTTATTAATAGGATTAAAGCCAGGGGGAGCTGCTGAAGAGTCAGGGTGGCTTATCAGCATGAAATAGCGTGTCTTCACAGATAAGATCACTCACAGAGCAGTCAAGAAAAAACCTGGGGCGAGTTACTGCCCTAGCACAGGGGAAACGAATCCGACTAGGAATCATGAGGTTGTGGGTTCGATCCCTGGCCTGGCTCAGCGGGTTAAGGATTCAGTGTTGCCGTAAGCTGTGGTGTAGGCCGCAGATGCTGGAACCGGATGGACAGCTACATGGACTAAAAACTGTGTCATGTACAAGAAAGAATATCTGTTCCCAGGGCACCCAGCGAGGCAGAAGTAGGTCTGTTAACAGTTTTGTATTCCTCACTACACTTGGAAGGTTAATGTTCCAGGTTGCATTCTTCCTGAGCTTAAAAGCAGGGCATTGAAATAATGAGGGGTGCAAGCATTCCATGAGCTTTAGACTAATGACTACTGAGCTTCTGTTTGGTCCTGAGCTCTTTTGACTTTGAGTTCAGCATGGCAAGAAACTTGACAGGGATCATGGACAAAAGGAGTCTTGATCATTTAATGAAAAAGGCTAACTGGCCAACATCCCACTATCATCTATTTTTAGACCAATCTCAGTCATAATTCTATCTATTTTCTTACTGCCATTACTCTCCCGACCCTTCTGTGCACCAAATCCCTGTCGGCTCCAAGCCCATAGTCCTTTCTCGCTCTAACACTTACACCAAAATAAAAAGAGTAAATGTCCCATGGGGCAACACGAGGGAAAACAAGATACATAGGAAGGGGTTCTTTATTCTCTCTGGAGATCACAGGAGTGGACAAAAAGTTTTCACAGATGAGGATTTTAAAGGACGAGTAGGAATTTACCAGGAAGAAAAAGAGGAAACAAAGGCAGGAAACTGTGAAAAACCATGTTTGGTGAGGATAGGGATGAGGGCAGAAAAGACGGTCGGTCATATGGAAGCTGGGAAACCTAATGGTGTCAGAACAAGTGGGAGCAGAGTGGTGGGAGATGAGCCAAGGAAACTGTGATGCCCTCCCCAAACCACTTGGCTTGCTTAATTTTGTAAATTTTTTTAGATTTGGAAATAATTTTATACTAAAAGGAAAATTGTAAGATTTGTATAAAGAACTCTCATATACCCTTTCACCTAATTCCCCCCAAATAGTCACCATTTTACCACACTAACTATATCATCATCTCTATATATACACATATCTGTATTTTTTTTCTGAACCATTTGAGAGTGAGTTGGGGTCATAATATTCCTTTACCCCTAAACACTTCAGTGTGTACCTCCTAAGACCAAAGTCATTTTCTTAGATAACCACTATATAAAGTTGGGAAATTTATGCTGACTTAATACCATTATTTTAATCTACAAAGTACACTCATAGTTCACCAATTTTTCCAATAATTTTCTTTAAAACAAAAAAATTGGTCACCTAATTTTAAATCAGAACCCCACCACATGCCCTGGCTCTGTTTACTTTTATTCGTAGCATTTACCACCATCTAACATATAAAAATTTTTTTTCTCTTCTCACAACCCCACTGGAATGTGAGTCCTATAAAGTCAAGATTTTTATCTACTTTCTTCACTGTCATGTCCCCAACACCCAGAATAGTGCCTGGCATGTTCCATAAATATCCTCTGAATGACTGAATGGCCAAACCTGGACGTATCTCTTCCCAATCTCCTATTCCTTTTTTTTAAACAAACAAACAAAACAAAATAAAAAAAAAACGATAGTTATGTCAGATCACTGAGCTCCATGTTCCTGATTTCCCTCTTTTAAAGTTCCCCTTTGCAGTTCTTCTGTAGGTATATAGTGTATACTGCAAGGGAGAGAGCTACCCCAAAACAGTTAAGGCTGCTCTAAGGCTAACCCAAGTCAACTGCAACCCCTTTGGACCATCTGTATAGATGCAAAAGTCCTTGAGGTGTAACAGTACCTATCCCTCTGCAAACAGAGTTAGCATCTTTAGATCTAATTGAAAGATTAAAAGAAAACCCCCAACTGGAAGGTCAATTTATAGATTCAACATTTAAATCAAGCTATATCCTTAAGCACATGGGACACAAACCTTGTATTAAATCAAAGACTTAATCTAAGTTAAGCCACCCTGCCTGGGAACTTGAGCTGAAGACATACAATTAACACCAGCCAGTCAGCACCAGCTGCTCCAGCCGACAGTCCAAGGCCTGGACAACCCTGTTCCAATTTCCAGGGGCTCAAGGATGCTCACCTTCAAGTACAGAAATGGTGAGCTTGGCTTCTTTCTGTCTTACCTCTTCTCCTCTGTCTCACCCCTGGGCTCACGACAGTGCAGTCCAACAGGTCTCCTTGTGCTTTTCAGACATGTCAAGGATGCTTCCAGGTCATGTGTACTTACTTGCTCTCTACCCAACTTCCCTTTGGACTTTGCTCAGATGTCACCTTCTCAGTGAGAACTTCACTCTCACCCTATCTAGTTCTGTAAGCCGCTCTCCTCCCTGCACTTGCTATCACTCTTCCCTCTATATCCTTTCCCATAGCACAGACCACCCAACACCCTGCACGTTTTACTTAACCACTTACTCTCTTCCCTGAAGTAATATTCATGACATGTGAATACAGCGATTTTGCTTTTTCATACAAGGCTGCCTCCCTAATCACCTAGAACAGTGAATTGTACCTAAATCTAGTACCTAAATGTTTAAACAATTAATTGGTTAGTTACTTGATTAAGTGATTAGTTAATCAATTCTACTCCTAATAAACTACATCAAAACCTATGCTGGGTACATGGGTTACCAAGTCAAACAAGATCCACCAAGAAAAAACCCTAACTCCAGATGTCTACAATAGCCCACCTGAGTCAATGATGCAGATTGGTGCCCTTAAGGTAAAGTTCAAATTTGCTATCCCTAGAGATCTTATCTCCTGGGATCCTTCCCCCTCAATAGTTTCTCTCCAGTGACCCTAGAACTTCTTTCAGCTCCTCAGAGTCACCGGATTCTTCTCATGTGCAACATCTCTTTTCCTAGAAGAGCCCTCTCCATCATTCCCTTATCATTATTCTTGAAGCCCAGCCAACTCCTTCCTATTCACCACGTGCATCTCCCATCATAGCACGCATCACTCTATGAAAGCTGTCTTTCTCATGGATCAGTCAATCCAACTAGAATGTGGGTTCAGTGATGCCAGGGCCCTTATCTTCTTCTTCCCCACTGAACCCAGCTTCTAGGGCATTGCAAGACTCCTAGTTGAATATCTGCTAATGTGGACAAGAGTTATCATCCCATTTCACAGATGGAGGTTGAGTATAGTGTAATGATAAGTCCATGACCTTGAGATAGTTCTGATTTCAAATCCCAGCTTTTCCACTTAATAGCTGTGTGACCTTAAGTTTCTTAAGCTCTGTGAAATGTTTTTTTTCATCTACAAAATGATTGACATGGTAAAATCATAATCTAATCACAGTTCTAGAGCTGGGGATATGGCAATAAACAATAGGGTGGTTCATAGTGATATTTAAGCCAGGTCCTAAGTGATGAGAAGTACCTGACTTCCTTGAACACAGAAGGAAGAACACTTGAGTCAGAAAGAACACCACACACGGAGACCTTGAGGCAGGAACAACCTTGTGGTGTTCAGAGAAGAGACCAGAAGGCCAGCAGTGCATCTCACATCCTCAGAAGCAAGCGTCCCGTACTCTTAAGATGTAAAGTGCCCCGTTCCCAGCCCTATTTCAGGCATCTCAACCGGTCCACAGAGCTTCAGACTCCATGGTCCCTCTCAGCACTGCAGCTCCACCTAGAGCTTTTTCATTTATCCTCACCAATAGCTGGATTATCCCTCTGGTTGGCCACTCTGGCGATTTCCCACCAACCTGGCCTTTCAATCTGTTGTTGTCCTCTTGGGTGTCACTGTAAACTAAGTTTGCCTGGCTCTTGAGCTGAAAATCTCTAAGACAAAAATCTATGGGTAATGGGGAGATAAGTAAAACGAAGGGGACTGCAACTCCAGATCTTGATGTCACTCGGAGCCTGTTAGGTCTGAAACTATAACAATTCTCCAATTCCTATCCTCCTCAAACTCCACTATCCCCAAATGCCTGTACCACTGGATAGTTTATCTTTAGTGTCTGCTTCACACTGATCCCTTTACAGCACTGATTCCCAACCAAAGGACATTTGGTAATGTCTAGAGACATTTTAGGCTGCCACAACTAGGGGCACAATGACACTGGCATCTAACGGGTAAAAGTCTGGGATGGTGTTAAACATTCTACAATGCACAGGACAGCCTGCTATGCCCCCTGCAACAAATCATCCTTCCCCAAAAGTCAACAGTGCCAAGACTGAGAAGCCCTGCTTTAAGGTAGTTCACCCCCCCAAAAATTAATCATACACAAAGAGATGCTAAAATGTATTTGTATGCAGAGAAATACAACCTAAAATATTAATGACAACTTATACAATTCAAGAACAAAAAAACAACAACCCAACTGAAAAATGGGCAAAAGACCTGAATAGACATTTCTCCAAAGAAGATACACAGATGGCCAACAGGTACATGATAAAATGCTCAACATCACTAATTATTAGAGAAATGCAAATCAAAACTACAATGAGGTACCACCTCATACCAGTCACAATGGCCATCATTAACAAGTCAACAAATAACAAATGCTGGAAAGGGTGTAGAGAAAAGGGTACAATCCTTCACTTTTGGTGGGAATGTAAATTGGTACAACCACTATGGAAAACAGTATGGAGGTACGTCAGAAAACTAAACATAGAACAACCGTATGACCCAGAAATCCCACTCCTGGGCATATATCCA
The DNA here is from genome assembly GCA_004024745.2 of Catagonus wagneri. Lineage (NCBI taxonomy): Eukaryota > Metazoa > Chordata > Mammalia > Artiodactyla > Tayassuidae > Catagonus > Catagonus wagneri. The sequence continues at coordinate 3,019,564 of PVHT020000063.1, forward strand.
GACAAAGCTTTCCTTAAAAAAGATACATGCACCCCATGTGCATTACAGCACTTTTCACAATAGCCAAGACATGGATGCAACCTAAATGTCCATCAATAGATGAATGATTGAAAAGATGTGGTACATGTACACAATGGAATATTACTCAGCCACAAAAAAAGACAAACTAATGCCACTTGAAGCAACATGGCTGGAACCAGAGACTCTCATACCAAGTGAAGTAAGCCAGAAAGAAAAAGACAAATACCACATGATATCACTTATCTGTGGAATCTAAAATATGGAAAAGATGATCTTATCTAAAAATAAGGAACAAACAGATACAGATCATGGCCAATAAGAGCAGACTTGGGGTTCCCAAGGGGCAAAGGAGAGGGAGTGGGATGGATGGGCATTTGGGGGTTTTTTTTGGATGCAAACTGTTAGATTTGGAATGGATGGGCAACTGGATCCTACTGTACAGCACAGGGAAATGTACTTGAGTCACTTTGTTGTATGACAGAACTTGACGAAACATTGTAAATCAACTATACTTTAATAATAATAAAAAAGAAATTTGCTAAGAGAGTAGACCGTAAATGTTCTCACAACAAAAAAGAAATAGTAATTATGTGACATGATGGAGGTGTTAGCTAAAACTCGGGTGGGAAACATTTTGGAATATATAAGTGTATCAAGTCAATGTGTTGTACACCTTAAACTTACACAGTGTTGTATCTCAATGAAGCTGGAAAACACACACATGTATATACACATACATACACATACACACAATACACATGCTGCAAGAACATAAACAAAATGTACATCAAGCACAAAATGGTGGCCCCTTAAGGATAGTGAATGTCAGTGAATGTGAGTGAGGTGCTGCGATAAAAGCAAATGAGTCTGCAGACAAATAAATAAAATAAGAGTCATATTCAGTGATGCACTAGGAAGATTAGCCCCTCGGACTGAGAGAGAGGCAAGTGTACTCTTGGCTACAGTTTATCACAGGGATCAGCAAGGGGGAAAAGCTCTATTAGGCGAGGGCTGGAGGGCTGGAGGAATCCATGCTCAGCTTCCGAGTATCTCCCCGTTTCTCCCCATCCCCAGGGATCACACTGAGCATACTCCATCCTCTCAATTCAGCAACATGTGTGCAGTATTCCTGCCCAGGGAAGCCCACTTTAGACTCAAAGTTCAGGGGAGGTGAATGGGGGCTGGTCACAAATTGAAAGTCTAGGCTCCAAAAAAGGAAGCAGATACTCAGTGTCTCAGGTGGGCAAACGAGCCTTACTGATGGTAGGGAACAATCCAGAAGCCAAGGTCCCTGATGCCAACCAAGGGTCAGGCCCCAAAGCAAGCCCTTCTAAAGATGACAACCTCAGGCCTGCCGTGTTAACTCCTCCTTACCCTGGAGCTCTGCACAGACCAATGCTGATGTGCCCTGTGCCTGTAGTCCAAAAGAGAAAATCAAATCAACACCATAGGAGTCAAACAAAATGTTGGTTTGACCAGATGTAGCCATGTGTATTCTGCTGTGGCTGCTCTCAGGGCAGCAACCACAGGGAAAAGCAACCCCGTGAATGCTCCCACCACAGCCTCATGAGGCAGATGACGGCCACTGGTGACAGGGAGACAGAGTGGATGTCCCTCCCCTTTCCTCACATTAAGCCAGCACTGCCCTCGGCAAACTGACCTGAATGTATTTTTCTCTCACTTCTGACTCACTGTGTGACAACTAAAGGTGTCACACACACACACACACACACACACACACACACACACACACACACACATCCCTCTGCAAATGTTTAGAAACAGAAGTGCAGAGGGGCAGAGAAGAACTCCCAAATCCTCTCACGGATAATCTAAAGATGGAACGATTCTCACCCTCCTGCAATGACCCTCCAAGCCTCCCAGCTCCAAAGCTTCTCAGATTAAAAGCAAAAAGTCTCTAATGTTTGCAGTTTCACTTTTTGAAAGTTTCAAGCATGAAAGAGTCTTTGCTCCCTAATGATACCTCTCAGATCTAGAAGGACCTGGACTCTGTCCAGCTGAAGAATTGACTTTAGGTTCACCACTGACTTTCCTCAACTCAAAGATAGATGCTCAGCAAGAACAAGGATCCTGCAAAGCCTCAGAAACTCTCTGATATTAATTGATCTGCCCCTAGTCATCCGTTCTTCTGAACATAATTTCATCCATGCTGTGTGTTAATCAAGCAGACTCACTGGATGGTTGGATGGATGGATGGATGGATGGATGGATGGATGGATGGATGGAGATAGACAGAGACAAAATTAGGTAAGGACAAACAGAGATAGAGATAACTAGAGAGATATGGAGAGAGGTGATCTACCAATTCACACAATAAATATGTGTTGAGTATCTACTATGGGTCAGGCACCATTCTAGGTGCTGAGAATATAACAGTGACCAAAACAGACAAACATTCCCTACCTTCATGGAGCTTACTTACATGCTAGAAGAAGAAAGACAGACTATAAACAGTAAGGGTAACACATAGAATGGTTGTTAGTGTTAAGTGCTATGAAAAGAAAAAATAATAAGGGAGGAGATTGGGACTGGTGGGGAGGAGTTCCAGTTTCAAATAGTAGAGTCAGGGAAGGACTCACCAGAAAATGATTTTTGAATAAAGATCTAAAGGAGATCAGGGTTTTCAGGTTCAGCAGTACTTTTTAAGTAGACAGACCTAACACCTATGGAAAACAGGCTCACACCAAAAATATCAAAACTATGTAAAATCATAGAAGTTGGTTTAATACCAACAGGTATCAAGAGGAGATCATGGAATATAAACGTTCAGTTGTTTGTAAGATTTGGATTGGAGAAGCATAACAGCTAAACACAATTGGAAGAAACCAATGAGCTATCATCAAGAAGGGCCTGCCCAGTCCCAAAGTAACCACTCCTTGTGTCATGATAATGTGGTAAGACAGAAAGGTGGGGGAAATGCCTAACTGTGGCACAGAAATAGGCAGAAGTGTGAGACTAACCAGGACTGATGTAGACACCCTAGGGACATAGTGGGTGGGTCAAAAGAGGGAAAAAGGATGACGGGAAAGTCAAAGTTCTGTGGAAATGCAAGTTACAGGCACCTGAGAATCTCTGGGATTTCGCAGGTTGCTTCTCCCACTGACCTACCATTAGTCACATAAGTAAGTCCATATTGGTAGAGCCGTATCCCTCACATGTCTGCCTGTTCTGAATTGCTGCAGGGACCGCTACGTGGACTAGGAGATGGTGAAGATCGGTCTTGATTGTGCTTCTGAGTCAAATCAGAGCTATCGCGATGACTAGAGCAGGCAGTGATATCCCTATACATACATTCCTTTGTAATGCCAGTTTGCTGCTCTTCCCTTTCAGGTGTGGAGTCTATTTCTCCACCTTCTTGACTGAGCTGGCCATGTGGTTTACTTTGACAAATAAAATCTCACAGAAGGGATATTCCAGGAGTTTGAGACTCAACTGGCCCACAGCTCCTGCCTCCTCCGTCTTGAAAGGCTATCCTGCATTTTGTATCTGAAGCGCATCACAGTAGCCTGGTTCTGCCCCTCCCCTTCCTCAGCCCTGAAACGTGAGACAGTGAAAATCCCGAGGAGGGGATGACCAGGTCCTCCGGACTGACGTCGTGATGGGTGCCTCCCCTTCCCTGTGCAGGTGGGGCTGATTAATGGTACTATTACAGGGGACCAGCTGCTGCTCTCACTCTCCCTTCCTGCAGGGTTTCATAATTATTGGGCTCCACCTGTTGAGTCTCCTTAAGCAACCTGAGTGTATATTTTTATGTGAGAAAACAATTCATTAGGAAGTGCCAACATCTTACAGGAGGGAGTGCCTCCAATTAATGCCAGAACCACATGGCTTCAGCAGGCCAAAGAGGTGCTGCTTTTATCTGAATGCCATGAAGCCAAGAAAAAAAAGAGCTTCAGCAGATGGCAGGGACTCAAAGCCCACAGGGAGGGTCCGTGAGGTCAGACCACCCCCTCTTGGTCTCCATCCAGGCTTTAGCATCCCTCTGGTCCCCTTTTAACTCAGTAGTCTTGGAATGACATCAGGTACAGACATTTAAGGACCATCTCCCAGGGTCAATACCACTTTAGAGTTTGATCTTTACATTTAGCGTTTTGTTAAATAAACACAAGCTTTGAAAAGGCTAGCCTAGAGTTATTAATAGATATTTTGGCCCAGGATAACATGTCTTAAGGTACTAATTCGGGTCCTATGACAGTGGTTCTCAACTCTCTTATCATGGGAAATTTTTAAAATTTATATGCCCAAACTCTGGGTTCAGATTTAACTAGTCTGGGGTATGGATCTGGGCATCAAGATTTTTTTAAGCTCCTTCAGTGACTCTAATGTGCAGTCAGGATTGAAAAATCACTCTAATTTGTATTGCACTTTGATATATTCATAAAGTACTTTCTAAAGGGTGGGTCCTGGGTCTAATCATTGTATCACCCTGACCACCACAGTTTGTCACTAATTCATGTTACATGAACAAAAACATCACTTGAGTCCTCTGTTTATCATTTTTTCAATTATTTTGCCTTACACATATATCCACAGATATGTGTGTGAAAGAGAGCACTTTTATTTCTTTATCGTTTTTTGCTTTCTTGCCCTGACCCCTCCCAATCCCACCCCTCTCCTGGCTGAAATCCCTATATAAGGAGCCCTGTCTGTGATCTTCCATATATCCTCCATCCTTATTTAATCCTAGACAACATTCAGACATAAACAAGCATGGGTAGTCACTGTCTGTTTTGTAGAAATGGGGGATTATACACACCAATTATTTGCATAAAGCCCTCCAAGCCACCTGACAGAGCACGTTTTCCCTCTCTGTGATGGGCTGGGACTGGTCCACGAATAGGTACCTGCATAGTAACTTACTTGGTCATCCCCCTGTGGAGAGGCACTCGGTTCGCTTTCCATTCCTCCCCCATCAGAAACCACACAGCAACAGACACAAAGTCATATGATGCCCGCAATCACCCTGGAAAGCACAAATATCCATGTGGATCTTTCTTCCCTTCCCCAGACACACAGCCAATTGTCTGGCACGCTTGCCTTGACACCCTAAAACTCCATCTCTAGCCAAGGAGGATTATAACAAATTATATGAAATCATGCATACAGAAAACACTTTACAATGTGCAGAACGCTTTGTGTCAAAGTCGGGCATTCACACAGCATGGCCAGGTTCTCTGCAGCCAGCCCCATCCACAGCTCGCCTCCGACAGAAAGCTGCTCAATAGCATCATTAACAGCCCATTGATCCAATTACCTTTCTTTCTGTTCCACTTCAGAATTACAATCTCTCGTTCCCCCCGCAAGAGCCCAAATAGATTCCTTATGATCAGCAGAAGAGGTAGCTGCCATCAGGACTCGCTTGATGGGCCCAAACACTCATTTAATTGTGGCCCAGGATAAATTAATCTGGCTGACACATAAGACCTCCCTTTTCTGTGGGAATTTGCCATTTTCTCCAACCTCTTAGTTTTTCTGGAGATATTCAGAGATGTAGCCAAATTTGGGTCAAACAGGGGCATCAGTGAGCTGTCCTCATCATATATTCTTAGCACGTAGTAGGCACTCAATAAATAATAGCTTAATTAAAAACAATGCCCAAGGGATCAGATATTAGGGCTCAAAGCAGAGCAAAATTGCTGAATAAATGGTATTTGTCCAAATTGTGTCTTTGCAGGATGGGCCAGTATGGAAGAATAAGTCCATAGGTAATGCATAAAATGAAAATATTCTCAGAAGAAGGCAAAGTAAAGACTTTGAGTGACAGCTGAGGGCAAAGTACAGGGAACCAAATATACATTCTAAGTCCAATGGGCAGGATAGGAAGGAAAGACAGCAATAAGACCAGAATAGGAAGCATTAACTCACTTGACATTATATACTGCATACCTACCATATGCCAAGCACTGTGCTAAGTGTGGGTGATATGGTGGAACAGAAGTCATGATTCCAGTCCTAAACTTCTCTGACCTAATGGAGGAGATCAAGACATAAACACATAATCGGAACCATGACAAGACAGGACAGAACTGAAGCCTAAGACAGAAGTAAACCCACTGAGATTTTGAAGTACATGGCCAGTCACCCAAACCAACCTGGGGAAGCATAAAATGTTTCCTGGAGGAGGAGATGGATGGGGAAGAATTAGTAAAGCTGAAGAAAAGGTGAGGGAATATTGGCAGGGAGAGAATTTATACCCTGAAAGCCTGTACCCTCCATCCCCTTACAGTGACCTCAACCTTTAACTTCTACATCCAGATTCCTGGCCACTAAGAATCTATACCCATAATCACTTCCCTACGAGTCACTGGCCCTGTGCTCTGACACCTCCATGCCTTTGCCCATGCTGTTCCCTCTGCCTGGATAGCTCAATCCTATCATATTTCCCTAATTTGCAAAATCATTATCTCCACCTCCCATCAAGGCTGTGTCCAAATGCCACCTCCTCCATGAGGTTTTCCAAACTCCTCTACCTGGAATTAGTCTCTTGTCCCTCTCCTTGAATTCCAGTAACAGTTTGCTTGTTCCTCTCTTAGAGTACAGGACACTCTCGACATTGTGTTATAATTATTTGTGTATTTGTCTTACCTCCTCTATTAAACTATAAACTCTGCTGGGGCAGAAAACCTTGTCTTAACCACTTTGCATTCTCCACAGTGCCTCGTCCAAGGAAAGTGCTCAATACACGTGGAATAAAGATTATGTTTACCAGATTCCAGGTGAAATGGAAGAAGTTAACAGACAGCACAGCAGGAAACAGTGGACAGAACTAACTTTCTAATGACTGGAAATGGCTGCTTGCTGAAGTAGTGAATTTCCCATGACTGGACAAAAAGATTATTCTAAAAAGATGGACTAGGTGACTCCTAAGCTCATCTAACCTTTACCGGGTTACTATGATGGGGAACGGTTGTTGAACAAGCAAAGAGAGGAGAACCCCACTAACGGATAAGATAGGAACAGAGTGGAGCTATTGTCAGCATTATAGCACCCGGGCTAGATGATAATTTCAAAACCGTTTATTAAGTTGTTCAATGTTTAATCATTTAAAGTAAAATAAAAGAGATTCAGTCTTAGAGAAATGATGACACTGTGCCATGAACAAAGATTATAATTAACTTAATTCTGAACATCCTGAGGTCCATTTTGCAAGTTTACAAAGTAACAGCCTATTCCCAGACCTGATTTGGCATGTCAGTGGGGTCACGGGGTGATCACGATGTCTCCTGACACTTAAAGCTGTCAGTGGCTTCCCAGTGCCCCCAGGACATCCTCCTCAGCCCTCAGCATGATGTTCGAGGACTTGAAGTATTTAGCTCTTCCAACCTCACCTTCCACTGTTCCCTTGATGCATTCAGATTGGGGGTCCCAACCTCAAAGATCTGCAGGGATGCAGGTGACTGTCCTGGGCCTGGAGAGGACCACGAAGGGCATGCTCCAACTCAAAAACTCAACACTTTTACTGGTCCAGCCCCTTTCCCCAGCAGGAAAGACTCAGTATTGCAAGCTCTTCCTCATTTTCAGAAGAATCAGGAAACCCAGGTTTGCTTTTTTTTTTTTACAGGATCTGTCATTTTTCAACACTGGATCAAAAATTGTAAACACTGTGTAGGCCGGACAAACCCCATCTGTGGCCCATGGATGCCTACCCTATACATTACTTAGAATTTCTCTTTCTTTAACCTATTTAGTGTTACTATAATGTGCTATGCTCACTCACCTCCACAGCCTACGTCATTCCTCCCCATCTCCTTTGCCTGGATTGGTTCCTACTCAGCCTTTAAGATTCATTTCCATGAGCAGTTACTCCTACAGAACAATCTTTTCTCTATACTTTCCTATATTTTCACAATTTTTTAGAATGAACACGAGTGGCAGATGCTGTCACCACTCTCCCACAGCCCCTAGGATCTCTTGGACATCTTTACGCACACCAGCTCCCCTTGTGCTTTCACTCCCAACATCCTTGGGCCACTGGAACTTACTTTCTCTTCATGTAAGGAGAACCACAAGTTCCTGGGAATTTATGTCCCCCCAAAGCAGCCCTTAGCCAAAGAGTGGCAGGTGCAGGGTATAAATAGTACAATTCCCTTGCCCCTGATGGGGATAACTCCAAAATCCCTTGGAAACTGAGACAAAGTTCTCCTCTGCGGGACCTTGCTTGGTATCACACATGTCTTTGTGTTTTTCCTGCAAACACTTCCTCTAGCAGATCAGTTCAAGAGTCCTATCCCAGGATCTGCTTCTGGGATCTGTGATAGACAGCTTCTGATACTGCCTCCAATGATCTCCATCTCCATATGTAATCCTTACACATGCCCCTGCACAATCCCCTCCCTGGAGTGTGACTTGCTTCTAAATCTACAGGTGATGGGTGTTGTTTCCATAATTAGGTTAGAAAAGAGAATGACTCCTATTTTGCTGTCAGACTCTCTGTATTGTCCTCTCATTTTGCATGCAAGCTGTCATGTGGGAGAGACCCACATGGCAAGGAGCTGAGCGTGGACAATGGCAAAGAACTCAGTGCTGCCAACAACCACCAAGGGAACCTGGAGATAGATACTTCCTCAACTGAGTCTTCAGATGAGACCATGAGCCAATGCTTGATCGCAGCCTTGTGCAAAACCATGAGGCAGAGGACCCTGCTAACTCACAGCCACACTCTTGACCCACAAAAACCGGGAGATAATAAATAGTGTTAAGCCTCTGGATTTGGGGGTGATTTTTTTTATATGGCAAGAGACATCTTATATGGGATCTCAACATAAGAAAACATGCAATACAGTTGACCCTTGAACAACATGGGTTTGTTTGAACTGCACAGGCCCGCTTTTTTTTTTTTAATTAAATACATGATATGGTACTACACAATGGATGGTTGATTGAAGCCACCCGCAGAGTATGGAAGTTCCCAGGTTAGGTGTCGAAGTAAAGCTGTAGCTGCCAGACTACACCACAGCCACAACAACATAGGATCTGAGCCACATCTGCAAACTATACAACAATTCGTGGCAACACCAGATTCTTAACTCACCGAGTGAGGCCAGGGATTGCACCCCTGTTCTCATAGGTACTAGCAGGGTTCGTTACCACTGAACCACCATGGGAACTCCACACATGGACTTTCAGCTGTGCAAGGGTCAGCACCCCTAACCCCTGCATTGATCAAGGATCAAGTGTACTTCTATAATTAGAAAATATTCCATCCCAGACATATTTTCCAAAAAGCCATTTCTGAATCCCCAGGTCAGAGCCCTTGCATCCCCTCTGTCATGGTTCCCATATCCCTAAATTTAATCAACATCCCCTGCCTCTCCCAGGGCTCCCTGGCTCGTCATCTTAAGGGCAGACCTTGAGGAGAGAAAAGGCATGATGTATTTCTTAATTTTATCACATAAGCATAGTATCTGCTATAGAGTAGATGCTTAATGAATGTTTATTAAAGTAAAGAATTTATTTGTTAATCGTTTCATCTGTGAGATTTTGGCCAAATGTCTCCCTATATTTACTCCGTCATTCTCCAGATGCCAAATCAAGGGGACAGCAGGCCTTCAGTTCTCAGCAAGATCTCTACTCTATGCATCCTCTGTGTCACCTTCTAAGCAGCTACCTCTCTTCTATCACCAGGGTACATATCAGTTTCACACTGACACCTCATCCCATCTGTTCGATTCATCTGTTGGATGGTCACTCTCTGCCACTTCAGAGCAACAGAGAGTTCACTCTTCCTTTCAAAGCCCTCTGGGAAGCCCAAGGAAATTATCTCTGATTGATGTGATTTTTTCTTTTGGTCCTAATGGCAAAATTACAGAAGAATCCAGCCCTACTTTGCACCAAATCTAGAAAAAGTCTGCTCAGCTTTTATCTGCCAAGAACAAAACTTGATTAATCAGGACTTAGCACACAATTGTTTTTCATCGTTGTTTGTTTGGGTTTTTTTCTCCTGGTTATCTGAGAGATAAAACTGAAAATGCCATTTATTTACTCCCTTATTACTTGGAAAAAGAATCAATAGGTTAACCCACATTACCATTCACCGTAAATAAAATCTCTGTCCCCACAAAGAAATTGTGGCTCTCTGAGAGAGATGAGCATCAGGCAGGCCAGAGGACTAAAGACAGTGTTAGAAACTGGATGAATCAGCAGAGATCTTTGAAGTGCGGCATTTTATTTTAAAAATGACTTGCTATCATCATAATCCTTGTCTTCACCCTTTTCCTCTAAGCCAAGAATAGAGTACGTATTCTGGTTATTTGAGGGTTCTGGATTCTTAAAGTCCAGCTTATGTAAGCTGTATTCCAGTTAACGTGGTAGAGACTCTTTTACACATGTCTAGATCCCCAAGCCTGTTAGGTTAATGTCTCATGTTCTACACACTCAGTGTGTACCCATAGTCTCCTGAGCATCTTGGATCCTATTCCCCTTCCCCCTGAGACAAATTTAACTCTGACTGGGCTCCTCCCCATGGTCACAGCACTGTGAGAAGCGGGAAATCTTCCTGTACCAAACTAACAGATCTTTTTAGCTGTAGAGGAGGAAGAAGCCAGAATGGGAATTTGATGCCTCGACTGAAATTCAAGGAATTAAAGAAAACAAATTACTGAGTGCTGACTATATCAGGCACTGGATTGAGAATGCATTTTTGCTCCTGATCATAACTTCTGAGGCCCTATATGATCTAGCCCCTTCTACCTTTCTGATTCCGTCTCTTCCCAGGCCCCCACATCACTTAACTTTGAGCTTGCCGTTCCTCCTGCCAACAATGCTCTTCTGATCTTCACGTGGCTCACTCCTTGTCACCTCTTATTTCTCGATGCACTGACATCTCAGAAAGCTGCCCACCTTCCATGCCTAGCCATTCTCCATTATGTTCCTTTATTGTATTTCCTTCAGGGTCCATCACCATCTAAATTAATTTACTCAATTATCGTCTGTCTCTTCGTGAGGATATAAACTTCATGAAGGCAGGGAACTCTCCTGTCTTACTATTGTGAGACCAGCATGCCAGTACATGCCTGTCATGTCATAGAAGCTCAATAGATATCTGTGGAATGAAAGAATAAATAACTTTCTCTCCAGTCCTCCCAAGATAAATATTCCTATGATCCTCATTCGCAGATTAGGAAGTTGAGGTCCCGGGCAGATAAGGAAACCAGAAGTTCACACAGCTAGCAGGTGATAGCCAGACTTTGACCACAGAGCTGTCTAACCCCAGAGTCTGAATTCTCCATCATCACTAGCTACTGTGTGGGAAGACAGGAGATTATGCTTTAATCAATTGTTTTCCAACTTCTGTTAATGAAAAATGTCTGAGCAGCTGTGACGAGAAAAGGAAAAGTCTTTTATCAGCCCACAGTCATGAGGATGTCATACCAGGGATGCGTCTTCAAATCAAACACTGCTATTTTTTCTAAACTGGACTGAATGCGATTTCAAGAAACCATCGTGTCTGTGATTCTCAGATGCGCCCACTTTCTTCAGATCCTCTCAACGGGCAGATGAGATGCAAGCAGTAGACTGGGTGATGCAGGCATCTCTCTAGGATGGTTGGGGTGGATGGATTTGATGAACATGTATTTGAGGTGGGCTGTCTGCCCTCACCCCAAACTTTCTCACCAAAGTGACCATCCACCCAACATGGAAGCCAGCAGTACAAAAATCATGGGAATTGGGTCCTTCGGACCCAATGGTAACCATTTTCCGTGACCCTCTCCTTTTATTAACACCATTGCTCATACTCCCATCTGCATTTCAGTTAATATTCACCTAAACATCCCATCCTTCACGCGCCTTCTTGTTTCTGGCTCAGAAGCCTCATAAGAAAGGTTTAAATTTTACTTTCTAGATCTTGAAGCTCCGAGCATCTTAAATTAGTGCCCTCATGCCGAACCCTCATCTCTCAGTCCTTCCGGGGCCTGACTACTTTAGCAATTGTTCCAACCCAGCTTTGGGGCCCCAAACAACAAACCCAGCTCCAGCTCTTCCTACCCTCATTCCATTAAAAAAAAAAAATCACCCACCTCATCATGCTTATTGTACTGAAGTTTTCTGACCCAAAGAAAGAATTTATGGAGGTGACCTGACGACAGGGAGGTGCCTACCACTCTGTGACTAGCTACAGAATCAGAGAGGGGAATTAAGAGTTCAAAGGCAAAATGTACTATTTTCTCATTCCTATTTTCTTTTTACTTTATGTCTTTTTTATTAAGAGAATCATATTGTTCTCTATCTACATGACAATTTCCATCTTTAAACATTAACTAATTAATTGACTGAAATGCCAACATGGGAGCATTTATCATCTATCCCATTAGCCAGAGAGCCAGGCAACTGTCTATAAAAACTGTCAAACACTCAGTGGAGGCTTTGTTTTTCCGCTTCTCTTCCCTGGAATGTGTGTGTGTGTGTGTGTGTGTGTGTGTGTGTGTGTGTGTGTGTGTGTGTGTCTGTGTCTGAATGTGTAATGGAAAAATAAAAAAGAGAGGATTTTGCTTCCACCAACTGCTATAAAAATCTATCTCTGTGAGACATGGAATTTCAATTGTGAAATAATCAGTCTTGGAAATTGTCCTGTCCTCCAGGAAAAGAAAAAATAAGTAGTTTAACAGCAATTGCCCTTCAAAACAATTACTAATTATAATGTCTATAAAGAAAAATACCCTTGATACCATTACTCCTAATAAAGCCAGGCAAATCTATAGAAAGGAATTAGCTGGCATGTCTAAAATCTGAAAGGAGAGCTCTTGGGAGTGGGTCAGAAGGGGGTGTGCTCCAACTGGCTTATAAACCCAAATCCAAAGCTTTAGGAAGCTTACCATCTGGGGCAAGCCCCTTTCAGCAAATTAGGAAGATTAACACATGCCTCAAGGAAATCAGGCCAGTACAATTAAGAGATGAGAACCCAAGTTACTTTTTTCACCTCCTTTGCACTCTCTCCCACCCCAGCTTTCTTCCTTGTCCCCTCACCTCCCCCTCAAGCAGTTGCCATGGTGTCTGGGATTCCACTTGTGAGTTATGCCATGCCACAGGGCTCAGCATCACACTGTCCCCACGGTCCTCTGAAAGATATAGAGACACCTGGGAAGGGTTCCATCACTCTCTGAAGGCCTTGGAATGAATATGACTGTCAGACCCCATATGTTTGGAACAAAATATTCTGTGGGAAAGGATACTGGAATAAAGAAGGAGAGAAAAGCATCCCAGAGAAAATAACTGGGTGGTAGCAGTGAAGATAGGCAACCGGTAAAAGTCAGTCAACTGGTAAAAGCCAGTCTGGTTTCAAGTTCTCCACTACTTAACCTGCTATCAAATCTGAATCAGGTTAATTTGAACCCCAGTCCTCAGACCTCAGGTCCTCATTTGTTAAATGTAGAGAGATGGCAAAGTACAAGAGACCTAGTGTTTTAGGTTGTGCCCAGTTGCAGACAACAGAAACACTCCAGCTACTTTAAGCAGAAAGGAATGTATTACGAAGTGCAAGTTGAGTTTGAGGATCAGGGAACCATTCAAGAGTTGGAGCTTCCAGGAACAACTCCCTGCCACCCAAATCTCCCTACCTCTATGATGACTGGGAAAACTGCTACGATTGCTATGAGAAGTCACCAACTCAGGGAGCTAATGGCTACTAAACCACTGTGACTCTGCAGTGATCCACCAGCAAGGTGGGCTGCATTATGCCATTCTCCCCTCTAACTCAGTTCTAAACTCAGGACTCACAGGGTGCATTTGATTTGCAGAACCTGAGTCATAGCCAGGATCCTAGCTGCAAGGGAGTCTTGTGAATGTACTTTTTAGGTTTTCAGCCTCTGCAGTAGAGATGGCACAGCTGACAGATGCTAGAATGGAAGTTGAACTGGGTTGTCAAGAGAAGTGAATGAGATGGTGTTTATAAAGAGCCTCACACAGCACCTGGCCATTAGTAGCTTCCAAATAAATGTTAGTTTCCCTTCTCTTTGCTAAAATTTTGGTAAAAGTTATCCTCTGAATCATCCTAAAACAACAGAAGAAAGAAACCTGGGAGCAGAGACTGAATCTTCCTAACTCACGTGTGAGCTCTATTTGGGTATCTTCAATTTAGCATCTCTATCAAATATCAGAGGTGTCCTTGCCTGAGGTGTTATCCTTCTCCAAAGATGCAACCATCTTAAACAGTAACTTAAGATTTTACGCTTTGTAAACAAGATTTTCAAAGGCACTGCCTCTGACAATTTCATTTACTTTACCAATTTAACCAGTGATTACTGGACATCTACTAGATTCCAGGCGGATGTGATTCCTCTCCTTTAAAGAGTTAACAATCTGGGCAGAATAATTGTACAAAACTTATAAAACTTTGAATTCTGATAAAATCTGGGAGAAAAGAACAGAGTTCCATGAACCAGAAGAAAGAGGGTGAGGCTGTTCAGGGAGTCAGGAAGGTTCTCTCTCAGAAAATGACGTCTAAGCTAAGACCTGAAGGATAATAAAGGTTAACCACATAAAGAGTAGGAGAGAAGAGCATTTCTGGCAAAGGAAACAGCATGTGGAAAAGCTGCATGTTTGAGAAGCCAGAATACCAGCATGGCTGGAGTAATCTGAATGAGAAGGATAACAGGGTGAGAATTACCTTGTCTACAGACCTGAGACCATTACCCTGGATGTTATCTCCCCTGGGGTTGGCATCCAGACATGTTGGGTAACTAATATTTCACAAAAACAACATCTGTAGCAATGTTTGTCCAATTTTCTGTATCTCAGGTGTTTCCACCTACCATCATCTGGGCCTATCAGATTCTTACTCTTGGAAATTTGAAATGGAGACAAAGGTTGACTTGTGCAGCGGTATTAGAAGCAGGAAGAGGAAGAGCCAGAACCCTGGGCAAGTGGAAAGCGATCAAGAGCAAAACCTGAGCTCCCAATGGAGGACACCAGACTATGGAGAGGAGACTATGGAGCAGAGATGAGCTCCAGACAGCAAGATGAAGGGATCGGCAGGCTAACTACATTCCAGGCCCCATGAGGCTCAGCTCTTCTGGTGGATTCCCTGAAAACTTCCTTTCTATGTCTTGACAATAAAACTTCCTATTCATTTTAATTTCTTTGAATGAGTTTCTACTCCTTGAAATTAAACAATTGCTGGCTAAGGGACTTAATGGAAGTGGAGAGCAAAGGCCACCCTTCCTTAAATTAGATCTGAAACGCAACCCCATCTGCAAACAGGTCATAATAATCACAACCATGTGCCTCTCCACCTCCTTGGGGCCTTTGTACAGGTCGTTCCCTCTGCACAGAAAGCTCTTCCAGTCACTTTTTACAAAACTAGCTCTCACTTACTTCCCATGCCCCCTTCAAGTGTCACTTCCATAGACTCCCACTCTAAGGTGGACCCACGCTGTGGTTCCCATAGCTTTCAGAACTTCCCCTGTGCAGCATGCATTCCTCTTTTGATAACTTGTCCAGTGGCTGCCACCTGAGCAGATGTTTCACCCTAAGTGTGCCTGCTCTGTTTCTTGCCATGTCTTCAGGGCTTAAAGGTGTGTCTAGCACATAGTAGCTTCTCAATAAACATTTGATTAATGAATAATCAATAGTCTAATAAGACCAAATTGACTTTTTAGCTCTCCTTTACTCTTTCTTTATAGAAAAAAAGTTTTATTTTAACCTACTAGGTGTTGTCCTTTGATCAAAGTGTTGGACACACAAAAATGAATTAGATATAATCCTTGTATTTAGAACTTCATGGTTTAGGAAAACAGATGGATATGTAAATAAGTAAGTTTATTACAAGGTAGCAAGAGTATTAGGAGAGATAGAAAGACTATCATAGGAATATTAAAAATAACTTATCTTGGATGACAGGGAAGAAGAGGGATGCACGAGAGTGGTCCTGGTGTCCCCTGTATCATCACCCCTCTGAATTTCCTCCAAAAATAAACAGAGTGGACATCTGTTGCTTGGCTGTTCAGCATCTATTCTCCCTTATCCTGTGAATATCAGCTCATTTTTCCTTTTGGGGGAACATCCTGCCACTCTCTCAGCCCAAATGGTTTAGACGGGTCAAGCCAAACCTCCAGTATCAGGGGAGGTATGTCTCCCAAGGCTCAGTCAGTATGCCGAGACCCCAGGGTAAGCGGTTCATGGATGAAGTGAAAAAGGTGAGCCAAAGGAGAGTCAATCTCAGGATTCTTAAGGAGACCACTGAGAAAGACAAGCTCTTTTTTCTCTAGAGTCTCTGAGCAGGTAGTAGCACTGAGCTGCTGGGTCCCATCTGGTGACTCTGAGGGAGAAAAACCTCCCCAAGAATGAAGCTCAGGGGGAAAGTAGCAGGTCAGAGAGAAAAAGATGCTTCTGATGACATGCTTGAAACATTTGGGTCCAAAGAGATCTATCCTGGATTTTTCAGTTATGGGCCAATACATTTTCCTTTTTTTCTTAACATCAAACCAGAACTTCTCTAGCTCAGAACTGTTGACTTTTTGGATGTCCTGTGCATTGTCAGATGTTTAGCAGCACCCCTGCCTTCTATTCACTAGAAGTCAAGAGCCATCCTCAGCCCAAAGTTGTGACAGCCAAAAATGTCCCTGGTCATTTCCTTTTTTTCTTTTTTTTTGGGGGGGGGGGTCTTTTCTCTTTTGTCGTTTTAGGGCCACACCCAAGACATATGGAGGTTCCCAAGCTAGGGGTCTAATTGGAGTTGTAGCCCCTGGCCTACACCACAGCCACAGCAACACGGAATCCAAGCCGCGTCTGCAACCTACACCACAGCTCACGGCAACGCCGGATCCTTAACCCACTGAGCAAGGCCAGGGATCGAACCCGCAACTTCATGGTTCCTAGTCGGATTCGTTAACCACTGAGCCACTACAGGAACTCCATCCCTGGTCATTTCTAAATGCCCCCTAGGGGAAAAACACTTCTAATAGAGGACCCCTGGTTTAAACTGGCTTGCATCAGGTTTCCATTGCTTGT
Organism: Catagonus wagneri; assembly: GCA_004024745.2. NCBI lineage: Eukaryota > Metazoa > Chordata > Mammalia > Artiodactyla > Tayassuidae > Catagonus > Catagonus wagneri. The sequence continues at coordinate 3,036,550 of PVHT020000063.1, forward strand.
AACAAAGAGCCATGACCTCATACAAACCCCCTACCTAATTTCTAGGAATAATGTTTACTTCTACACTTCTTTACTTTTCATAGTACCTGAACATAAAAAGACATTTAGAAAGCAAAGCCAGTCAGTTTATTTCATATTTTTAAAATACTGGAGCAAATGAAAGCAAGTCAATCAGATTAAGAACGACTTAGATCTCAGTTCCAGCAGTACTTCATAAGTGGCTGATTTGGGTATATCGATTATACCCTTTTCTTCCCTTTAAAAATTTAAACATCTTCCCTCATTTACTTTATTTTAGAATTTTCAGCAGTCAATTTTCTTTTACCCACAGACCTTGCCTTCGATGGGAAACTAATCAATAAAAAATTATGTTTTTGCCAGGCTATTTTAAAGTAATGTAACCAACATAATTCTCTCTCATTCATGGCTCTATTGATTGTGAAATGAAAACAGAAAGCCAGTGGAGATGACACACTGCCTTCCTGAAGCTCCCATTTCATTGCTCTCCATCACGGCAGCTTCAGCCATCAGAGCCATTTCTCCTGATGTCCTTACTTTGTGTGAAGCTTGTGTCTGATTATCAACTTCATATTACAAACTGAAGCTCAGCTAAAAGTGAGTTGGTCCTTCAGAATGAGGGATGGCAGAGTGGTAATTAATAGCAAAACTCGGGCAGACAGCCTGCATCCACTAATTCTACCCAAAATTCTTTTTTGCCAGTTATTTATTATTCTTATCATGATGATGCTGGCCCACACTTTGACTCCTAAATTGGAATATTCCTTTCAAGAAAAGGTCATGTTGTATCAAATAAGAAAAGCAAAATGAAGTTCCTGAGGGGAGTACAGCTACTATCTTTTCAGTTGTTTTTAATATTAAAACTTTAGCCAGGAGAGTTTTCAAGACACAGGTATAGTTAGACAGATGGATATGTTTCATGTACATGTTTGTGTACCTGAAGACCACTGGAGGGGGAAAGAAAACAGACAATGAGTTCCCTTTCCCCAAAGAACAGAGAAGATGCTTGGTGCCACACTTGGTTTCGCGGGGTGGGAAATGGGCAGGAATTCTGCTACTGGAACCATCAATAATATCAATTAGAAAGTTACACTTATCCAGCATTAGATGGAAAGAAACCTCTCCATTTGGGCTAGTAGCTTGAGAGCATGCTGAGTCATTGAATCAAAGGCTCACACGTGAGTCAGCGGTCCCTGGGAGCACACTGACCAAGCACCTCAGCACATGTGCATTCTTGCATTCTTGAACCACAAGACAAACATGGGCCAAGAACTCAGGTCAAGTTTGACCAAATGAGGCAGGAAATAAATGAGAACTCCCTGGAGCTCTGTATGTCATGGAACTCCACTCCTGGTTGCTCTATGCTAACGATATAGTAAAACGGTTACATGCAAATGAAGAAAGCAGTAATAGGATGGGACAGCACATGATCTAGCCAACTCCATCTTGAAGGCAAATAAGGGAAAGAGTTTGGGAGACAGTTGTGCATTTATTCTTTCAGCAAAACAACTGAGCCCCTACTCTGCTCCTGGCACTGTCCTAGGCTCTTGGGATACAAACTAAACAAAAAGCCTTGAACTTGTGAGGCATACAGTGTAGCAGGCAAAGGGTTAAGTCTTGAGGGAATGGTCAAAGTCTGTAGGTAAAGGGATGTGTTAAGCCTGAACACTTACTATATCCAGTAAGCCTATAATAACCTCCGAGATTTGGACAGAGGTGAGTATAAGTAAACAAAATGCTCCCTGCATCCACGTGTCCTCCTCCATCTTCCCTGCCATGGAAGCCAACTCCCAGCTCTGTGACAGGGATATGGGAAAGCAACTTCTCCTGGGGTGGCAGGAGCAGTGAGCTAACTAGAACTGTGGCCAATGTTGTCAGCTTTCTGTTTAGATAACTCATCCACCCCTGGCTGCCATTAGCGAAGGTGGGCCTCCGTGAGCAGGGAGGATTAACTCACAGGAGAGTCAACAAAACAAGAACTTAGGAGTTCCCGTTGTGGCGTACTAGGTTAAGAATCTGACAGTCATGGCTCAGGTCACTGCGGAAGCGCGGGTTCAGTTCCCTGCCTGGGGCAGTGGGTTAAAGGATCCAGCATTGCCACAGTTGTGGCACAGGTCACATATGCTGTGAACTTCCATATGCTGCAGGTGCAGCCATTAAAAAAAAGAAAAAACTTGCACATATTGAGCTTGCTTTGTTCATCGATTCACAAATGCTGTTTCATTTCACTTTCACAGCAAACCTATGAGCCATGGATGCTTTGGCCCCATCTCACAGGTGAAGAAACTAAGGTTCAGACAGAATAAATGACTTGCATAATGTCTGACTCCAAAGTCTACAGTCTTTCTGTGTTGCTGTGCTGCCCATTTCACACATTATTAGCAAATACTCATTCAATTTTAACAAACAAGACCAACATTCCAACCCATACCCACTGGATTTGTGGGTCCCAGAACATGTTCTGCCTCTGCACAAGCCAGCAATGTCCCCTTCTCTCTCCTCTCCCCTCTTACCCAAATCCTCCTTGTCCCCCAAGAGTCAGCTCCTCTAGGAAGCTCTGTTAAATCCCCAGGCTGATGAGTGGTCTCTCTTCTATGTGCCCTGAAATGTCTGCCAGGAAACTCACAATATCTCAACAAAAGAACTTCAGGGAACCCTGTAGGGAGAACAAAAGCCAGCGATAAGGAGGTCAGAAAAGATAAAGAGGATGAGGATGAGGAATATGTAATGTTGTCCAAGGGAGAACCATCTATGACAGGAAACTGAGAACCAGATATGGAACAGTACAGAGCTAAGGAGGGCAGGGTATAACCATGAGACACAAAAGTCAGTGCACTCAGAACCAAATTAATTATAATGTTTCACTTACTTTCTCTAGGTACTTCCTCCTCAGTAAGTATATCTCTTTGTCACAACTAAGATAGATATTGTCACCCCTGTCTGATGGAAGAAGAAACTGAGATGCTCAGAGAGGTTAGGTGAGTTGCCCAAGGTCACACAGCATAAAGACTTCCAGGCAACAGAGCCAAGTGGTTAAAATCACACTGGTGTTAGGGGTGTGTGAAAAAAAAAAAAAGGTCCTCAACCTCCCAGCCCTGTGACCTTAAATAAGACTTAGCTTCTTGGAGACTTAGTTTCCAGACCTGTAAAAGGGGACTAAAAGTCTCTATTTTGTAGAGTTGTTGGGTCCATCAAATGATTGTATAAGACTTAAGTTGGCCCTTGACATCTGTGACAATAGCCTTTATCCCATCCATTACCATCGCTTTTGTTTTACCTGCGTCAACTGAAAAAACATCTGTGTGAAACGCTGGCTGGCAATTCTCCAGGAATACCAGGGCTTCCTCTTGGAATGCGGTGGACAAGATGACTTTAGACCCTAAGTTTCTGAGCACTTGTCCGATCTCACATCCTCTTCCTTAAAAAGCCACCAGCTTTACATTTCCTTTCTAAGCTGCCAGGAAACAAATGCCAGAGGCTTGCTTTACAGAATGGTTTGGAAAATAATTAGTTTGCCTTCCTTAAAGGCCAGAGTTCACTGCTGAGATATTTAAAACTCTACTGATGGCTTAAAATAAATATCACAATGGAGATGCCGAAATAGCAGTGGGTTCTAGCACATGACATTTGGGGGTGGGGGGAGTAAAAAATGTAAATGGATTTACCAAAATAATCTCAAGGTAAGACCTTTGAGGTTTGATACAACAGAAATGTCATATTGCTTCAAGTTTCTTTTTTATTTTGCAGGTTTGTTTTCCTCCTTTGAGGGCACTGAAAGGTTTGTCATGGAAAAGAACCAAGAATGTCTCTCAAAAATGAAAAAAAGTATAATTGTATATTTTAAATCAATTGTAACAATTTTTAGCCATTTCTTTATGAACTTAATGCAACTGCCGAACACAAATAACTGATTTCTCCAACTGGGAGATGTATTGAATACCCAATGGAAGCCAAGTTCTGGGCTGGGTATTTCTTTCATTTTAATCCTAACCGATGCTCAGTGAGGCAGGCATGACTTTCCGCCTCTGTAGAGGAGGTAATGGAGACCTCAGGTACAAGAATATGTGACTAATAAAACACACAGTCAGATTTGAGTCCAAGCCTGCCTTTATCCTGACTCCACGCTCTTCCCAGCATATTTCAAGAACCCTCTACTCCACCCAGAACCATGAGGGCTAACCACGCAGCATTACCAGGCAAGGCAACAAAGACAATCTCATTAACTGGAGTGCATGGCTAGTATAAAGAAATAAAGGGTAAATTCATAGAGAAACAGTTCTAATAAATACCATATACTCAAGAATACATCCTCTTCCTATTGCCCTGCCTGGCAAAACCTTCTTCCACATCTACCACTTCCCACTTTGAGCTTTACGCTCTGTTAAACACTAACTCTAATATATTGCTCAGAACTATTCAGATCTCATGTCACTGTGCCTTTGCAGTGGCTGTTTCTCTTTCCCAAATGTTCTTCCTTCATAATCTTAGTGAACTCCTATTCATCCATCAAAATCCTGCTGAAACATAATCTTTTGGAAGACTTCTCCAGCCCTCTCCCTTTTGGAAGAGTTCCTCCCTAGTCCTTTCTCTATATCATGTACATGCTGTCACAGTATTTGGGGTTTTGTTCCCTTCATGGGTTGGTAGGTGGGCGGACAGGTAGGTTTGGCTAATGTATCTGTTCCCTTCACCTAAGTGACTTTGCTGTAGGCAGGAGATACACCCTAATCCACCTCTGTATGCCCCATACCCAGCTCAATGCCCCAATCAAAACAAGCATTTAATTGAACTGAGTGAAAGTTGGAAATGAAAGCAAATATTGTAGAGAACTAGAAGAAAGAGAAGCCAGTGGTAATGTTGTGAAAGTCTATTACAGAGCAATCGAGCAGACCATGTTTTCCTAACACAGATTACAAAACTGGCACAGAGGCAGGACAGAGCAGCAGTGGGGACTCTGACTCTCTGGACATCTGCTGGGTGTCTCATCTGATCAGTCTTCGCCTTGCCTTGCTGACAATTTCATCTTTCAGAAGTCAGAGGAAACAACAAGGGAGACGGTTATTTGGCACTAAATCCTGGCAACAAGGAAACAATGGTTGATGAGAAAGTAGTGGAATCCTTGGGAGGAAAAAAATGAGCACATAATCTTTGAGTTTAGGTGCAGGAAAGGAGAAAGAAAACAAGCATTCATTAAATGCCTACTGTATGCATCTACATTGCATGTGTTACTACATTTAATTCTCGCAGCAAGCCTAGAAGGTAGGTATGAGTCTCTTCGATTTACAGAAAAGAAAACCAGAAAATGCAGAAAGGTAAAGTCATTTGCCTGCAATTATACAACACAAGTCTGTCTGCCTGTAAACTCTGAATGCTAACCTCACACTATGCTACTGGGTAAAAATCAAGGTATTGCCTGACTCCAACCTGGTCTTGCAGAAAAAGATGTGTTGATCAGCAGAGTCTAAGTGACACTACAGGAGCAATACACACAAACACCAAAATCACAAAAAACTGTTAACACAACAGAAGTTATTTCTTCAAGCCTTGGCAGCTTTCCAGGACAGCAACCACTGTCCTTTCTGTGGTGGCTCAATGTTCATTGAGCTCGCAGAACCTCCAGCTCAACAGATGCTTCCAGCTTTGCCTCAATCAGGGAAAAAAAGCCCTGAGGCCCTCACACCAGGAACTGAATGTCTCTGCCTAGAAGCAGCAGCATCACTTCCACTCACAGGACCCAACCTAAGGCTAAGGGGCAGAGAAATGCAACTCTACACCACAAGGAGAAAGAACCAGGAGTGGCTGAGTGCCAAAAGTCCTCACCACAGCAGCGTTCGTAAAATTGAGAAAGACTGCTCTGTGGGCTGCAATGGACACCTGACTAATCTTGCAGAAAAAGCAAAAGAGAATGAAGAAAACTTGAAAACAATAATTCATAACTAGGTAGCAATTCTCAAAAAAAAAAAAGAAAAGAAAAAGAGTAGGGAATACTCTCCATAGGAGAATTTGGTTATGGAAGATGATTTAACAACCAAGAACCACCAAGCATGCAGGGAAGGCTATGAACAAGGTCCTACATCACAACTCAGAAAGAAAATATTGTGCAAAATGAATGGAAGTGTCTCAGTCCGCTGAGGCTGCTATAGCAAAAATATATTGATGGGGTGGCTTAGACAATGTGAATTTATTTTTCAGGTTCTGAGGCTGGAGGTCCAAAAGCAAGGTGCCAGCTTGTTCAGGTTCTGATAAGGTCCACAGATAGCTGTTTTGCTGTATCCTCACAAGATGGTGAGAGAAAGCTCTGGTTTCTTCCTCTTCTTAAAAGGGGGCTAATCCCATTGTGGAGGCTCCATCCACACTAAACCTAATTAAACCTCAACTAAACCTAATCATGTCCTAAAGGCCCCACCTCATTGTATCATTCCTTCAGATGTTGGGGCTTCGACATAGGAATTTAAAGGAGACATACACGCAGTCCAGAACAGGGAGTCCTGGAGAAATCGTCTGCCCATTCCATCTGTACCACTCCCAATGAAAAGGAAGATGAAGCATCAAAAGCAGTTGACAGGAATGCACAAGAGTTTCTTGGACACTCATATGTGAAGAGCTATGAGCCAAAGCTGGAAGGTGCGACACAAATAAACATTGCTTTGGAAATGGAGGCCAGACAGCATGACAGAAAAAGTGCTGAACCTTTGCCGTGGAGCTCTGCAAACTTTTAAAATCAGTTAACCTCCCTGAACCTTGATTTCTTGTCTGTGCAACAGGAATGATAAATGATCTGCCTCAAAATGGTGCTATGAGGGTTAAGAAGACCCTCCAGGTTGTCTGCTTGTCAAAGTGCCTAGAAAATGTTAGAGCAAAGAAAAGACAGAGAAAAATAAGAAGGATGGTGATGACAATATGCTCTTCGATGGGATAAGTATCAACCTGGTGGTCCCTGGAATCTTCAGTGTTTTAGCTCTCTGCCTTCATTTCTCATCACCTTGTTCTTACATGAACTTTGCTCCATTCTAACTACATCAACCTTTTTGCCTTTATTTGAACATGCCAGGAATGTTCATGCCTCAGTGCCTGGGCACTTTGGAGTTCCCTCTTCCTGGTCTTCTCAGGTTATAAGAGTGTGTTTTGCTCAGTGTTTGTCATTGAAACCCTCCATAACCACCAACTTGAAATTAAAACATCCCCTCCCCCACCCTGCATTCTGTATCCGCTTTATTTTTTACATTGGAACTTACTATCTCCTTATATGCAATATAATGTACATATTTATTTTGCTTATTGTCCATTCACCCCAATTAGAATGTTTTCCCAAACGTAGATAAACCCCCAGCCTAGAACACCACCAAGCATGGAGTATACATTACATGTAATTTCTGCTGTTGTTATTACGGTGACTTTGCATTTCTTTCCTCTGATACAATACTTATTCGTTTTATGTTTTATGTTTTAACAACAGAGTATGCCTTGTTTCTAAATTCTGGGCCTCTTGCACCTTCTACACCTCCTACTCCAACAGTCCAAGCTTCTATGACAAAACGTTCTGCAGAGTTCTTGTCAAAGTGCGACCCACTCTTCCACATCGCCCTGCAAAGACCTGTGCTTATTTTGGCCCCACAGCTGCCCATCACATCACACATCTTGAGCTGTGGAGCTGCTTGGACATCGACTAGTGGGAGGTGACCAGCATCCAAAATGTTCAAGACCTGTAGAATAATCAGCAGAAGTTCCAGGAGGCATTGTGCCTCCTCACTGCAGGTCATGAGACTGTGAATGTCATTTTGCATCAACTATGACTTTTTCCCAGGGGGAAGGGGTGCTCTTCATTTAACCTGGAATCCAGCGTATGTGATTCTGTGCTATAAATAATATGGAAGAATTTGTCCTGGGCTCTATCAAGAGTTCTGGCAGTAAGTTAAAAGCAATGGTTTACAAGTAGTCATGACATCTGAATTTCTCAGACAATTTCTGATTACTTGTACAACACAGTGATAACATGAGGGCCATTTTAACACTAGATGTTATTTGGATGAAAATGTAAAAATTCCTAGAAGCAATGGAATAAGTATCCAGCTACAGATTATCTAGTGGGTACACCCTCCATTTCCTTCAGGAAAAGGGCCTCACGCATACTGAGCACTTTCACAGTACCTGATGAGCACCTTAAATGTGCTATCTCATTTTATGTCCATAAGAAGGGTATGGCAGGGCAATTCCACTGGCCCCATTTTTCAGATAATAAAAGTGAGGTTCAGAGAAGTGAAGATCATTCCCTAAGCCCATGCATTTAGCAAGAACCCAGGGCTAGAAGTTGAAGCTATGTCTGCCTGACTCTAAAGACTATGTTTTTTCCATCACAATGGATGGGGATTAAAGCAAACAAGCTGCTCCAAAAAAATAAATGAACGCGGGAATACTGGTAGACCTTCTTCTTTGTGATCCTTGAAGGAGCTGCTCTGAAGCTACCAGAGCCAGGGCAAGACTATGTGTTCAAACCAGATAGGTCCCTCGCCCCATTTGGGAATTTATCACTACCTCCAGTGAACCTAGATCAGAAAGCATTTAACTGAATCCATTCATCTACCATTATTAATTGGTCTCCACAAGCCAACAAAAGAATCTGTTCATCCGCTTGACCTTGGGACTGGCTTACCCTTTATCTTAATGCTTATTCAGATGGAGAAAAGTCCTCCAGGCCATGATCAGGAAACTGAGCACCCTCTGCCAAAGCTGGCAGCTTCTCAAAAGCCATTAACATAATATCATAAGAGATGAGGAGACACAGATGGCAGATAAAGCACCTGGGAAAAACCCAAAGATATACAAGGCCAGTAGAACAACTTATATATCCCACATTCCTCTGAAACAGTACTAGTCTCTTGATCTGATGGTCTTAAGAGACAAAGCACCTTGTGCACAGCCTGATATGTTCAGCCTTGATTGTTTTAATGACTAGAAATTTAGGAGACATAAGGGTGATGAAGATTCTTGGCTGAGTCAACCAGACCTGGGTTTGAATCCCAAATTCAATGCATACAAGCTATAGGACTTGAGCAATTACTTAATGTCTCCAAACATTCAAGTTTATTCATCTCTAGCAAAGGAGTAAACATAGCACCTAGCTGGCATCAGGTTGTAAGTTAAGTGAAGAAATACTGGTAAACCCCTTAACACTGGGCCCAGCACACAGCAAGTACTCAATGAATGTTGGCTATTATTTCTAAGAAAGAAAAAGATTAGCTTGTCTACAAATTGTATAGGTCAATATCAGGGCTGAAAATGACCCTTCACTATACCTTGAGTCTTCTTCTCTTGATTGACATGCTCATGATTTCTGAATTTCAAGCTTTTCTTAATTCATTATTTGATATCTATGGAGTGATTAATGTTCCCCCAGGACGCTTTCCTCTTCACCCTGCTTGACTCATGTTTCTACTGGACAATCTCATCCACATTACAGTTCTAGCCATCTACTCATTCCCTCAACAAATATTAATCATCTATCGATCACCAGTTACTGTGCTCTACATACAGGGAGGCACTGTAGATCCACTCATCTCCACTTGGATGCCCTATGTACCCAAAACTCTCAAAGTATCTGAAACTTAACCTTCCGTCTTTCTCTAAACACATACTTCTCCCCCTGCCTCCTTTCTTGATCATAGTCTCCACGAACCACCCAAACTAGAATCATTCTAGACTTCTTATCCCTTCACATCCAATTTGCCTCTAATTCTTAAGGATTCCAGGTCTGGATGGCTCTCCCATCCCATCTTTCTCCATTCATAGCCGACTGTACTTATTCTCAGGGCTCAGAGTAGCCTTTGATATGGCCTCACTCCTTCCAGTATTCCCCAGGGGAGCCTCCCACACACACCACAAAGTCACCTTCTGAAACATGATTCTGAATCTGCCCCTGTCCTGCTTAAAAACCTCAAGGACTCACAAAGCCTCTAAAATAAAGTCTCTGTCCGAGAGTGTCTTGCCAATGTTTTCTTCCAGGAGTTTAATAGTGTCTTGTCTTATATTTAAGTCTTTAAGCCATTTAGAGTTTATTTTTGTGCATGGTGTGAGAGTGTGCTCCAGTTTCATTGATTTACATGCAGCTGTCCAAGTTTCCCAGCAAAGCTTACTGAAAATACTTTCTTTTTCCCATTTGAAGTTCTT
>PVHT020000063.1:3047731-3094006 GCA_004024745.2 Catagonus wagneri
GGGAGGGAGTGGGGATAACTACTGCTTTAATGATGGAATAGCAAGGAGCTCCAACTGTAATGCATGGGGAATTATATCTAATTACATGTGACAAATCCATATATGTACATGTAATCGGGTCACCACATGGTGCAGTTGGAAAATCTGACAGAAATCTGTAAACCAGCTATAATGCAAAAATAAAAAAATAAATAAAAAATAAAATAAAGTCTCTGCTCTTTAGCCAGGAATGCCCGCCATGATCTAGCCCTGTCTACCTAACCAGCCCTATCTCTGGCCATTTCTCAGCAACTTCCGTCACAACAAGCTGCATCCCCCATATGCCTTTCACACCCCCATATCTTAGGATATGCTGCTTCTTGTGCCCAAAACTCCTGTCCACTCCCTGACTACTTAGCTAACACTTAATCATCATCTTTCATGAGTTCAAGTCCCCCTACAGGCCTTTTCTGATATCCCCTCTCCAAGTTATATAAGGTGACCTTCCTCTGTGCTCCTTCTAGCATATCCCTTCTATAACAAGTATGTCACAGAATTGTTATTTACCTTTTTTTTCTTCTCTTTCTATCCTCCCAAAATCAGATTGTCATCTCCTTGAGGGAGAGATTCCACCTTATTTATTTCTAATGTCAGACATATTTTAAGAATAAAAGTCAAACAAAAAATAAAAGGAAAAAAAAATTTTAAAGAATAAAAATCAAGGAAAAAAAATTAAGGATTTGCCTATGTACTGACACCAGAAATTTTCTAAAAACAAGTGTTTTGCATATCAGGGGAGTAATTGTAACAATAATAATACCAGCTATTTCTAAATGCTTACTATGACTAAACACTTTATAGGCATGGCTTGTTCAATCCTTTTAGCCACTCTTTGAGGAGGTACCATTTTGGGTTTGTTTGTTTTTTTTTTTGGAGGAGGCAAATGATACACAGAGGGATCTCATACACATACTCATGCATACACTTTGGGTTTGGACTCAGAAAGGCACAGTGCCTTTACAGTTCTGGTATTTCCCTTCTCTGTGACCTGGAGGCAATTCACTGAGTCCCCATTTGCTTCCTCATCTCTGAAATGGGGAAAGATTCATTGTGATCATCAAAAATACGGTTTGTAGGGGTTCCCACTGTGGCTCAGCAGTTTAAGGAATCAGGCTTTGTCTCTGTGTTGGTGCGGGTTCGATCCCCTGCCTAGTACAGTGGGTTAAGGATCCAGCATTGCCATAGTTGTGGCATAGGTCACAGCTGCAGTTCAGATTAGATCCCTGGCCTGGGAACTGCCATGTGCTGCATGTGCAGCCATTAAAAATATACTACTTATAAAATTATTGGCACATAGACAGTGTTAATTCCTCTTCCCCAGACGATGACCTCTGACTACTTGTCCAAACCTATTCTTCAGGAACATTATTAAATTCTTAAATTGTAGAAGTCAACATCTAGTTGGCTGATTCATCTCTGGCTTATCCAACAAACCAGCTCTGAGTCTCTCCCCCTCCATACTCCCTATTCCCTCAAGCTCCCCATCAATAGAGCTTCATGGAAAAGGTGGGGCTCAGGACCACGGATCTGGGATAGGGTAAGAGTAAGCATGAATCCCATACAGTTTACTTGATAACTTTTAAAAAGTGGAGAGCTTAGCAGTTTGATTTTAAGGTAGTGAAGCAAAACTGCAAATGTTGGACTATACTTCAATCAACTATACCCAAAAGGCCAGGCCCCACAACACATATGCATGTATGGACACCCAGAGATTAGACACAAGTGGGGATTTGCCATGAAAGAATTTAAAGGCAAACTGCTGGCCTGGAAATGCTGAAGCTGTCTTCCCATCAGCTCCTGCCCGCCCCCCACCCCCCACCCCACGCCAGCTCTTTACCCAGGAATACATTGACATTTCAAAATATATTGATTACAGAGGCAAACCAGGTTTGGGCAGGGGAGGAGAAAGAAATTGATTGATTTTATTATTTGTGGGAGGAAAAAGGAAGACTAAACAAGGGTGCTTTTGTTTGGAGGACAAAACCAAAATTATTGGTTGAATAGGACTGAATTAAGCACTTAAAGTTCAATCTTTTCAGAGTGCTGACAGTGCAGGTAGAGATCAATACAGAAACAATTTGCACTGTGGGGACACTGGGCTCTGGTTATTAACGACTACTTATACCAAGTTGGTATACTAAATATACTAAGTTTTCTGCAGGATGGGGTTAGTTCTCTTAAAGGTTGTGATACAGCTGGGCTCACGAGCCGTGTCAGATCCAGGGCAGGGATTCAGTTCCCAGAGCAGTGAGTCCATAAGTCAGAATCCAGCAACTCCTGGAGTCCACTTCACAGATGGCCACTCAAAAAGCAAGGTATAAGAAGCCCGTTTCACTTTTATCGGAATTTTTTAAATATGACTGCCAACGGCAAGGCTGATATTTAATTAACTAAGAGCATCGGTATGGCCATATTGACTACTGACATCTTTCTACAGCAGTTAGTCAACAGCTACCCTTGGAATCTCCCAGACCTCCACCCCCCATAATCCAAGAAAAAAAGAGTTAATACCTGGCACAGCAAGGGGTCTATAGAACCTGTCCCAGCATTCATTCAGATGAGTCAGTGCTCGTGCTCAAGGGGTGATCAAATATTTTGAGTATGATCCTGAGCACAGACAAAGGCTTTCTCCGATCATTAGTCACACAGCCAATCTACAAATCCAGATGGCTTCCTTTGGGAGAGGGGGTATTTATTGTATGTAAAGTCATGTGCACACACTATGTACACGTTGTGTGGTTATACACATGTATATATAGTGATACATACAGCTACCTATATAGCTTTATATGTAATTATAGAGACATCATATATAGTTTTATATACACAGATAGTTTATTTAAAGTTGTTATGTTTGGAAGATTTCCATGTTAGCACATATAAATGTATCTCATCCTTGCAACAGGTACATAGCACTCAATAGCACCATAATTAGCCATTCCCTTATTGATGGACATTTAGGTTGCTCCCACTTTGTCTCTATTACAAACAACACTGTAATGAACATCTTGAACATACCTTATTCCACACACCCCTGGACATTTCCACAGGATAGATTCCAAGAAGTAGAATTGCCAGATCAATGGAGATGTGCGTTTCTAATGTTGATAAGTCCTGACAAACTAGTCATACTTTCCTCTATACACAAATGATGAAGGCATACCTGTTTACCTGGGTGGGGTGGTTTGCAGAGATTAGCTCCCCTCAAGTCAGTCTCTGGTTGACTTGAAGAGCCTCTGGAATGTGTCCATCTGCCTCTAACCATCAGAGTCCCCCAAGCACTTTGACAGCTCCTCAGGTACAGAGTTGCCTGTAAACAGACTCAGTTTATTTTAGCCAGCAGATTATTCCAGATGCCCCAAATCTTCCAGTCTGTTGAGCTGCCTGAAAATAGCAAATAGTAAGTTCCCCTGCAGAGCCTGGAAGAAGGGCCTTCTCGCTAACCCTGTGTCATCAGCTGTCACTCAGGCCCTGAAACTGCTTTGTTTGATGCCTCACAGCCATACAAAGTCCCTCAGAGAGTTCTGCCAACTTCTGGACATTTCACCTTGCCTAGGATATCACGAGTCCTCCCATGAAAAAACAGCTGTCCATCTCTGTCCCTCTAATCATGGGACCTCAGGCCAACAAGACGGCTCTCTCCTTCCCACAGTAAAAACCAGAGGAAGGGGAAGTAGTGCCCACAGTAAAACCATCTGGACCCCCAGCTCAGTCAGCCACAATGCCCCACTACACAAGCATTTTTATTCATTTCACAAAGGACTTAATGCAGCTTCAGAGAAGAAACACAGCACAATAAAATTGGAAAATGTAATTAAAAGACAAAGCCAGGGAAAATATACTCAAGACAAGAAATGAAGACTAAGGGGAAATGCACACAATTCACTGGGTTCTGCACAATTTTTAGCCATTTGGACTCCAACGGGATGCCAAGCTTTTTGCTTTTTTTTAACATGGGGGATGGGGAGAGTGGGGGAATTTAGAGTTAGTAACCAAATCCACAATGTGTATGAAGAGAATTTCCACAATTAGACTTTAAAATAATCATGAAGAGAAAACAGGAAGTAAAGATGACTCGACTTAATTTCTCAGAATAGCTCTGCTTCTCCTTTGAACATGGGTCCCAGCAGCTGAAAATCCAGCCACACTGCCTCTAAGTCCAGCCAGGCAAGTCCTTTCTGAATTGACCTGATGTTTCGCGCCCCTTTTAGCGCCCTGACTTTCCACTCTACTCAGGCTGCTCCCTCTTCTCCTCCTTTCTGTGGTACTGCCCAAATCAGGAAAAAAAAAAAAAAGAAAGTCTAGGCAACAGATACTTAATTCTTTAAACAAAGAGAAAAGAAGAATGGGGTGAGCAAAACTGCACAAAAAGACCTGAATGTGGACCCATGACTTAGTCATCCATCTTCTAGGTCCACAAAATGAGGGGTCAGACACCAAAAGAGACACTCTTTCCACCTCTGACAATATTCCTCCTTCTGACTGGCAGAGGCCCTGCTTTCCAGGGTGGGCCACAAACCATGGCAACTTTGATGAGGTCAGGAGAGGGGCTCTCTGTGATGATGCCATTTCACTTTATTTTTTGCTTGAAATGTCTCAATGGGCCTGTGTCCTCCCTACCCAACTCCAGGGGTTCTGCCAGCATGTTAAGCTGACATAGCTACAAAAATGAACTGTAGGCTTAGAGTCAGTAGATTCATTTTACAAACAGAAACGAAAACAAAACAGAGGCAAAACAAATTTTCTTAGCCTCTTCCTTTCCTTACCATAAATTGTTGCATAAAACCAGCTGCCTGTTTACCAAAGGTAGACTGGAGCCCCAGGTGTGTTCTAGAAGCTGTGCCTTGAGCGCCATCTAGGTGCAGAGGGAGGCACTGCAGGCACCCATCCTTCCTGTTCTCTCAGACCCTTCCCTTCTCCATCCCCTTTTTCCCATTGGCTGAAGGTCTAAGGAGAGGCAACAAGACACTGGCTTTGCAGTCAGACCCTGCCACTTCACTAACTGGAGTCTTGGGCAACACGGTCCCTTATCTGCAAAATGGGGACAACCATGCCCATTTCACTGAGTGATGGGAGGATTAAGTTAAGAAAATCTACATAATCTGGCATATAACATGGGATCAGGACACCAGGAGATTTCACGACTGTTTTTTACAATCCCCTCTGAGTTTTCCTCTCCTCCCTGACTTCATTCTCTTGTCATGTAACTTGGTAGTTTCTTCCCACTCCTTGAGTTTGGGTTTGGCCATGTGACTGTCTCTGGTCAATGGGATAAAAATAGACATGATGCAAGCAGGAGTTTAGATGGGCTTGTGCAGCTGGGTGTGCCTTCCTGCATCTCTGCCATTACCACAAGGACGTGCCCCAGCCAGCCCCCCTGCTCCAAATAGGGTGAGATATGTAGACTATGTGAATTCAGCCTGACTCAAGAACCCATAGTTCTGCAACCTGCAGCAGAACCACCCAGCTAAGCACAGCCTCACTCGGCGAATCCTCTGATGGCCTGCAGTTGCATAAGCACGCCCAGGTGAGTTCAGCAGAGCCTCCCCAGCCATCCCCCAGATGCACGAGCTAAGTGTATGTTCATTGTCATGCTTGTTATGTGACATTATCCCGGCACTAGAAAGCTCAAACATCTCCCAAATGCATAGTGAAGGGGTAACACCAAGGCATGGCAAACATGAATAAGTAAATATAAGCAATAGTTTGCAGGGCTAAGATAGAGCAAATTGTCCCATATCGAGTCTTCCCCCAACTAGGCAGTAATTCCTCGATGACAGACCACAGGTCCCCATAAGTGATCACCACAGAGCTGGGCACCTAATGACACTTGAAGAAAATGCGTCAATCAGCATTTGATTGGGATCACAACCAACCCAAAGCATTTCACCTAAATGCTAGAATAAACCAAAGTCAACATGCATGTAAAACTAGACAATCAATTGATTAAATTGGACAGTCTATAGATTCAGATGCTCTAAATGCCCTCCATTATAACAGATCTTCCAGAGGACCTAAAACAGAGAACAAATGTGGTGGCCATGCCATTGGTGGTGGGCGTGGTTCCAACTTCACCTGTGTCCTGCCCGCCACAGCTGTCAATTCCAGAGCAATAGGACAGTTCCCACTTGATGTCTTGTTACAGCTGCCGTGATAATAAAGTAGGTGATGGTGGTGAGGATGAAGTGAGAGTCAGATTTCCCAGTCTTAGCTCCCACGTGGTATCCACCTTTCCATAAGGTTGGGTTCTTCTCAACCACCTCAGACTTCTCAGCAACGGGTCCAAGAGGTCTCTTAATCTCTTTCTTGCACATGGCTCCACTTCCAACTCAGAGAGATAATTCCTGTCCTTCCCTCCATTGGGTGACAGGCCTGGGATCTCTGCCTTGGCTGTTCATGAATTAAGAGGCCTGGCCCCCATCTATACTGATGCTCTGTCAATTCCTCATGCAAGAGGATGATTAAAGGTATGGACAATGGAGTCAGGCAGTCCCAGGTTTCTACTGCAGCTCTGCCACTTATGTGCTGTGTGGCCTTGGGGAAGCACTTAACCCATCTGAGACTCAGCTGTCTTAACTATACAATGGATGTAATATTTACCTACCTTAGGGCTGCTGTTAGGATTGAAAAGCGTAAGGCATATAAGGTACTTGGCACAGTTCCTGGCACATAGTCAGTGTTTAATGAATGTGAGCTGTTATCATTTGGCTTTGAATTCAGAGTGGACTGGTCAAATGGAGCTTCCTTAAGGTGGAATGGGGAACAGAGGCAAGAGGTCCTACTGTGCTGGTAGCTATGCTCTCTCACTTCATCCTCACCACAATCGCCTACTTTGTTATCATGGCTGCTGTAACAAGACAAGTGGGAACTGTCCTATTGCTCTGGAATTGACAGCTATGGCAGACAGGACACAGGTGAAGTTGGAATCACACCCACCGCCAATGGCATAGCCACCACATTTGCAGAAGTCTTGAACCATAGACAGACCTCGCATCACTTAGGCTAACGCCAGATAAGAAGTGCCACACTATGGCTACAGCCTTGCCAAGTTAAGTAACAGATGTCCCCTTTCCCTGCCCTCCTCCCCACCTCAACATATCTAAACACACTCCTCCTACCTCTTCAGGTCCCTGCCATTGGAAGGGCAGAAAACTTTCTATTTAATCTGAAATTAGAGGTTTAAACTGGACCTGACTGAGACTGTTAATAGCTGAAAGTAATAAGAAAGTTACAGGATCTGCCACCCAGTGGGGTAGAGATTTAACACACAGTTGATAATAGGATTGAAAAACTGGTTCCATGCTTCTACCCCAAGGAGCTGAAACTTCTTCCCAGACTAATTACCTGTCGTTTATTGTGTACGTTGTGCTAAGTGCTTTATATATTTTGGCTCACTAAAACCTCACAACAATCCTTACCCTCATCTAACAGATGGAGAAACTGAGGCTCAAAGAGATAAAGAGTATTTCCCAAAGGACACCAGCAAAAAATTTTTTTAAATGAGCAAAGATTTTAATCCAGGTATGTCCACCTGCACAGCCCTGGCTCTTTCCCTACATAAGGTGTTTCCTCCATCCCATCTTCACCCACCTCCATTCACAGACATCACCCGGGACTCGTCAATTTTATATTGCAGGCCAAAACCCCAGTCTGTTAAATGGCAGGCAGCCTCTGTGGGAGAAGATTCTAATTGTGCCTGACCACAAGGTCTGCAGGGAGTTAATAAATTATTCCAAGAGAATATTTGCACTGAAGGCCTTATTGACTAGAGTCCATTTCCTGAGCTGGCATAATTTTTCCCCAGCAACTGCTGCAAAGCAAGTGCAAGTGCAAGTGCAAATCTTGATGCCTCCTCTATAGGATCCCTTATCACCAAGGCCACATCTTCAAAGCCTGCCTCCCAGTCAAGGCCATCACAGAGGGACCGCCCTAAGGAAAGAGGAAAGGTAAGTTTTACAGGTCCCTAGGTTTCCAAGGAAGAGTTAAGTACTGCAGTTCCATTCTTTGTGTTTTCCAATGACTATCAGTTTCCCCCTCCCAGTCCCATCGTTTTCCCTAAAAGAACCACAGATGATTAGTTGTGGTATTATAATACACAATAAATAGAAACAACCCAAATGTCCATCATCCAGGAAATGGTTGAAAAAACCATGGTATATCCACCCAACGGTGTGCCATGAAATCATACGAAAAGAATGAGGAAGATCACTGTGTCCAATAAGAAGTGGTCTCCAGTGTATTATCTTTTAGATGAAATTAGCAAGATTCGGAAAAGAGTAGTATATGGTTCTGTATAGGAAAGAGATGAGCATATGTATTTGTTTATGTTAGAAACATGAAACAATGGAGGAGTTCCCACTGTGGCACAGTGGGCTAAGAATATGACTGCAGTGGCTCAGGTAGCTGCAGAGGCATGTATTCAATCCCCAGCCCAGAACAATGGGTTAAAGGATCTGGTGTTGCAGCTGCAGCTTAAATTCAATCCCTGACCCAGGAACTTCCATATGCCAAGGGTGCTGCCATTAAGAAAAAAAAAAAAAAAAGGAATTTCCACTGTGGCACAGCGGTAATGAACCCAACTAGTATCCATGAGGACGCAGGTTCTATCCCTGGCCTTGCTCAGTGGGTTTGGGATCCAGCATTGCCATGAGCTATGGGGTAGGCTGCAGACGGCAGCTCTGATTCCATGTTGCTGTGGCTGTGGTGTAGGTCAGCAGCTGCAGCTCTGATTGGAACCCTAGTCTGGGACCTTCCATACAACACGTGGATGCAGCCCTAGGAAAAAAAAAAAATGGAAAAGGAAAAAAGGAATCAGAAAATCAGGAAATGGTTCCCTTCAGTAAGGAGCGAAGGATAGATGTGAGACTTCAGTGAGGCAAAGAATGGACGGAAGGACCAAGAAAAGAGTGTGGGAGTGGTCCACGCCACCAGATGAAGCCAAGCAGAGGCACTGTCTGCAGAGAATTTTAAAAACAATAGTAAAATTACAAACTAAATGCAATGCAGTGTCCTGGATTGGATCCTGGGTCCCAAAAAACCACATTGGGGGAAAACTGCTGAAATATGAATGGAGTCTACTGTTTAGTTAAGAGTATTGTACTGATGTTTAATTTCTTAGTTTTGGAAAATGTATCATGGTTGTGCTAGATGCTAATATTAGGGGAAACATAATGAAGGATGAACTTCACAACTTTCTTCACAACTTTTCTACGCATCTAAAATTATTCCAAAATACAAGGTTTGCTTTTTAAAATCTGAGACATGCTGAATGGCATATGAATGAATATGCATTATGAAAAAAGGGGTAGGGGGTAGCAACTAAAGCTCATCTGTTTTTTATTATCACAGTGTCCTGGCACCACTAAACTATGTCAGCGAGAGAACACCCTCCTTGTCCCCCAGGACATCCACTCACCAACACCCCTTCTTTGTACCCTCAGTGTTCTCAGCTCTCAGGATACTTTCTTCATTTTTTAAATCTTTTTAGGGCCACACCTGTGGCATATGGGAGTTCCCAGGCCAGGTATTGAATTGGTGCTGCAGCTGTGGCCTACACCACAGCCACAGCAACACCAGATCTGAGCCAAATAAGCAACCTACACTGTAGCTTACAGCAACGCTGGCTCCTAAACCCACTGGGCAAGGCCAGGGATCGAATTCCACCTCACAGAGTCCTTAACCTGCTGAGCCATAATGGGAACTTCATCGAGATACCTTCTTTTTCTTTTCTTTTCTTTTCTTTTCTTTTCTTTTCTTTTTAGGGCTGCACTCTTGGCATATGGAAGTTCCCAGGCTAGGGGTCCAATCAGAGCTGCAGCTACCAACCTACGCCACAGCCACAGCAACACCAGATCTGAGCCACATCTGAGACCTACGTCATAGCTTGCAGCAACGCTGGATCTTTAACCCACTGAGCGAGGCCAGGGATCAACTCCACATCCTCATGGATACTAGTCTGGTTCTTAATCCACTGAGCCACATTGGGAACTCCCAGGATACCTTCTTAATACCAGTCTTAGTTTGTACAAAAATAAAGGAAAAAGAGCTTCAATAGTGGACATAAATAACCTAAATCTGAGAGCAATCACCATGGACCCCCATCCGGTTCAGGTTTCAGAAACTTCTCACCAAAATCCCACATAAAAATCATGGTGGGGAGTTCCCTTCGTGGCTCAGTGGTTAACAAACCTGACTAAGAACCATGAGGTTGCGGGTTCGATCCCTGGCCTTGCTCAGTAGGTTAAGGATCCGGCGTTGCCGTGAGCTGTGGTGCAGGTCGCAGACGCAGCTCAGATCCCGCGTTGCTGTGGCTGTGGCGAAGGCCGGCGGCTACAGCTCCTGTTAGACCCCTTGCCTGGGAACCTCCATATGCCGCGGGTGCGGCTCTACATAAAAGGCAAAAAGACAAAAAAAAAAAAAAAAATCATGGTGGGATTCAAGTTCAAGTCCACCTGAGCCCAGATCCCACAAGCTTTCTGATGGATGTTCTTGGGAGGGTGGAAGGGGCTGGGGAATGGAGGGGACAAAACATGAAAAAAAGGTTAGAATGGGAACTTGCAATCCTTCTTCTATTCCCTTAAGAAGTGTTAACAGGGATGTGAAGCTGCCATCATCCATGGCAGGACTGGCACTTTACCCTCCTAACATGACTCCGCTCTTTCAGGGAAATCATGTTGGCAGAGCTTCAAGTGCTGAATCAAATGCCAGGAGCCCACAGACAGAGCAGAAGGAAAACTGAGGACAGGTCCTGTCAATTCAGTCAATAACAGTCCCTCTGAACACCATGCCTCAGAGTTCTTCTCTGAAAGGAAGCCCCCTCCTCGTGAACACCATAAAAAGAACTCGATTACAACCTCAGCTGCATGACTTTCATATTTAAACACGAGCTTCTACTGCAACATGTTTTATGATTTTAGTCACCATTTCCATGCTCTACAGGTATCTGCTCACCTTGGAGCCTTTGAAATAGTCCTTTCTCTGCCCCATTTGCCCTCAGATACCTGCAAGATGCATTTATTCAGATCTTTACTCAAAGGTACCTCCTCAGAGAAGCCTTCCCTCACCTCCTCATCACTCTCCATTCCTTTACCCCACTTTATTTACCGTCATACTGCTCACTGCCTCTTGACATTTAACCACACGTTGACTGGTGTGCTGTCTTCCTTCTCCGAAAGCTCCATAAGAGTAGGGTCTGTCTGTGATGTATCCTCAGATCCAATGCTTTTCAGAGTAAACTGAAGGTGCAAAGGCCGGGGAGGGGGGTGCAAATGACCATGGTGTGCTAAAAGAGGGGCAAGAAGGCTGTCGCATTGAAAGGGAGAGCACTAGGGGGCGAGCTAAGAGAGTATGCAAGGGCCAGATCACAAAGGCTTTTGTAGAACAGGGCAGGTGGGTCAGGTTTTGTTCTGAGTATGACGGGAAGTCGTAAGCTGGGGAGTGACATCATCTGATTATGTTTAGTCTAAAGATCACTCTCACCGCTACATGGAGAATAGATGGAACAGGGCAAGAAGAGGTAAAGCAGGAGGACCAGTGATAACAGCTCCTGAAACAATCCAAGGGAGATGGGGTGCTGGCTTGGCTTAGGGAGTAGCCTTGAAGATGGACAGAAGTAGACAGAAGGTTTATGGGTGGAACTTGACCATTTGCTGGTGAACTGGATGTGGAATGTAGGAGAAAGAAAAAGGCAAAGATGACTACAGGGTTAAGGATCTGAACAGCTGAGTGGATGATGGTGGCACTTACTGAGAAGGGGGAGTCAGAGGGTACACCTTGGGTGGGGGTAGAGGTTGGGAATGAGCATCAAGGAGCCAGAGAAGTTCACCACAAGCTTTTAGAAACCACTAACCACTCTTTTTCTCAGAGCACGAGCCATTTCTCTTCTAGCAAAAATGTCTTCCTTGCTTACCGAAGCCCAGATTCTTTGCACACAGAAGAAAAGAAAGTTATTGGTTTGATTCACAAAAGGACCACAACAAAGATGGGTCTATGTTAGACTTTACACCAGTCTGCTGTGTTCCTAATTTCCAAAGATGGCCCCCAACATGCATGCCATTTTTCACATGAAGACGTAGGGTTATTTCCCCTCTCCTCGGCTGGAATCACTATGAGCTATGGGCAATGGAATGGGATGGAAGTTACAAGCCAAGTCTTCCGAGCCTTAAGAGAATTGGCAACCTTCGCTCCCTGCCCATTAAAACCAGCTGCCATGGTGGAATAAGCCCAAGCCACTCATGGAGGAGAACTGAGGCTCCCTGGTGGCGCTCCCAGCCAACATCCAGCACCAAGTCACCAGCTCTTGTGAGCAAGTCATGTTGGTACTCCAGCCGTGTCAAGTTGCCACATGACCATAGCTCTAGTTAATGTCAGGTGGAGCAGCTTCACCAGCTGAGCCAAGCAAATCTTCAGAATCATACCAATAATAAAGTAGTCTTAACTCACTCAGTTTGCGGCAGTTTAATACGCAGCAATTAGTAACTGTGGCACTGAATCTAATAACCACCATGTTTCCTTCACTCGGGGATTCCTTTGATAAAGTTATAACCATACATTCAACACACATATCAAATGAAAAATCAGCATGATTTTAGAAACCCTGAAAAATCTGCTCAGAGTATGTCTTAGAATCGAGCATATGGCCACTAGATGACACACACAGGTACTTCAAGCTCCATATCCTCCAGATTCCCACATTTACTTCAATTACACGCAGATAACAGAACAAATCTTCAGAAAACTCAGATTGCATCTGGCTTATCACCTGGTTTGCCCCTAAATTTATTGCTTCTTCAGAGTAAGCAGACATGTTCCTCTCGATCTCCCTCTCAGGGCATATTTCAATAACACTCCTTTTTGATGAAGTAATACAAGACACAGAAGCAGCCCTAAAACTCAATTTATGGAAGTCAGTGGAGACCAGAGTTTGGATTGAAACTCCCAATCTTGCTTAATTAATGACACACATTATTGCCCCTGCTCCCCTAACTGAAAGCAGCCTCCAAACCTTGACGTGTTTTCTCAACGATAAAATGCAATAAATGAATTAGTGTCCTGAGGGACCGAGGCAGGAATAAAGGGAGAGCCACAAAAGATAGATGATGTCTCAACTAATTTTATGATTTATCGATCTCCACTTTGCTCATTTTGCAATGTGGGAGAGCTCATTTTTCTGCCAGGCCCACAGTGTTGTCACCCTTGCTAATAGATATGATTACCATCCCCAAAACTGTGTTTGTGAAAATAAAAAGTGTGGCTTCTCTCTGCTGCTGACCTCAGCAGTTTTCTTTTATTATGTGTGCTGGACCTGCCAAGAACCAGAATTGATGCCCTTATCCGGGGATTCTGTTGGACGGTCACAAGCCTTTTTCTCATTTTTCATCCAAACAAGTTCATCTTTAAGCAAGTACAGATTCACGATTTAAATTACTGAATTGACACATCATCTGTTTTCAGAGTGTGTAACCTCACAAAGAGGATCTTTCTTGCAGTGGGAGAGGGGAGAGAAGTGTCACCACTAACCATTTTTGGCCCATGTGCCAATTTGAGTTTAAAGCTATATTTGTCAGGACGCAACACAAACTAATTTGGATGGTTCAGTGGCTCGATTCAGCAAACACTGATGGGTACAGGAATTGTGCTGAGGATCCCAGGATAGCCAGTCATTCAAGAAGGACTTATTTGTCATCTACTGTATGCTAAGTGCTGGCATCACAAAGTGGGCAAAATGGACATTGTCTCTTTTCTCATGGAAATTATGCCCCAATGAGAAAAGACAGAATTTCAAAAGCAAAAGAATAGGGTGCATGGATCTACTCTGCCACGGCTGTGCCGTGTAGCACACAACCAGTGGCTTCCAGTGAAAAGCATGCATCTACGGTTCTTCTTGCTCATGCATCTATGGCTCAGCCTGGGTTGGGCTGATCCAACCAAGGCTTGGCTCCAGGCCATCAGGTCAGTCCAGGTCCATGCTATGCATCTCTCATTCCTAGGGACCAGCAGGTTACTCAGGGCCCAGCTGCCATGACCATGGAGAGTGAAAGCCTAACAACTCCATCCTATTTCAACCTCTGCCATGTTATACCCACTGATAACCAATTAACCAAAATGAGTCATATGGTCAAGTTTTCAAGGGAAAACTCAGTAACTCCACCCACAGTTGGGGAAAGAAGGAAGTAAACATTTGTTGGGCAATGATGCAAACTTCACACAGAATGACGTGATTTTTAAAAAGTGATCTGAGGGGGATCAGACAGAGTAGAATCCAGTAAGTAGGGGGGAGTTAGGTAGGATGATGTCAGAGAGGCAGGCAGGGACCAGACCTTGTTGAGGTATCTGGCACATCCGATTTGTGATTTCAAAGGATCCCTTTCACTGCTGTGTAGAAAATGGACTGTAAGGGGCACGAGAGCAGAAGCAAGGAGACCCATTTGGACACTGGTACAGAGTTCCAAGGGAGAGTGGAGGGACAGCATAGACAGGGGTAGTAGCAGTGGAGATAGAGGTAAGTGGCTAGATTAAAAAACAGAAGCAAAATGGACAAGGTAGTGAAGTAGATAACAGATAGTCCCTGACCTTAAAGAGCTAATCACCTATTATATGAGACTAGGAAGTACATCAACAGCCACGGTACAGCGAGGTATGATCTTTAATGGGGCTATAAACAAAGCACTAAGGAAACATAAAGAGAGCTGTGAACTTTGTCTGAAGGCATCTAGGAAACTTCAGAGAGGAGGTGACATTTGAGCTGGGCTTCAAATGTGTCATCTCAAATGGCACCAAGCTGGAGAGCAAGAACCATGTCAATCAGATAGACCTGGAATCACAAAGCCACACCTACAGTGGATACAGCAGAAGGTACAGCAATCAGGCAGAAGAACAGCTTCCCATGAGAATAAGTGTTCCTGGTTTAAGAGTACAGACTCTGACATGCACATGTACCTGCTGGTGCATGCACAAGAAGGAGGCCACCAGGCAGCGAGGCAGGAAATAGGTAGTTACTATATTACACATTATTCAAGGAGATATATTATCACCTCACACCAGTCAGAATGGCTATCCTCAAAGAGACAAGAGAGAACGTGCAGGCAAGGATGTGGGGAAAAGAGAACCATCGTGCACTGTTGGTGGGAATGCAAATTGGTAATAAAATAGCTACTATGGAAAACAGTTTGGAGGTTCCTCAAAAACTTAAAAAAAAAAAAAAAACGGAAAGAAAAGAACTACCAATATGATCCAGCAGTCTCACTTCTGGGTGTATATCCAAAGACAATGAAAAGAGGATCGCAGAGAGAGCTGTACCCTCCATGTTCATGCAGCATTACTCACAACAGCCAAGACATGGAAGCAACCTAAGTATCCATCAATAAATGAATGGATAAAGAAAATGTGACACACACACACATGGGGCAGGGGGTGGATATGTAAAATAAAATAAAATAAAATTAATGATGGTAAGTCATATATTGAAATATTACGTAGCTATGCAAAATTTTCTCACTATAAAAATTCATTACGGAAAATGCAGGAAGATGCCAAGAAAAAAATAAAACTCACCCCCAGAGACAGCGTCTATTAACATTTTCAAGGATGTCCTTCCATTTTGTGTGGTATTTTTGTCAGTGTATGAACCTTCATGCAAGAGTGTACATTTATCTAATACAATCGAAAGCATATCAAATTTATTAATTTGGACCTTGCTTTTTTCCCCCTTAGTGTTATTTTGAGGTGTTTTTCCATATGTATACATTTTTACAAAGAGGTTTAATGGTGTGAGAAATTGGTACTAATTTTATGAGGGTAGAAAACTGGAATGTGAAAATTATCTATCCAATATGATTTCAATCACATAAACAAGAGACAGGCACGCATGTGTGCTGCATATGTCTGTATGAATGCTTGTGAGAAAATACATGCAGTTTAATGATTGTCTTTGGATGGTAGGATTATGATTGCCTGCCTCCAGCAACTGGCCTTATTTCTCCAATCCTTCTCCCTCTCCTCCTCCCCCTTTCCCTTTCTCTCTCTCTTTCACACACACACACACACACACACACACACACACACACACACACCCTAATGTCCACACCGGCCAGGCCTTCTCTCAAACTATTCCACCTGCCTGGAATGCCTTACCCTTGTTTCTGTCTTCACATCTCCAAAATCTTCTTTCAAGAGGATATTGAAAAACTGCAGAGGGGAGTTCCCATCGTGGCTCAGTGGGTTAAGAATCCGTCTAGTATCCGTGAGGATGTGGGGTTGATCCCTGGCCTCACTCAGCGGTTTAAGAATCTGGTGTCGCCATGGGCTGTGGTGTAGGTCGCAGATGCGGCTCGGATCTGTTGTTGCTGTGGCTGTGGCATAGGTCTCAGCTGCAGCTCTGATTCATCCCCTAGCCTGGGAACCTCCATATGCCACAGGTGCAGCCCTAAAAAGAAAGAAAAGAGAAACTGTTGAGGGAATAAGGCAAGAACTTTGTGCAGGCAGATTCTGTCTCAACCCAGGCCTCTCTTCTTATTAACCATGCAGCCGTGCACAGGTCGAATCATCCTTCTCATCCCAGTTTTCTCCTAAGCAACATTAGATTATAATAATAGCTGCTTCAAAGGGTTGTTTATAAGGATTAAAGGAGAGGATGTCTTTCAAGTGCCTGTCAAAAAGTAGTCAAGTTTATTTTAGTAAATGTCAACAAATGTCAGGTCTGTGTCCACTTTCCTACTACAGCTCTGAATCCCACGTTCTGGGTAGTATTTTGCCTATATATTCACCATCGTCTGTCAAAGTTTACTTTTAAGTCTCCTGGAGTCAAGGTTAGTCTAAACTGGGAGGAATCCGTCTAGTTTAGACAGAGTCTAGTTTAGACTGCCACCTCCCAGTTTAGACAGAGTTGGGTGGCATCTCAGTTGACATCTACTAAGTCCTGTGACCTTGAACAAATCATTTCACCTCTCAGAGCCTTGGTTTCCCATGTGAGAAATGGATTTGAGGCTTAATGTTGGAAGGGTTAAGTGGATTAAGGTATATTAACCTCCTAGAACAGTGCCTAGCATATGGGAAGTGCTAGAAGGTCTGTTATTGTCACCTCAGGGAGCTGTGGTGAAGAGGGCTCCTGCAAAGCCCATATGCGGAGTCCTGGCTGGCCCTCAGTGAACCCTCCCCAAACAGGAGCAGTGTAATCTGACGTTTGGTAAACAAGTCCAATGCCCCACTCTGTACTCCCGCAGCAATGGTATAGATGTTGATCAGTCCCTCTTCAGACCAAAAAGGCCTGCTTTTTTTCCAATTCACTGGAGTGCCCTTGAGCTCATTTAGCCATTCCCCATCCTTCCTGCCCTAAACAGAAGGATTCCTGGAGCCAAGTGGGATCACCCTCCTGCGCCACGAGGGCGCAGCGGCCAGGAACATACCGTCTCGTTAATTGGGAGCCAGGCAGAAACTGGCACTGGAGGACATCACCAGGATTATTGCATTTCCTTCCTCTATAAAGGAACTCTACGGTCCAACCCAGTCAGCTCCTCTCATGGACCAGCTAATGGGGTTACAAGATTCCACTCCCCAGGAAGCTGACTTTAATAATGGGATGCCAAGGCAAGAATGTGCTAGCAGGGAAAGGGAGGAGGGCAGGTGAGGGTATGAATCTGCGGCTGAGTGACACATCCTATATGAAGTTGATTCATGTCGGAGCAAATCTGGGCAGGGACCAGCTGATTCCGGCGGTGAAGTTATTGCTCTGCCAGTTTAATATTTCGCCATCTGCTAACTGAAGGCTCCACTGCCTGCTGGGTCCTATAAAGACTTTTATTTATTATATTACACATGGCAACATCTGCCACCGGATGAGGATGTACTCGGCGCCCTAATTAAACAAACACACGCTCCTGCGATGGCAGAGGGCTGTGGGCCTCGCTGTGAATGAGCGCAAGTGTTAAAGATACTAGTCAGAGCTTGGAGTGTTTCAGACTGAGTTTTCCCAAGAAAAGGCAGCACGTGGGTCATTCAGATCCTGCCCCCCCCGCCGAGGGTCACTAAAGATTTACAGCTGATTAAAAATAGGCTGTGGAAAGAGCTTTAAAAATAGGCTGGGTTTAATCTCCTCCATCATTCCTCCCTCCTAGACAGAACTTGAATTTTAGGACTTGGTTTGGCCAGCAGTTAGAATTCTGGGTCTGCTTTTCCTGCCTCATGGTCCCCTCCACGATCACCTTCAATCTCCTGTGCATTCTCAGAAATGCCAAATATCCTTCCCGAAACAAGCCCTATGGATGAGGAAAATGGGTTCCAGAGACCCCATGCATTTTTTTTTCATTTGTACATTCATTTAGAAATATTGACTCTATTAGGTAACCTGGTGAATGAGATCAACTACACTTTTGTCTTTGTAAAACACACATTTGACTGGAGTCTTCCAATGAACAGTTAAACAAGATGATTATAGATTGTAATGAGTGCCAGGATGGAAATAAAATGGATGATGCGTTAGAGGGCTAAGGGCAGGCTGGAATATGCTGGTTTTAGTTTTCTATGGGTGCTACAATACCACAGATTTAGTGGCATAAAACAACACAAATGTATTATCTTACAGTTTCTGTAGTTCAAGTCTAACACGGGTCACACAGGGTTAAGTTCAAGGTGTTAGCAGGACTGTGTTCTTCTGGAGGCCCTAGAAGAGAATTCATTCCCCTGCCTTTGGCAGCTTCTAGAGGCCTCCAGCATTCCTCAGCTCACGGCCCCTTCCTCCATCCTCAAAGGCAGCAATGGCATCTCTCCAATCCTGCTTCCACCATCACCCTTCTTTCTCTGACTCTCTTCTTCTGACTCCCTCTTCCACTTTTAAGGGCTCTTGTTACTATATTCACCACAACTAGATATTCTCCATAGTTGAGGGAGATTAGTAACCTTGGTTCTATATGCAACTTTAATTCCCCGTTGCCACGAAGCCCCACACGGTCACAGGTTCTAGGGATTCGGATGGGGGCATCCTTGGGGGCTTGTCATCCTCCTGCCACAATGCTCAAGGGGCTGTTTTAGTTACAGTGGCCATAGGAGGGAGCTCCTCTGATATAGGAGAATGAGAAGAGGCTGCAAGTGGAAGGAAAACAAAGTGGAAAGACCCAGAGACAGGAAAGAACTACAGTAATCACAGTACTGAAAAGAAGCTAGTCATGGGCTCGGGAGAATCATTTTCATGGGCAAGGGAAATGTGGCCCAAGATGACACTGAGGAGGTAAAAACTGGGTCAGTTCATATAGAGTCTTAAAGACTGAGCTTAGTGCAATTATCAAGAGGCCAGAGGGGAACTTATTTTCAATTTAACACAATTTTTAACAGATCTTGTATCAGGAACTTTAAATATATTATTTTGTTTAATTCCTATGACAAGTACATAATATATGCTCTGCAAGTCCCATCTTGCACATTATGAAGCCCTGACTTGCACAACTAAGTGGTAGAGACAGGATGTGAGCCCTGAAATATCAGCTCCGAAGCCCATACTTTCCCCACTACACAAGGCTGCTAACCACATGATATTGCCCTCTGTGCATTTATGATTACAATTCACTCTACATCCCTCTTCCTCCTTTCATTTGATAGGTAGGCATCAGAGCCCCAAATAACATGCAGTCAAGTGTCCCACTTGTGCTTTTCTTGTTGCTGCTTTATCAAGAGAGGTACGTGAAAGTCCTCTGGTCTGCCCTAAAGTAAGGTTGGCTTATTGGAGAGATAGAGATTCCATGCTCTCCAATCCCACCCACTAGGGAAGATGTACATTGGTTGGGACACTGGCTATGCTGATGGAACAAGAGACCCCAAAACAAAGTGGTTCAAATAGGGTGTAGATCTATTTCTCTTTCACATATGTGTCCAGACGTAAACAGTGCGGGGCTGTCAAGGTTTATATGCCCTTTGCAATTATCCACAGACCCAGGTTTCTTCAATCTTATCACTCTTATTTTTTCTGGAGTATCATCCTCAACCACATGGTAGCATGAAGCAGGCTTACCAGAAACCCCTCAAATCCCAGCATGGAGAAAGATGGAGGAGAGGATGGAATGCAAACATTTTCCTTTCAAATGATGTGACCTGGAGTTCCTGTTGTGGCTCTGTGATAACAAACCCAACTAGTATCCATGAGGATGAGGGTTTGATCCCTGGCCTTGCTCAGTGGGTTAAGGATCTGGTGTTGCCATGAACTGTGGTGTAGGTCACAGATGTGGCTCAGAGATGGTGCTGCTGTGGCTGTGGTATAGGCTGGCAGCTGCAGCTCTGATTCAACCCCTAACCTGGGAACTTCCCATATGTCGCAAGTGCGGCCCTAAAACCCAAAAAAAAAAAAAAAGAAAAAGGAATGAGTGCGAGATGATGATATTTCCATATAAACAAAAGCCGAGAGAGTTTACTACCAATAGATCTTCACTAAAAGAATTCTAAAGGAAATGGAAAAAGGGAAATGGCCCAAAAGGAAGATCTCAGGTTGCAAGAAATGAACAGTTAGCAAATAACTCTTAAAACTGGTAGGAAAAATCTATATTTATCTACATTTGAATGAAATATTAATAACACTAATTTGTGAGGTTTAAAAATCAGAGAACATTGAAACAACTGACAACACTGACATTTAAGTCAGGAGGAAGCTACTGGCATTAAAACATGGTTGATTTCTTATATTATTTAGAAGAAGGAGTTAAGATATTTATTGATCTCAACTTTGCTAGGCCTTCACAGTAAAATTTCAGGGGAAGAGTAAGAAAGAAGAGACAAAATATTTGGTGCTTTAGAATTTGGGAGATTTTAATTTTGGAATTTTGAAGCTTTAAACTTTGGAATGTTTAAATCATGCTAAGGGGGGACACAATATGAAAACAAAACAAAAACATCAAAGAAAGGGAGAGAAAAGAAGCATAGAAAATATGCGGTAAATCTTAGAAGCCACAGTGGCATGAAAACCAAATTTGAATGAAAAAGACAAATTTCAAATATTACTTATAGCATAATACTGTTTTTATAAAGTTCGAAAGCAAGAAAAACCAAATGCATATGGTAATACATATAATAAATGTGTTATCACAAAGGAAGGGAATGATAGACACAAAAACAGAATAATGGAGTTCTGATTGGAATATGGATGAGAGAGTTTATTAATACCCAAAAAAATCCAGTAGTATCAATAACTTTAGTTAATAAGTTAAGCAGTCATTTCATGGGTTCTCACTTTATTAATATGCTTTATAGTTTACGTACTTTATATATATATATCTCTTCATTTGTTTTAAATATTGCATTAAAATATCTAAAAATAAATCAAGTAAAACAATAGGATGATAAGTTTCCTTAGGACAAGAACAAAATCAGAGCTTTTCTGCATCCCCTGTTTTTTTTTATACACAGTGGACCCTCAACAAATATTTGCTTACATTACATCCAGAGAATTGTTCTCCTTAGTGAATAACTAAAGAATAAGGAAAGCCAAGATTTCTTATAAGCAAATGGCAATAGAGCAGTAGGGAGTCTAAATTATGTGATAATAAACTATATAATACGGTATAATGGGCATGATACAGGTAATATTAACAGAAAAATGCATCAGTTTTTCAGCCCTCAATTTCACTGCATCTGTGGCTTTGGGCAGGAAGCATGCTTGTAGCTACCCTGGGCTTCAGGCTATTTAATCATGATGGATGATCCCATAAGGAACTAAACAAGATCAGTGGAATTCATTCATTCTCCTGGCTCCCTGGGAACTCTTTCATTTCCCCCAGCCCTGACTGCCTCCTCCCATTACTGGAGGCAGCAGTGGGTCCATACCATACAGACTAACAATGAGATTGGAGAGATATCCAGGACCACAAAGCGAGCATTCCAGGTCTAGACACAATACTTAGAAAATAGCGTCTCTCACACAGAGTCCAAGGAACAGAAGGGTGGCTGGGGGAGCTGAGGCGGGTTGTGGGCAAACTTGGGAATCAAATCCTGCACCTGCAGCGTGCATATGCCTGGGGACAGATTAATTTTCCTATGTATTTCATTAGGAACATGGGAATAATAACGTGTAATTCAAGGATTATTGAAAAGACATCTGCTTGCACAAGATCTAACACCTAGTAGCTGCCCCCCAAATACCGCTTTCCTTTTCTTAGTAAGCTCCCTACACGTCTTCACCTCTGATCCTCAACTTTAAATAAAGAAGAGAGCTCAATCATGAGTGACAGAGAAAAAATGCCATTTAAAACTACTACTGACTGTACTGCTTCTGCCCCTAAGGGAGAAAGACTATTTCTCTCCAGACAAAATATATTTTCTTTAGCAAAATACGTTGATAGGCAGCTTTGGTTATGAAATGTGAGGGCTCCCCCAGGGCATAGTTTAGAAGAAGACAGTGAAACAAGTAGGTAGCTAAACAGCTCTGCATCACAAAAATGAACAGAAAAGCGGGGGCTGGGCAGCATGCTGAGAAGTGGGGTAACAGGAGAAAACACGTTGCCACAGCAACCCTCACTTCTACCTGACAGCCCAGCCCATCCTCTTCCCCTGCTCTACTTCTTTAATTAGAAATTATCAGCAGATTCCATACTGTGGATTCTACATTACATGTTTATTGTCTGTCTTCCCCCACCAGAATGGAAGTTCCATGAGGGTAGAATTTGTGTCCTTTTTATTCACTGCTGTTTCCCCAGAGCCCAGAAGAGAGCCTGGGAAATAAGAAGAATCCAACATGTTTTTCTTCAATGAATGGTTAAGAAGGGATTTCTGAGGAATTCTGAAGCATAACTGCCACAGCTGATCTGCAGATCAATGGAAATAAATGCTACTGCTTTACATCTGAGTTCAGGGGTTGTTTGTTGTACAGCATTATTGTAGCAACAGCTGACTAATACAAATAACAATACTGGTTGGGGTCAAATATCATATAAATCATATCAAAGTTGTGCTGTTTGTTTACTGAGGATTTGGACTCAGACCACCCTAGGTTTAATTCTGTCCCACCATATGAGAGCCTTTGTTTCCTCCTCTGTAAGGAGTAGATCCTCCATAAGAAGTCAAGTGATACCTTCTTCACAAGTAACTCTGAGGATCAAACTGCCACTTTTTCTCAAAATAAGTACTCAATAAATGGTAGCCATTATTAATGTCTGCTCAAACAATTATGACGCTTGATGGATTCACTTAATCTCCACATAAGATCAGTTTCATTAAAAATTAACATAAGATTTGATTCTTTATGATATTTGAAATTAAAGATGTGGAATCCATGATAATATTTTTGCCCAATAAGTCAGCAAAGTAAAATGAATTATAATGCTCAAAGCTTATGAAGCCAAATGGTTATTCTCATTCATTGAAAATTAGTATGGCTTCCTTTTTTAAATAATAGAACATTTTATTTTTTTATTTATTTATTTTTGTCTTTTTTTAGGGCCGCACCTGTGGCATATGGTTCCCAGGCTAGAGAGTCAAACTGGAGCTACAGCTGCCAACCTACGCCACAGCCACAGCAACACCAGATCTGAGCCGTGTCTGCAACCTACACCACACCTCATGGCAACGCTGGATCCTTAACCCACTGAGTGGGGCCAGGGATCAAACCCACATCCTCATGGATACTAGCTGGATTCTCAACTTGCTCAGCCACAATGGAAACTCCTATTTTTTAATATTATTGAAATATAGTTGATTTATAATGTTGTATTAGTTTCAGGCATACAGTAAAGTGAATCAGTTATACATATACCCATATCCATTCTTTTTTCCTATATAGGATTTTACAGAACACTGAGTAGACCTCCCTGTGCTATACCATAGGCCTTTGTTAGTTTTCTATTTTGCATGTTTTAATGTGTATGTGCTAATCTCATCCTACCAATCTATCCCTCCCCTGCATCTGTTTCCCTTTTAGTAACCATAGGTTTGATTTTGAAATCTGTGAGTTTGTTCCTATTTTATAAATAAATTATTTTGTATCATTTTTATTAGAATCCACATATAAGTGATATCATATGATGATGATATTTGTCTTTGTCTTATTCACTTAGTATGATAACCTCTAGGTCCATCCATGTTGCTGCAAATGGCATTATTTTGTTCTTTTTATGGCTGAGTAATATTCCATTATATCTAGGTACCACATCTACTTTATCCATTCCTCTGTTGATGGGTACTTAGGTTGCTTCCGTGTAGGACCACGTTTTATTAAGAACCATAAAAATCTGTAGCCATTTTAACCTAGTACCCACCTAGAATCTATGCTAAAAAAGTTATCATAAATATTTTAAAACACTTTATGCATATCTTTAATGAATTATAATTGGTTGGCATTCTATTTTCAATTCAGAAATAGAAAGTCACCACAGAATGCCATTCTGACCCAAATAACAAAAGAAAAAGCCAGATAAGCTATGAAATCAGTTGTTATAACACTCTTCAGTGAGCTAAGGACACAGATAAAACCAAATGAACTGAATTTCAGAAAGTGAGGGGGGTTTGTTTGTTTGTTTTGTCTTTTTAGGGCCGCACCCGTGGCATATGGAGGTACCCAGGTGAGGGGTCGAATTGGAGCTATAGCTGTCAGCCTACACCACAATCACAGCAACACCAGATCCGAGCCGCACCTGCAACATACACCACAGCTCCTGGCAACAGATCCTTTACCCACTGAGCAAGGCTAGGTTTCGAATCTGCATTCTCAAGGATACTAGTCAGATTTGTTTCCTCTGAGCCACAAAAGGAACTCCTGAAAGTGCGTATTATTCTAAAAGAGGATTTACCACTGATCTTAGCCCTAGTAGAACTACGGGAGAAATAGCAGGAGATGACAGAGGAGGAAACAGCCAAACTCCTACCAAGTCAGTAATGGCCACTTGTAGGCTGGCATAACATATTAGAATCCCAAGGAGCCCAAATCACAAAACAAGTCTCCACCCACATTTGAACAATTTCTGATAGGATTTCACCAATACTCAGGTATAGTAGATCAAAACTAGGGGTAAAATAGTGTCTCCTGAAACATGTGGAACCTCCACATTAAGTGCAAGACAGCTGCTTCCTGAAATGTGGGGAGAGGGTTAAGCAGGACAGAGAGACCAGATAAAACCACGAGCAGCATTCTGGGCAGGCAAGGCAGCAGAGATGATCCAACAAGTCCTGGAGAAAAGGCCACATAACTAAGACAAGCCCCTTCAAGGCATTCTGGACTTAACAGGGGTAGAAATGTCACCTTCAGAATATACAGGGGCAGAGTAGCAAGGCTCAAATAGATCTTACAAAGTTCAGAAAGCAGGGACAGTGGGATCAAAGGACAAATAGGGCTCTCCAATGGTCCATAATGTAGGAGGTTTTTCAGTTTTACAGTATGAGAAGTTTCTCTAGTCCCCAAAGCTGGTGGCTACACTTTGAGTCACAAGGAGTTTTCAGGAATCTCAGCAGTGCCCAGATCTCAGAAACTTCTAGAGAGAAAGTTCTGATCTCACCATCAAAACATTTGAAACTAGTAGTAAGCTGAATAAAACTAAAGCTGCAACGAAGTCCAGATGGACCTCAACTACAGACTAGATAGACTCAGCTCCCACTCTAATGACCTGACATAAGAGAAAGCATGCTCTTTTCTAGAAGTAAGTATTTTTTACTTGAGTCTCTACTTCTCTTTTATACAAAATGCCCAGCACACAAACATTAAAAGATAGATTAATAACTGAAAAAAATGTGACCCACAGTTAGGAGAGGAGATAATCAATAGAAACAGACCCAGAAATGATTCAAATGTTGAAATTATTAGACAGAGACCTTAAAACAACTATGACAAAAAATGATTTTAAAAAGCTAAGGAAAATGGCTTATAGATATCATGCAGAGATAGGAAATTCCAACAGAGATATGTTTCTCAGAAAATGTTAGAAATGTTAAAGGGAAACCAAATGAAACAATTAGAAATGAAAAATACAGCATTAGAAATGAATAATTTGTTAAGTGTTATTTATCGTTAATTTCTTCTAGCAAACTAGAAAAAAAAAGAAGAAACTCTTAGTGAACTAAAGATCAAGATTACCCAAACTGAATCACAAAGAAAAAGATAATGAAAAAGTCAGAACAGAAATATTCAACATCTATGGGACAAAATCAATGAGTCTAACTTATTATTAAGTGCTATGAAGAAGTCCCAGAAAGAGAAGAAAAATGGAGCAGACAATATATTTGAAGTGATAATAAATAAATAGCTGAGAGCATTTCAAAATGAATGAAAGATACAAATTCATAGATGCAACAAGATCAGTAAATCTCAAGGAAGATAAATACAGAAAATTACACCAAACACATTATAGTCAAAATCATGGAAAACCAATGATAAAGGGAATATCTAAAAAGCAAAATGACACATTATATAAAGGAGGGGAAAATAAACAACGGCTGACTTCTCATTATAAACTAAGGGGCAAATATCATCAATTCTGCACAAATTCTGAAAATGGAGGAGGAAGTATCACTTCCCAACTTAATCTCTAAGGCCAGTGCAACCCTGATATAAAAGTCTGACAAAAGTATTACAAGGAAAAGTAAGAGCAGACCAATACGTCTCATGGAAAGAGACACAAAAAATTTAAACTAAATGTTAGCAAATTGAATCCAGCAATATATAAAAAGGATAATACATCATGACCAAGTAGGTTTTCTTCCCAAGAAAGCAAGGTTAGTTTAACACAAAAATCCACCATTGTAATTTCTCACACTAGCAGAATAAAAGAGAAATTATTTGATTATCTCAAAATATGCAGAAAAAGCATTTGACAAAAATCACCAATCTTTTATAATAAAAAAAACACTTAGTAACTAGAAATAGATAGCAATGTCTTCAATATGATAAGGTACACCTATGAAAAACATAGTTAATATCATAATTAATAGTAAAACATTAAAGCTTTCTCTCATAAAATCAGGAACAAGGCAAAGATGACCACTCTCATCACTGTTTAATATCCATTAAATATTTCAATATTTATATTCAGTATTTACTATTCAGTATTTATATTCAGTATTTACTTAGCCAGGACAAAAGACAAGTAAAAAAAATAAAAATAAAAGGCATGAAGTTTGAAAAGAAGAAAACTGTTGTTATTTACATAAATAGTTCCTTAAAACCTGGAAGTAAAACTAATGCCCCCAAATAATGGATGTTTTGAATAAATTTTGGCAAATCCACTCAATAGACTATTTTACAGTCACTTGGAATGAGATAAAGAGTGCTAATAAAAAGAAATAATATTTGCTATAACCAGCTGTAAAAGACATTCTAAGGGAATTCTGGGGAAATACATACTCATAATTAGATGATTTTAAGGAATTTTGTTTAACTTTGTTAGAAGTGATGGTGATATGTGGTTATGTAGAAATTTACATTTTAGAAAATGCATTATCAGTAATTTAGGGCAAAGGTTTTCAACCTCAGCACTGACTAGTATTTGGGAAAAGATAATTCTCTACTGGGGTGAAGGTGCTGCCCTGTGCCTTGTAGGATGTTTAGTGGTAACCCTGGGCTCTACCCTCTACACAGGCATTTCCCTTGTGACAACCAAAAATGTCTCCAGACATGCCAAATACTCTTGAAGAGGTCAAAATCGCCCTAGGTTGATTTAAGGTTAAATATCATAAAGTGTGTTACCATTTTAAAACATTTTAGGAAAAACACGCAAATAAAAGAAATATAACAGACAGTGCTCATACTGAATGAATATGACATTTGGTTTATTATATTATCTTATATTCTTTTCTATATGTTTGAGTTTCATAATAAAAGTCAAAATAATTGTAATATGCCACAGGTGGAACATGCAACACTCACAGTTGTGTGTGCACTAGGATTACAAATACATAAAATACAAATATGTGTATAGAAAAATACTCAAAAAATAGATCAAAGAGTTTGTGGATGGGATAGAATATAGCTCATGATTGACTTACCTTTCCAGATTTTAAAATAATCTATAATTATATGCTTTTAGACTGAAAAAAATGGACAAGTCTAAGTGTTGAAACTCAATATTATTAATCATTCGTGATCTAATATTAGAAGAGAATCAGCAGTAAACACAGCAGGGACAGAAAATTTTCAGACTTGGAATCTCTCCTTCCTCACTGCAAAGAAAGCATCTTAAAGGCAAGAATGGCTTTGAATGGGCATACATCTGCATAATGACTTTCCTTTGTTCTTTTTTTGCAGGCTAATTGGGTAACTTGTTAAACAAACATGCTTTCAGACTTCACACCAGATTAGAGCCCTTTGTAAATAAAATTATAGCTGGGAATATGCTTCCCCTAACTGGTAAATAAGTTTAGGAATTTAGAGATTAGGCATTGCATGCCAAGATGTCTAAGTAAATCTCAAATTCTTCCACACTTATGAATAAATGCCAAGGATTATCAAACACCAAGAGTGCTTCAAGCAGAATGAGCCACCTCACTCCAAATTTCTGAATCAGAGACCCCTCCAATCTAAATGCCCAACTGAAAAGCTGTCCCTTTCTCTCCTACCACGTGCAAATGGGTTGTGACCGGTGTCATGCTTGGTGGAATAACGTGTGGTTCCTATGGCAACAAAAACAATAAAAGCTCTAAGATTTCTGTAGCAGTCTT
The DNA here is from genome assembly GCA_004024745.2 of Catagonus wagneri. Taxonomy (NCBI): domain Eukaryota; kingdom Metazoa; phylum Chordata; class Mammalia; order Artiodactyla; family Tayassuidae; genus Catagonus; species Catagonus wagneri. The sequence goes on from PVHT020000063.1 coordinate 3,076,382, forward strand.
TTTTCTTGAATTCATGCATTTGTCCATGTCTTTACCTAACATGAGTGCTTCCTGTGGTGCCAGGCATTTTTTAATCACTGGCGTTACAGTAGTGAGCAAAACAAAAATCCCTGTCCTCAAAGAGCTTCCTTTTCAGTGGATTCTTATTTAAACTTTCTCAAGATCCTAGGGAAACATACAACTTTCTGGGGATGAATCTTGGTTATCTTTAATCAAGAGTGAAGTTGTTTGGGCAGCGTATCCATTCTTTGCATAAAGATAAAAATCTTCAACTGATTTGGTACTCATCACACAGCATAAGTCTTGGACCTTTTTAGAAGCTGACCAGGAAGTGTCCTTCAATCTTTCAGATCAGAATAGTGTCTGCCTAGGATATAAGGAAGCTAAACTTGATCTCACTGAGCTAGGAAAGGAGCTGACTGCTCTGAGGGATAAATGTTCCCCCCGTGGTGTCCTTTTCTCTCTGGACAGCCAGCTCCTTCCTCACAATGCAAGGATCAGGAGATCAGGAAGTGGGATCAGAGAAGCCTTCACAGACAGGCTGCCTCAGTTCAAATAAAAGCTCTGCCACATGTTTCACTGCACAAGGTACTCAACTTGCCTCATCCATAAAGTGAGGATAACAAGAGTTCACAGAATCATCCTGAGGTATAAGTGAACTGTTTCATGGGAAGCAGTAAGCACAGTGTCAGACACATAGTAAACACTCAATAAATGTTAGCCACCCCCACGAATACAGTGTAGTATATATAATATATAAGGCTAGTTAGTCATGAGTCATTATGAGCTTAGCCCCAGTTAAACACTTACTTGCATATGTCTGAAATTCCACAAAGATTAAGAAGAAATTGATAGCAACAGCTGCCTGTGAAATGGGGGTATCAGATGTAGGAGGACGCTTTTCACTGGATAAACTGACATACTCTGATTTTTAAATTTTTGAATCATTGGATAAATTGTCTACTCAAAAATGATATAACAAAAAATGTGTTTTAAGAGCATTATACTGGGAATCTGGAATCTGAGTTATGGGTGAACTTGAACAACTTACTTTACCCTCTGCTATCAGCCTCAGTTTCTCTATCAGCAAAACCTAGCCCTAAACTATGGTTATCTAATAAGAGCATCATCATCTCCATCATTGCTACCACTTACTAAAAAGCTTGTTATGTGCCACAGGAAACAGTGTCCAACATCGCTAATTATCAGAGAAATGCAAATCAAAACTAAAATGAAGTATCAGTCTCACACCAGTCAGAATGGGCATCATTAAAAAGTCTACAAATAATAATAAATTCTGGAGAGGGCATGGAGAAAACAGAACCCTCCTACACTGCTGGTGGGAATGTAAATCTGTGCTGCCACTGTGAAGAACAGTATGGAGGTTCCTTAAAAAACTAAAAATAGAGTTAGCATAAGATCCAGCAATCCCACTCCTAGTCATATATTTGGAGAAAACTCTTATTCAAAAAGATACGGGCACCCCTATGTTCACAGCAGCACTATTTATAATAACCAAGACACTGAAGGAACATAAATGTCCGTCGACAGATGACTGGATAAAGAAGATGTGGTGTGTATGTATACAGCAGATGTATATCATATGATACTATTTATATGTAGAATCTAAAAAAAAGGGAACTCTATCAAGTCTCTTGGGATAGACCATGATGGAAGACAATATGAGAAAAAATGTATACATATGTATGACTGGGTCACTATGCTGTACAGCAGAAATTGACACAAGACTGTAAAACAACTATACTCTAATAAAAAAATTTTAATTAAAAAAATTTAAAAGGAGCCAAATAAACTTACTTACAAAACAGAAATAGACTCACAGACATAGAAAACAAACTTATGGTTACTAAAAGGGAAAGGAGGGATGGATAAATTATGAGTTTGGGATTAGCAGATACGAACTACTGTATATAAAATAGATAAGCAACAAGGCCCTATTGTATAGCATAGGAAACTATACAATATCTTATAATAACCTATAGTGGAAAAGAATATGAAAAAGAATATGCATATGTGTATATATACATATATACTGAATCACTTTGCTATACACTGGAAGCTAACATAATATTATAAATCAACTATACCTCAACTTTAAACAAAACAAAAAAAAGGGCTTACTGGGCGTCAAGTCCTAAACTCAGCCCTGTAAACAGCTACCTCACTGAATCATCTCAAGCAACTCTGTGAGATAGGAACCATCATTACCCCCAATTCACAGAGGAGGAAAATGAAGCTCAGAGAGAGGATGTAACGTGCCCAAGGTCACACAGCTGGTATGTGGCAGACCCGGAATTTGATACTGGGTCTCTCTGGATCCACGGTCTGTATTCTGCCTCCATCCAAATTACCAATCTTCCTCCTATGCTCCCTGCCCCTTCCATGAATCCCATCCAAATGTTCTCTCCTGAGCACTGTCAACTTCCACCAGGCCTGGCCCTCACTCATTTCCAATCACCCTTTCTCCGCCATAGCTTTAGAAATGAACTGTTACTAATGGCTAGTCATATGTCAGCCTAATGAATGGGACGCAGACTTTCATTAAAATAATGAAATTAGCGAGTTTAGAATTTGGTTACATCGCATGGCACACAGCCTCAAGTAATTACCACACCATGCTCTTTCCCTCAAATTAAAGTCAGTTTATTTATTTAAGGTCTTTGGCTGGGCCATCTCTATTAAGCTCACATCATCTATTAGGGCATGGATATTCTTTTTTTTTGACTTGTTTGTTTAAATGACGTTCGGGCTGTTCCCATGATTAATAAAGTTGTAAATACAGCCAGAAGCAGCTTCTGAACCATGTGCAAAACAAAGAATATAAGTCAAAGAATAATTCTTTGGGGGTGAGTTTTGTTTGTTTGTTTGTTTTTCTCTCTCTCCAAAAGATGGAAACAATGAGAAAGAAGTTCTTTGAGCTCCAGGAACTCCAATTATGCTGACATTTCTGCTGCAGAAATACACCAAGATCCATTTTGCAGGAACCCAGTGAACTAGCTAATCAGATTTCCTTGGATAATTTGCTCCAAAGGTCAGCTGCCTTGAAAAGCACCCAGTGCCTCATTATTTGGTGAAGCCGACTGCACACAGTCTAGGATTTGGAACTCAGCCTCCCATGGCAAGGAGGTAAACCTGGAATTTTTTAGCACAGATCCTGCTACCTTGGTCTTGGCCAGAGTCTCATCTGACTTTGTGATGAACCTGCAGTCAAAATCACCTCTAGAGAAAGCACCTGAACTTGTGAGATCTCTTGCTCCACAAGGGGTCTCTCCTGTTTTCCAGGGCACCAGAGGTTGGTAGACTAGTCGGAAATGTTCCTGCCATTCATAAGTCTCAGGAGAGGTTTTTATGGGTGTGACTAGTGAGGAGCCACGTCTTGGTTAAAATCACTAAGTCCAGTTTTACAAAATACCTGTCTAGCACGCCTCAAAACTATGGAGATCAAGAAAAACAAGGAAAGATAGAGAGATTCTGTTTTTGGTCACAGACCAGAGAAGATTAAAAAGACATGAGACTAAATACAATGTGGGCCTCTGGATTGGCTCCTGAACAGAAAAAAAAAAAAAATGACAGTAGAAAAACCAGTGAAATCCAAATAAAATCTGGAATTTAGTTAAACTGCTATGTTGGTGGAGTTGCATCAAACGGACCACAGAAACATAAGAGGATAACATTAGGGGAACTCTGTACTATCAGTGCAATTTCTCTTTAAATCTAAAGTTATTTCAAAATTAGAAAAATATTTTTTAAACTTTATACACTGGGAAAAATTCCACTTTGAGAACCAAGTAGTGGTTACCAGTGGCGAGAAGGAAGGGGGAGAGGCAATATAGCGGTAGGAGACTAAGAGATACAAACTATTAGGTATAAAATAAGCTACAAGGATATATTATACAACATGGGTGATATAGCAAATATTTTACAGTAACTATAAATGGAGTGTGACTTGTGAAAATTGTGAATCACTATCTTGTATACCTGTAACAGTATTGTACAGCAGCTACACTTCAATTTAAATTTTTTTTAATATTCTAAATATTTTTTAAAACTTCACTGTTTTACATATAGCTTGATAAAAATAATTAAGTGTAAGTTTATTCTAATAGTAAACTTGACATAATGATCTGAAAACAAAATAAAACACCAGGTCCAGAGAGAAGGCTAGAGCCAGTCCTATGACTATCTTTTTCAAAAATCTCATTTAAAAATCCCAACAAAGACATAAAGAAACAACAAAAGTAAACTAAAATTAAATTAAAATGCCATGGCTGCTCATCCTCTACCAACTAGGACAGGAATAACCCTGACAAAAAAGCTGAATTTCTCAGTGTTTGCTTAACCGGGCTCACCGAGCCTCACCACCCTGAGGGATTACTATAGGACAAGAGCCACAATAGTGAATACTGCTGGTTCAGCACCCACCCTGGCAGACTTATAAGACAATCCCCCCACCCAGCCCCAACTCTCACCCTCTGACCCCTCCTCTCCCCCATGAGCTCTTCATGGAAAGAAACATATGGAGGCATCCACTGGGCCCCATCAAGTCACCTGAGACCAGGTGCTGGTCTTAAAGAATCATGGAAACCTTGTAGGAGGGATGTCTGGACTGAGTCATAAAAGAAGAATGGGAGGGAGTTGAATGAAGACAGGGAAGAGACGTGCAGGGAGAGAGCACAGTGCATGCAAGGTACCAAACCTCAAAATGCACACAGAGAAGTAGATAAAACTGAGGTGGGAGAAATTACCAAGAGTCCCCTTGTGAAGGTGTCTCAGTCTGCTCGGGCTGCTGTAACAAATATAACCACAGACCAAATGACTTAAACAACAAATATTTATTGCTCACATTTCTGGAGGCTGGAAAGTCCAGATCAAGGTGCCAGCAGATCTGGTGTCTGGTGAGGATCTACCTCCTGATTCACTGAGGGCCGTCCTCTCATTGTGTCCCCATGTGGAGAAAGGGGTGATGGAGCTCCCTGAGCCCTCCATTATAAAGTCACTAATCCCATTCAGGGGGGCTCCTCCTTCACGAACTAATCATCTTCCAAGAGTCCACCTCCTAATACCATCACACTGGGAATTTGGCTTCAACACATGAATTTTAAGGGGACACAACATTTAGTCCATAGCAAACATTTAGTGTGCTAAGGAATTTAACTTTGTCCTCAAAGTTATGGGGTTTTTTAACCAAAGGAGTAAAATGGCCAACATCAGCATATGAGAAATATTCAACAGATACAACTGGGAGGTGAGGCTGCCAGCGGTGCGACCATGATCCAGGCCAGAGGCAGAGACATAGAAAGATTTCTCCAGGCTGTACAGGGATGCTGCAGGGAATGAGGGCCCTTGCCAGGATGAGAACTGAGGTTACTGCTTCCCCAGTAGCTTTGCAGCTCAGCAGCCATCCCAAACTGGCAGATGTCATCTGCCATCCCTAAATTCCACACCCCCAAGTCCCTGCCCTTGCATCATGCACTTTTTGCACCCAACCCTCTGACTGTGTTACACCATTATCTTAAACCATCAACCTAAAGATCTATTTCTTGTTAAAAAAAAAAAAACAAGGAAATCACATGTGCTTAATAATGTTGATAGCAGAGTCATGATACAAATACTGACTATATCTAGGAATTATGATAGCCTTTAACCTGCAAAGGAGGATATATATATGTGTATATATACACACACACACACACACACACACACACACACACACACACACACACATATATATATATCCCCAATTCACAGATAGGAAAACTGATGCCAAGAGGTTAAATAACCTCATCATACAGCTCTTAATGAAGGCTGGGTCTAAGAATACTGATTTCAATCACCCTTTCCATGGCACCTCACTCTCTCACTTTTGATTTCTCTCCATTTATTCCAAGTTTCCTGTCCCTCAGAATCAAACACAAAACCATCTGGGAGTATCAGAATAAAATCTGAGTAGCTACATGGAGCTGTTTTTAAAATACCCAGTTTTCCCTGACAGATCTTTGACATTCCAACACTACAGCCTTGATGTGGCTGGTTAAATAGCAAGGACAGGGGCTCCGAATCTCTTTTCCATTAGATCAATGGAACAAGGTAGTCTACCATCCAAAATCAAATAATGGATGCCTTTTCCTCATTCCTAAAAAAGAAAAAAAAATTATATAGATGAAGTGATGGATGGCCAGATGGATGGATGGATGGCTAAAAGGAGGGATGGTTGGATGGTTGGATGGATGGATGGATAGATGGATGGATAGAGGGATGATGGTCAGAGATGCATGGATATATATTTCCAAGTATAGAATATTTCTAAAAGATAACAGGGAAAACTATCCATACTGGTTGTCATTCCTGGGCGGGAACAGTGTCTGAGACAAGAGTGGGAGCAGAAACTACTTTTTACTATACAGTCTTTCATAGATTTCAAATTTTGAGCTGTGTATGATACTTATATTAAAATAAATAGCAGTATAAAAATAATTTTAAAACACCTTGTTAAACAAATATATGCTGAATGGGTGGCTGGAAGAATGAATAGATTCTAAAAATAAAAGTGTTTTAAATAGATAAGTAAATCTTAACAGTTAAAAAACGGTTTCTCTCCCATTGATTATTCTTTAAATCTTGGCCCAACTTCTACTTATCTATATTAGAATCTAAAGTAATGTGGTATCCAACCTGGCACATAATCAATTACAAAATTTGGTTATTTCAAGTCAGATAGGTCAATAACATTGTGGTGTTTTGTAGAGAGCATCTTGACTTCCAGGTTTGCCCACACAAAGCTGCTCAAGGACCACCGGAGTTACAGTGAGGGCTGAGGACGGGATATGTGATTCCACCCAGTTTTCTTTATTTAAGCTCTAACTCTCCTGTCATGGATCAAACCCCACCTGCATGCTGGCCTCTGAATACTGCCCCCTGCATTACTGGGGGCTCTGAGTAATTAGACCCTGCCAAGGGAAAGATAAAAAGACTAATGACTTCCCCAGCCATCATCAATAGCATTTCCAGGAAGAAACGAAGACAGCTGACTCTTGGCCATCAAGAATTTATTGCTTTTCTCTCCATCAAGATGGAAGTGGAGTAGGGTTGCTACAAGGCTGGGTTTTTTAGCTCTCTAGGGAGCTGTCTGGATTCCAAACTCTAGGGACGTTAACATTCAATAAGACTTTACGGAACTTCTGCTGGGTTAGCATGGACCCCACGTCCTGCCCTCAGGGGATTTACACTCTAATCCAAGATACAAAATATAATTCAAAGGAGGCAGTATTTGAATGCCAAGTGTCCACAGCAAGTGCCAAATCACTTGCATGGATGGAGGATGGTGATTCAGCCTGGCAGTGTGATAGGACTACCAGAGGGTATATGAAATCACCTGTGTTTAACTATGGGACAACAGTCACAGCTCTATTACCTCCACGACAGTTTGGAAATCATAAAGTACTCATCAAGAAAGAAAATGAAAACAAAGAAAACCAAGCCAAATTGGCTTGAGGGTGCCCCAATTGACAGAAGTGGCTCAAGAGCGCCATCTCGCGGTGATCCCTGCCACCATTCCAAGAGCCATCTACTGCCCCTCCCCCGCCCTAGCCCAAAAGTGTTGGCATCTGTGTGTCTGAGTCCCAGCAAGAAGTGCAGCGGGTTGCTGGACAAGACAGAGCATCCTATAGACTAGAACAGTAACAAAGGACATTTTAAGGAGGAAAACTTTGAGTTGCGTCCTAAAGAAATAGATATCCAGGCATCGAGGAACAGGAAAGACACCTGCAAAGACTGGTGGTTAGAAAATGTCAAGTCCTATGATGCTGGAAAGTCACTCTGGGCTGCTGAGGATTCACTCTGCAGTCGCCGTGGCCATGAGGCCTCCCTAGGATTTTCTGGGATAAGCAAGGTATCTGCTACTCCTCCAGGCACTGCTGTATGTGTGAAGATGGGGGAGGACGTGTGTTTCCCTGCAGCAGCTCCACCCTCTCTGTGGCTCCCTTTGGAATCTCTCATTCCACCGCTATCACTGTCCTTGTGGACCAGCACCAAGCTGGGCCACATACGCGCATTAGCTCCTTTGATCCTTCCCTCTGGAGGAGGGATATACTGCTGCCATTTTACAGATGAAGGAAATGAGGTTCAGAGAGGTTAAGTCCCTCACCCAAAGTAACTCAGCTAATAAACAGTAGAGCCAGGACTTGAACCAACTTCCCTGCCTAACTTCAAAGCATGCCCTTGTTCGTCATAAGGCTAGGTCTTTCCTATTTGAGACAAAGACAATCATCACATGTGAAATTACTCAATCCAAAGCACTTCTGCTTGCAATATCAGTGGTTGCCAGTCTCATGAAAACTGAAGTTCCTCTACAGCCCTGCAGGCTTGTGCCCTGGACTCTCTTGTCACCCGGTCAGTAGAGATGACAAAATGGGAAAGGTTGGTGGAATTGGGATCTGAGTCCAAGCTCAAGCATAACATGTCAAAAACTGAATTTCTGGTCTTTCCCCCTAAACTACTCCTCCCATGCTGACCTCACCATCCACTCTCCTCCCTCTCTTCCCGCCAGCCACACAGTACTCCTTGTTCTCCCTTAAACACAAGGCTCTTACATTAGGACCTCTGCACTGGTCACTCCCTCTGCCTGGAAGTGCTCTTCTCTCTGATGCACATATGACTTGCTCCCTTACCCACTTTCAAGTCTTCGCACAAAGGTCACCACCTCGATGTGGCCAAATCTGGCCACTCCCACAACCACCTGTATGCCCCAAATGCCTTTACTTGCTCCATATTTTCCACAGCAGTTACCACCTTATACAATGTTATCTAGTTTATTTTTATTTACTGTTGAATGCCTGTCTTCCTCCATTAGAATAAAATTTCCCCAAGAAATGGCTGAATCTAGCTAGTAAGTGTATCTCTTGTGAAAACGAGTCAATTCTGCTATATGTTTGAAATTTTTCATAATAAAATGTTAGGGTGATGGACCCAAAAGGTATGAATTTATCTCCTTGGTTCACTGAAACATAGGAGGTACACAATAAACACATAGTAGGTACACAGTAAACATTACTGAATGAAGGAATGAATAAATAAATACTGTTACTTTGCGCAGATCATTTCATCACTCTAAAGCTCAGTGTGTCAACTGTAGTGTGGGCAAAACAGCAGCTACTTTCATTTATTCAGCAGGTATTCATTTTGAATCACTACCTATGGAGAACTATATTGAGTACCAGGGCCAGGTCCCTCTTCTCCTGGAACTTTCAATCCAGTAAGGAGCACAGACAGGTGAACATAATCACAATTTCAGGTAACTTCAGTGCCATGAATGAGATCACCCAATGCCTATACGTTCCACAGCTGGTCTTGGGGTTCAGGAAAGACTGAATAGCATCTAAACTGATCACTGATGGGTATGAGGGAATTGCCTCCTCAATCTCGATTTCCTCCATCGTGCTTATTAATAAAATGCTGATTTTTCTGTTGTTGTTTTGTAGTTCTTCTTGGGGGGATAATGTATCCAACTGAAAACTCTCCTTCCCTAGCATCTCTTGCAGCTGGAGCTGGCCACCTGACATGGTTCCAACCAGTGAAAGGAATACAGAATGTACCTTGAGCCTTTTGGCTTTTTGTCATTCATTGGCTTCCAGGCCTACTAATGTGATGACTGGAAAGGAAGCAGCCATTTTGTAACCATGGCAGGGCAGAAAGATGAGGAAGCCAGGGTCCCTAATGGGGTCTCTGACTTACTCTACCAGCCTGTCTACCACTGAGCTTATTATTATTTGAGCCAAATAAAGCCCTGCATTCAAGTCATTACAGTAGAGTTTTCCAATATTTACAAGCATGGGCAATGTTGTCCTACGCAAGATATTGGTAGGGTGAGTGAATGAAAGCAGAATGTCCAAAGCCCACAGTAAAACATGTGCAAAGGCCCAAAGGCACAGTTAGCAAAGTCAATTCAAGCAACAGAAAGAAGTTCAGTGTGGACAGAATGAAGTGGATAAAAATAAGGTAGTAAGTGACGAAGTTACAATAGTAAACAAGGGTCCCATCCAGCAGGGTTTTAGAAATCAAAATGAAGAAACAGTATCTTTCTATTGCAATGGTACCTTACTAATCCTTAGCCATTACAAGCTAAGAAAAATTAGAGATAACTTATGTAAAGTATCCAATATTTAGTAGTGGCCCCAAATGAGAAACATTGTACTGCTTTTTGTTACAGCATGTGAAAAGCTATACATATTTAATTTACAACTTGATGAGTTTGGGAATAAGTACACTCCTGCTAAAATGTCACACCAAGTCCATAAACAGTCATCTCCTCCCAAGGTTTCCTCCCATCTGCTTTATTATAATCACTGTTATTATTTTGCATAGTAGGGACACTGGAGATCCCTCCTCTTAGCAAAGTTTAAGTACACAATGCAGTAGTTAGATACAGACACTAAGTTGTACTATTAGATCTCCAGAACATACTCATTTTGCATTACTGAAACTTTGTATCCTCTGACTAACACATCCTCTTCTTCACAAGGAAAACAATCAACAAAATGAAAAGACAACTTGTAGTATGGGAGAAAATACTTGCAACCATCTATCTGATAAGGCATTGATATCCAAAATATAGAAGGAACTCATACAACTCAGCAGTAAAACTGCAAATAACTTAATTTTTTAAATGGGCAAGGACCTGAACAGACACTTCTCCAAGGAAGACAAACAAGAGCCAACAAGCATTGGAAAAGGTGCTCAACATCATTAATCATCAGGGAAATGTAAACCAAGCCCACGATGAGAGGGCACCTCACACTTGTTAGAATGGCTGTTATTTTTTAAAATATAAATAAATAAAATAAAAGATAAAAAGTGTTGGTGAGAATATAAAGTAAAAGGAATACTTGTATGCTGTTGGTGGGATTGTAAATTGGTTCAGCCAGTATGGGAGACAGCACGGAGATTTCTTAAAAATAGCACCGCCATATGATCTACCTCTAGCTATTTAGCCAAAGGAATTGAAATCAGGATCTCAAAGAGATATCTTGCATTTTTCTAAGATACAGAAACAACCAAGTCTACTGATAGATGAATGGATAAAGAAAATGTGGGATGGATGGATGGATGGATGGATAGACAGATAGACAGACAGACAGATAGATATACACGCAAACAAAGTATTATTTCTCAGGCTTTAAAGGGAAGGAAATCCTGCCATTGGTGAGGGCTGGGAGAGACCCGTAGAACATTACCCTGATAGAAACGCCAGACACAGAAAGACAAATACAGTACGACCTCACTTACATATTTTACCTGTGAATACACACAAACTCCTCTAATAAAATGGAGATGCATCACTTTTATTTGCAGGCCCACCACAGATCACAGGCACAAGCCAAGGGAATCCAGTGTGGGAAACAAAGAAGAAAAACAATGCAGCCAGGACAGTTCAGCCACTGCTTTATTCGTCTTTGTCGCTGTCAGCTTTATTCCAGGTGCCTCCCACAGCACCAAGCTCCAGGCCCCTCTCCAAGTGACCGTGCTGACAGGCGACATGCAAGATCATCTCAGAAAACGGTAGAAACACGAAGGCCAGGTGGCTGCCTGAAAGGGCCCTTTTCCTTCCCCCTGGTCCCTGGGCTGTTTCCAGCAGACGCAGCAAGCGCCTAAATGAGGGTTTGATCAATGGAGGCCAGGTTGATATTGATAAAGCGGCTGCAGTTTCCACAAAGCACCCAGCGCTCATAGATACTGAAGATTAATCTTTACAAACACGGGGCAAAGGGGGAGAAAAGAACCAAGTCGATTTAGTTTCCGATTATTACTTTCTCCAGAAAGCACTGAAGAGTCAAAAGTTTAACTGATGTATCTTAGACAGGGAGACAAATCCAGAAATATCACCCAATTACCCGGCAGCTTCTAGAAGGTATTTTTCATGACAGCAGGTGGGTTTGGCTTTTCTAAATCGGGAAGGAGACAAGACACCACTAAAAGGAGGGTGACTGGGCCCAGTGCACAAGGGCTAATTTCACCAAATGAACTGAAGCCCGAATGTTTGCTCTCAGTCTACAGAGTGTCCTTGAAAACACACTTCCACTGATTTCCTAGTTATTTTTATGTAATGCTACATGTATCCTTAGAAATAATGACTTTTCCTTCCTGGAACAAGACAGATTTATTTTTTATTACAAACAAAAAATAAATAAAAGTCCTTAGCCTCCCTAGGCCTCTGATTTCACATCCTGAGAGTGGGTACAAGCCTGATATGCAATGGACAGTCCAAGTTCTCAGCCTTGGCACTGCTGATATTTGGGGGCCAGATAATTCCCTACAGGTGGACTGTTCTGTACATTGTAAGATGTTTAATGGTATCCTTGGGTTCTACCAACCAGAAGTCAATAGGAACCACGCCCCACCCCCAGTTATGACAACCAAAACTGTCCGCAGATATTTCCAAATGTCCCCTGGGAGGCAAAACTACTTGAGTACAGAAATATGCAAATACACAGCATAAATAAGAGTTGGGGAAAAATCACTCAAAAAGCTTCCATGTTTTATTCACATAAACAACAAAACTAAATTCTCTACTTAATACCAGTTATAATTTCTTTATTCACGTCCATGTCACAAGCCAGGGAACCTGAGGCAGAGTTTTTCAAAACCTGGATCACAAAGCAATTTCCTGAGGTCAATGCCAGACTGTTTTCAGGACCAGCAATTACACACAGCCCCGTGCTTGGAGGGCCTCACTCTGCTGCTGATGTCTGGAAATTCCTAATAATTTTTAACAAGAAACCCCTATGTTTTCATTTCGCTCAGGGCCCTGCAAATAATGTAGCCAGTCCTGTTTATGGTACTTGTTTTAAACTCAGGCTGCACCCCGTGTTCACTGCAGTGTTATTTACAAAACCAAGACATGGAAACAACATCCCTAGCGTCCATCTAGAGATGAATGGATAAAGAATATATTTATATGTGATGGGAATGCTATCCAGCCATTAAAAAGGAAGGAAGTCTGGCCATTTGAAACCACATGGATGGAACTTAAAGACATTGCGTTAAATGAAATATTTCAGGAAGAGAAGGACAAATGATGTCACTTATATGTGGACTCTAAAAAATTCAAACTCGTAGAAACAGAGAGTAGACTGCTGGTTACCAGGGGCTGGGGGAAGGGGGAAATAAGGAGATGTTGGTCAAAGGATACAAATTTCCATTTATGAGATGAGTAAATTCTGGGGATCTGGGGTTCCCATCGTTGCTCAGCAGAAATGAATCTGACTAGCATCCATGAGGACACAGGTTCAATCCCGGCCTCACTCAGTAGGTTAAGGATCCAGCATTGCTGTGAGCTGTGGTGTAGGTCGCAGACGAGGCTCGCATCTGGCATTGCTGTGGCTGTGGCGCTGGCCAGCAGCTACAGCTCTGATTCAACCCCTAGCCTGGGAACCTCCATATGCTGCAGGTGCAACCCTAAAAAAGTCAAAAAAAAAAAAAAATTCTGGGGATCGAATGTACAGCATAGAGATTAGAGTTAACAATGTTGTACTATACAGTTGAAAGCTGCTAAGAGAGATCATAAATGTTCACACGCACACACACACACACACAGACATACACACACATAAGGGAGCTATGTGAGGTGATGGATGTGTTAGCTAACCCTTATTGTGATAATCATTTCACAAGATGCAAGTATGTCAAATCATCACATTTAAACTAACGCCTTAAACTAACACAATGTTACTTGTCAGTGGTACCTCAATACAGCTGGGAAAAATAACAAATAAAATAAATAAAATAAACTCAAGTTCCTGAATCCCACTGTTTCTCAGTAATTCAACTTGATTTCAAAGACTGCAAGAGACATTCTTTGATTCTCTGACTTAAAAGAGAGAGATTTCTCCCTAAAGTCTAGGAAATTCCAATTAAAAGTAATCTTCCATTTTAAATGTGGAAAATGTACAGTGGAGACACAAAATGCGTTGGAAGACAAAACTGTGACACCAGTCTGGGAGGGTTAAGTTACTTCATGGAAATGAATACAAATATATTTAAAATATTTAAATTGTCTAACCTTTCCATTTTTACTTTTAAATGAGCTGAGAAAAAAAATCAGATCATTTGAGAAGAGTGAAAAAGAACAATTTTCTTCTTTTGGCTGCACCCCCAGCATGTGAAAGTTTCCAGGTCAGGGATCAAACCTGTGCTACAACAGTGAACACTGAATGCTTAACCACTAGGCTACCAGGGAACTCTGAAAATGAATAATTTTTATAAAATCAAAATCAAATTCCTGAACTTTCCATGTGCATACAGGGGGTGAAACTGACCTGGAATTTTCCTTGTGGGAGGAGGAGAACAAAGTGCCCTTTGTGGATACCTGGCTGGTGAGATTTTTTCCGAGCACAATTCATATGCAGAATTTGCTGAATCTATTTCAGTTTCCTTAGTATTAATTATTTTTCACTTTTATACTCCAACTACTACTCCGCCCCAAAAAATTAAAGCAAAGACCTAAACTCTTGGGAACTTTTATGTAAAAGAAAGTTTCTAGATTGTCTTTAGATGCCCTATCTAATTAGCTCTTGTGAAAGCAAAGCAGAGTTCTTCCAAGGAGTTGACCCAGCATAATGGTTTCATGCTCCACAGATCTAACACCACAAAGGGTAAGACACACAGTCTCTCTTTTAGAAAGTAAGCCAGAAGCAGCGCATGTCAAATATGCATTCCAACCACTTGACTATATGTATGAGTCTGGAAACTCACCTGGCAAAGAACAGGTGAAACTTAGAGGATTTGGCAGAATCATATAATGCAGGAAAATGTTTCCGGGGGGGGGGGCCTCATCTGATGCTGCAAATAAGATGCATGTTTTGGTTTGGAGGAAAAACACAAAAAAATAGCTTTGATTGTTTCTTGGGTCCCCCCCCCCTTTTTTTTTTCGCACTTGATCAAAGATGAGCCCCCTGCTCTGCTACGGCTCTAGAAGAATCTAGCAAAGAAAATTTGGAGGTAGAAGTTGTAAAGAGAAATGACCTGTATAACCAAAGTGGGGAGATTTTGGAGCCCTATGGGAAAGGGGGGAATGGGCAAAGCTGGAGAGCGAGAAGAAGTATCTAGAAGCCTGTGTGTGCCAGAAAATCATCCCGTCCTGAGTCCCCTAGTCTTTAACAGAGTCCAATGAACTCACAGTGTGAGTCAGTTCCCAGCAGGCATTTTGGAAAAGGCCAAGTTCTGAGTCTGGGCTCACGGGGTAGGGGGTGAAGCAGACAGACATGGGGAGCACAGAGCCAGAGGCAGAGGGGACCTTGAGAAGACTCCCACCACTGAGTGAGTTGGAATTAGCTGGAATAAATTTTACCTACATCTTTGAGGAGCAAGGGGATCCCAACAGACATCCAGATTACTCTCCTTTGTCATAAGATGTTGGCAGTTTCCAAACTTACCTTGGGCCCATGAGGAGCTGGAGGTCGAGAGCATTTCTCAGTCATCCTGGATGCACATGTATTAGTGGGGCTGGCCATGTGGTTGCACAGGCCATCTTGGATCTTACCATTAGGGTCCACACCTGCCCAAGTACCAACAGCCAATATCCACATCTCTTTGCTTGAAGCAGACACCATCAACGGTGGCCAGGGCCCACTCTGTCCATGCACATAGTAGGTCAGAAGCTCTGGGGAATTAATACACCCCTGGTGGTAGGACGCAGTGGAGGGGCATACACCCCAGCTCCTCTGCTCCTCAGGTAAGATGACTCTAAAGGGCATGCCCTACACTAGTAAGGTCAGCAAAATTCTCACACCAAGGACCAGACAATAAATATTTTAGACTTTGTGGGCCACACAGTTTGTTACACCCACAGCTTTGCTGTTGTAGTGCACACAGAACCATGAACAATACATTAATGAATTGGTATAAAACTTTATTTACAAAAACAGGTGGCAAATTAGATTTGCCATTGACTATAGCCTACAAACTCCTGTTCTCTGCCATTTTCCAGTGTTAACCAGAGAGATTAACTCTGGTTTGACCCCCTCAAAGTGGTAATGACCTTGACAATGAACTTTTATAAGCTCCCCTCACTTCCTAGATTGTCTCATTTCCCCTACTTTGCCTAGCCTAATAGACCACTTCCACCCAAGTCCTTGTCTCAGGGGCTGTTTCAGTGAGAACTCAAACTAAGAAGATTAGCTGTTTAGGGTACTTTTGGCTGCAAGTAACAGAGTTGAGCTAAAAGTGACTTAAATGACACTGACCCAGGTTTATTGTATGTTCCACAAAAAGCCTGGGCTTTTTGGTGGTCGAGACAGGTTAATTCAATGAAATCAGAGCATTAGGGGTTTTCTATTCCTTACAGCTCATTGCCAAGGACAGAACATGACAACGCAAAGCCAGTCACTGCTAAAGGGAAAGAAATGGTTCAGGCCAGTTGAGGTCCATGCCCTGAGGCCAAGATAAGGAAAGAGCTCACCTTCCCGGGGCATATAGCCAACTGACGCATGAACAAATGAGGGGACTCTCAGCAATGAAAAAGGGAGGACGGCTCTTGGGTAGACAACCAACACATACCCAATAGCATGTGTTCGACAAATGCTGTTTCAATGGATAAATGCATGGGTCACTGGATTTAAATAATGGATGGCAACTTTCTGTAAGAAAGATAAAATAGAAAAGGTCATTCTTTTCTAAGGACGCACAAGAGTCATGCAGAATAAACCCAGAGAGACTTGGATATTCAGGGGAGATCTTAGAGGCTTTAGACAGCATAATAGCTTGATTATGCAATTCAGAATCATCAGAGAAAACTGAAGGGGGATGTGGGGGCCCTTATTAAAGTCAAATACAAATGTGTTCTTCCCCTGGTTAATAATGAGTTCATTTTATAGTTCATAAAGCTTATGTCCATCCATTAATCTTACCATTTAATCCAAAAAACAAAGCCAGGTGATAGCCAGGTCAGGTACTAAAAAATACAAAATACTGCTGAGAGAAATTAAAGAAGACTGAAATTAATGGCTACAAGTAACAGAGAGCTCATTAATTGGAAAACTCAATATTGTTAAGACAGAAATTCTTCTGTCTGTAGCATCAATGCCATCCCACTCAAAATCCCAGCAGGCTGTTTTTTTTTTTTTTTTGCGAAATTAACAGAATGAGTCTAAAATTTACATGAAGATGCTAATAGCCAAAAACAGCCAAGACCATGGTGAAGGAAAACAAAGCTACAGACTTACACTACCATATATCAACATTTATTATAAAACTAAAATAATTAAGACAATATAGTGGCACAAAGGCAGACAATGGAACAGAAGAGGAGGGCCAGAAAATATGTGACAAAAACACCACTGTGATTCAGTGAGAAGAGATGTTATTTTCAACAAATGGTGCTAGGTAAGTTAGATGTCAATAGCAAGTGTCAACAATGAGGTAGGGAGAAGGCGGCAAGATGGCGGAGGAGTAAGAGGTCGCGCTCACCCTCTCCCACAAATACAGCAAAAAACGCATCTAAATATAAAACAAGTTGGACAAATCATCATCTGAATGCTGATCAATTTAAACCTCCAAAAACTGCAAGAAACCCTTGAAATAACTGGGTAGAACAAGTGAAGAAAAAAAAAAAAA
>PVHT020000063.1:3095006-3137855 GCA_004024745.2 Catagonus wagneri
AACAGAAAAGAAAATCACGAACTTGGGGAACAGACTTGTGGTTGCCAAGGGGGCAGGGGAGGGGTGGGGGAGGGGTGGGAGGGAGTGGGGATAACTACTGCTTTAATGATGGAATAGCAAGGAGCTCCAACTGTAATGCACGGGGAATTATATCTAATTACATGTGACAAATCCATATATGTACATGTAATCGGGTCACCACATGGTGCAGTTGGAAAATCTGACAGAAATCTGTAAACCAGCTATAATGCAAAAAGAAAAAAAGAAAAAAACAATGAGGTAGGGAACCTTTGCTGATGAAAGTGCAAACTGGTTTTCCAACCACCTTGGAAAACTGGCTGTATCTAGTATAATTATGAGTATATTCCCTGCAACCCAGCAAATTTACTCCTGAGTATATATGTTTAACAGAAACTAGTGCACACATGGACCAAAAGATTTAACATAAGAAAGTAGCAGTTTTAGTTATAATTACCATAAAATGATAACAACACAAACGTCCACCAATTGTGATTTGTTGATGCATTGGAAAGATACAAGACTAAAAGTGAAGTAGGCCACATGCAACAACATGAGTGAATCTCAGAAAGAGTTGCATGAAAAAGTGCATCAAGTATGAGCCCATTTAAGTTCAAAAACAGGCAAATGGATTAAGTGAAAGAAGTTAGAGTAGCAGTTCTCTTTGAGAGATTTTTGACTGGAAAGGGGCTCAAATAAGCTTTCTGGGGAGCTTAAAATGTTCTAGATTTGGATGGTGGTTACACATATATATGCAAAAACATACTGAGCTACCCACTTATGATTTGTACACATAACAACTGTAGATATATCATACTTAATCACAAGAGAGAGAAAAAGACAAGGGAATATTAAGTGGAGGATTTCCTGAAGATCTGGTGCCTAGATTCTTGAGGATTTGGCTCACTGCAGAGATAAAGTCTAGAATACTAGAAAAATAGATGAAGAGCACGCCCTAAGCCTTGACCCCATGTGTGACAATTATTTGGTCTTTCTTGACAGTGGCAGAGTACCTTGGCAATGAACTGGGCAGCATAAAACTCAGAAAGGGAAGTAATCTGAAAACACAGCCAGAAGCAGACATAAATCATGGCTAAAATAGGAACCAAGTTCTATGTCAGAAGAGTAATATCCTTCAGCAAATCCCAAAGGAAATAATGATAATAATAACAACTAGCACTTTTTTAAGGGCTTGCTCTGTGTTGAGCATTTAAAAGTTTCAATTTACTCATTGAAATCTCACCACAACCTAAACACACATCTAGTGTGTGACAGAGTTGAGATACCAACAGAAAAGCGTGGTTCCAGACCTCATCCACCCTGCCTTGTACCACACACACTTCCTAGTGCCTTGCGCCAAACTTTCTTTTTCTCTTTGGCCACACCCACAGCATGTGGAAGTTCCCAGGCCAGGTATTGAAACCGCGTTATAGCAGCAACCCCAGGCACTTCAGTGACAACGCTGGATCCTTAAACCACTGTGCCACAGGGGAACTCCCAGAGTCAGATCTTAAAGAAGCGTTTCCTGCCCATTTCTCTCCCCACTGGGCGAGGTCTCAGGTCTCTCCTACGCCTATTCTCTTTTATAACCCTCTTCACACTCTCTTATCATTGACTGGTTTTGTACTAATTTCCTAAGGTGGCTGTACCAAATTTCCTCAAACCTGGCTTAAAACAGCAGAAATTTCTTCTCTCCCAGTTTCGGAGGTCAGAAGGCTGAAATCAGTACCACAGAGCCGAAATCAAGGCATCAGCAGGGCTCTGCTCCTACCAGAGGTTTGGGGGAGGATCTGCTTCTTGCCTCTTCAGCTTCTGGTGGCTGTGAGCGGTCCTTGGCTTGTGGCTGCATCACCCAGTATCTGCCTCTGTCTTCACACCCCCACCTTCTTTTGTGTATGCAATCTCCCTCTGCTTTCCTCTTTTAAGGACACTTGTGATTGGATTTAGGGCCCACTTGGACAATCTGGAAACCACCACCCCCCCAATTTCAAGATCCTTAACTTAATCACATCTCTTTTTCCTCATAAATTAATATTTACAAGTTCCAGGAATTACAACCTGGTATTGCTGGTAGGCCATTGTTCAGCCTACTATCTCTATATTAACTCTAATATCATCATCATTACCTCTATATTAACTCTGCACTCCTCAGCAGTA
This sequence comes from Catagonus wagneri, assembly GCA_004024745.2. Lineage (NCBI taxonomy): Eukaryota > Metazoa > Chordata > Mammalia > Artiodactyla > Tayassuidae > Catagonus > Catagonus wagneri. The sequence goes on from PVHT020000063.1 coordinate 3,097,182, forward strand.
CAGACAATCTGTGGTTATTTTCTAGCAGCCACACATTTTGACACTCCTCCCGTTAAAAGATGGGATCTACCTCCTCTCCCTTGATTTTGAATTTTGGGACTGCTTTGACCTATAGAATATAGTGAAAATCACCCTGTTTCGGTTTCTGATCCAGCTTTTAAGAGATGGTCAGTTGCTACATCCTGTCTCTTGGAATGCTCTTGAAACCCACCCATTTGTGCTGTGGGAAACCCAAATTGCATGGAGAGGCAACATGAAGGTGCCCCAGGCAATGACGCCAATGGACAGCTCTTAGCCAAGAGCCAGCATCAACTGCCAGATATGCATTTGAGCTGTTTTGAACCAGCAGCCCAGTGAAGATGTAGATAACTCCAGCCCAGCCACCACGTGAGAGATGTGAAATGAGAACCATCTACTTCTCAGTCAATACAGAGTCTTGAGCGATAATATCGATTATTTGTTTCCAGCTACAATGTGAGCAGGTCATGTTTTATGCAGCAGTAGATGATATGAACATTGTCTTATTCAGAGTTGCATACTAAATGCCTGGAACTATGTTTGGAGATCTTTTTTTATTATTATTATAGCTGATTTTTCAATGATGTGTCAATTTCTACTGTACAGCAAAATGACCCAGTCATATATATGTATTCTTTTTCTCAGGTTATCTTCCATCATGTTCTGTACCAAGAGGCTGGATATAGTTCCCTGTGCTATACAGTAGGATCTCATTGCTTTTCTATTTGAAATGTAATAGTTTGCATCTACTATCTCCAAACTCCCAGTCCATCCCACTCCCTCCCCCTTGGCAATACAAGTCTGTTCTTTATGTCTGTGAGTCTATTTCTTGTCTATAGGTAGGTTAATTTGTGCCACTTTTTTTTTTTTTTTTTTTTTTTTTGTCTTTCTAGGGCCACTCCCATGGCATATGGAAGTTCCCAGGCTAGGGGTCAAATCTGAGCTGCAGCTGCCAACCTAAGCCACAGCCACAGCAATGCAGGATCCAAGCTGCATCTGTGACCCACACTGCAGCTCAAGGCAACACCAGATCCTTAACCCACTGAGTGGGGCCAGGGATTGAACCCGCATTCTCATGGATTCCAGTCGGGTTCCTTACTGCTGAGCCACAACAGGAACTCCTGTGCCACATTTTAGATTCCACATATAAGTGGTATCATATGGGATTTGTCTTTCTCTTTCTGACTTCATTTAGTATGAGATTCTTTAGTTGCACCCATGTTGCTGCAAATGGCATTATTTCATTCTTTTTTACAGCTGGGTAGTATTCCTTTGTGCATATGTACCACGTCTTAATCCATTCATCTGTTGATGGACTTTTAGGTTGATCCTGTGTCCATGCTTGGAGATCTTGATGTCCAGTGAAGGCAGTATACGTGGAAGACTACCAAACTCAAGAAGTTGGGCTGGATATCAAGAACAGTTGATATCAGATCCCAAAGAAATGATAAGGTGGTAAGGTACAAGAGGAAGGCCACAAGGAAAAACAATTTCTAGAGCCTTGGATTAAGCAAGGTTCGCCAGAGAACCAGAACTAATATTACACATATATTACAGCTTTGCAATCCCTCATAAGAAACCTCCCAGGAGAGAGAGAGATTGAGGTATCTCACGAGGAATTGGCTCACATGATTATGGAGGCTAAGTCCCACGGTCCGCTGTCTATGAGCTGGACACCTAGAAAAGTTAGTGGGGTAATTCAGTCCAGGTCCAGAGGCCTGAGACCCAGGGGAGCTGACGATTTAGATCCTAGTCAAGGAGAGGAGAGGAGATGAGATATTCCAGCACAAGCAGTGATACAGGAAGGCATGAACCCCTCCTTCTCCTGCCTTTTGTTCTCTTCAGGCTCTCAGTGGATTGGGTGCTGCCCACCTATATGGGGACGGGCAATTTACTTTACTTGAATCCACTGATGATTCAAATGCTGACCTCACTAGAAACACCCTCACGGATACACTCGAATAGTGCTTCATCTGGGTACCTCATGGCCCAGTCAAGTCAACCCATGAAATTAACCATCACAAGCATTTTTGTGGGTAAAGGGTGTGCAGTTTCACTGTTGAGCAGGATCAAGTACAGTAAACCTTCAGTCGATGTTCGCTGACTTGGAGGTACCTAAGATTCTATATATTATTAGCTTTTAACTCTTAATAAAAAATGTATTGAGTATTTACTGTGTGCCAGGCATTGGTTTAGGTGAAGGCTATTCAGTGGTTAGCAAGTCCCTTCCCTCAGAGCCCTTGAACCATTCAGTGTTTAGGGAGAACTCAAAACCACATGCAAGGGGTTCAAGTCCCTTTCCTGACCTTAATTACCTTCCTCTGCAGCCAAGCTCATTAAAAAGTCACTTTCTAAAAAAATTAGACCATTAACACTACTAGCTGTCTCTTCTAAAATGGATATGGTGCAGGCAGTAAATCAGAGAAGATTAACTTGGCAAAGTCCTTCCATTCATTTTGGGGGCAGCTGTTACAATTTCCTGTCGTGGGAGATGGATGGACAGGCCCCTTCTGCCTGTCTAAATGATTCATCACACCTTCACTGGACACATGAAAGGAAAGCATGGGTGCTAATGATCTGAGCCTGTATTTTGGGGAGGCGGGAGTCAGCCAAAAGATTAAATCTCAAGACCATGTGATGTGCCTTCACCAAATGCTTGTACTATAATAATGCAACAGTGGCTGCAGCCATAGAGGTTCCCTACTCAGATCTTCCCTCAGAGGAACCCTACTCTCAGGAGCCGAGCTGATCAGCAGTCTCCAGCTGCTGCACTTCCAGACCCACCAAGGTATTCATACCAAACCACACTTCCCACGGCTTTTCCCAGCCAATGGCTGAGCACAGCACGAGTATTAGAACCAGGCTATTCTAGGACAGTGCTGGATTTGTCCAACAGGCAACTTTGTCTGAAGAACTCTCTTATCAGCCCAGTTAAAACTTTCTCAAAACTGAACTAAACTCTCTTTTCTTCTCCCTCTCCTTTCACGGGTGTCAGATCTCCACTATGGCCTGAAGGCTCTCCCTGCCCTCCCCATTTCCTCTGCAGGCTTTTCTCAGATAAAATTCTTACATGACTAATCCCTGTTTTGCCTTTTGCTTCTCAGAGGATCTGAACTGACATACTATCTATAGACAACTGTTATTTTGTGTGTGTTTTCTTCTTTGTTTAGTGCTTTTAATTTACAAGGTTGTCATTTTGCTTTCTTTCTGCATTTTATATTAGATATATGTACCATCTTACGTTATTGTGCTTCCTATATATTATTTATTACCCATAATATTCTACTCTATGAAAGAATCATGAGTATCATCCATTCCTCTCTAGCTGGACATTCAGGGTCTTTACAATTTTTCCTGATTAAACAATGCTGCAATAAATGCCTTATGTGAGAGTTTGGTCAGATTTACTCAGAATAGATCAGTAGCACACCAGGGAAGGTAGATTCCTGGGGCTTCCTGAGATGGAATAAAGTACTTCATGAAGAATCAGAAGACCTGAGTTCTGGTTCTGATTTTGCTGTATCCTAGCTGCACGACCCTAAACTAGTCATCTTATTTCTCTGGGCTTCTGTTTCTTAACACATCAAAGCAAAGAGGGACAACACCAAAGAAGAATCCTTTGTGAATATCAAATTTAACTTGTGTCATCATTTTCAAAAGATTTTGGTTACCAGGGGCTAGAGGGGTAGGGGAAATGGGGAGATGTTGGTCAAGGGTTATGACCCCATGGTTATGTAGGACGAACAGACCTGGAGATCTAATGTAGAGGCATGATGACTGTAGTTAATAAAACTGTACTGAACACCGGAAGTAGGATGAGAGGAGATTTCAGGTACACTCACCACACACATGCACCAAAAACAAACAAACAAAAAAGTAGGTATGTGAATTATATCAATTACCTTGATTACCATAATAATTTCACTGTGTATATACATCAAATCATGTTACACATCTTAAATATATATGATTTTTATTAAAAATATATCTAAATAAATGAAAAAGGGACCCCAGAGCATTCTCTCACCGTGCTCTTTCCATCATGTGAGGACAGAGCGAGAAGCCAGCAGTCTAGAACCCAGAAGAGGACCTTCACCAGCACCCAGCTATGCTGGCACTCTGGTTGAGAAATAAACCTACTGTTTACGAGCTACCCAGTCTAGGGTAATTTGTTACATCAGCCCAAACATAGACAGTGTGGTTCCAGGCAGAAAAATCACTGTGGCCTATTTTGCAATCGACCTACCACAATGGGCTCTGCATTACCTACTCCCAGAAATGGTGGCGGAGAGGACTGCGAGGAGAAAGACGTCATGAGGAGGCAGGACTGCGGTGCTTTTTGGTGCAAGCTGCTAATGAGAAACCTTCTTCTTAAAATCATTTCCCTGAGTGAGAACTAGAGATGCAACATCAAAGTGGCCCTGAAAAACTGCCATCAGTGTCTCCTGGAGCCCAGAACCTGCTCTCCAAGCTGGCCTGGTACAAACTCAGAGGGGCCGGCACTGGACCCCCCTGGGTCCATAAGCACTTTCTGGAGTCTGAGCCCTGGGAGCAGAGGACTTCCTGACACTACAGTCAGGAGTGAATGTGTCCCCAACTCTGCTGCCTCACCTGTCTTCCACGTCCTTTTTTCAAGGAGTTATTTGGGAAGAGCTGAAGAATTTGCTTTAAAAAATAAAAAGCAGCAGAACCAGTATTTTTTTTAATCAGCTTGAAACCCAGTAAATAACCCTGCCAAAAGCAAAAGGGAAAATGCCAAAAACCTTCATGTCCAAGCAACTGCTCCGACCACGACTTCCAAGAGGGGAATTCGCTCAGGGCTCTGGCTCCAGTGTCACCTAAGGTTTTCTTTCCCAGGAGCAATCTCACATCCATTTCCCCTGGACCCTGCCTCTAACACCCCACAACCCCACTCCCGTTTAGCAACAGAAACACAGCCTTTGGAAGGAGAGGGGGAATAACTACTTAAAAAAAAAAAGTAACAAATCCCAAGCATGCATTCACCCTCTTCACTCTCATCCCTCCAACAGCACCCCCCCAAAAAAAAATCTCGTTTATCATGTTGATTTTCTCCTCTCTTCCACACACCACACAATTGGGTAAATAAGTTCCATGTTCAATCTTTTAACGGGGGTTATTCAATTTACTCAAGCCAATGTGAATATTTCCCCTGGTTTCCATGACAACCTCTCCGCACATTCAGTCTTCATATAAAAGAGTTATTGCTTTTATGTTCTCATACCCTAAGACAATGGGGAAATTAACATAATGTGGTCATACCAAAAAAAAAAAACAGTCGAAACAATCAAAATCCTCATATCCTCCCCTGAAATTCATAGATAGCATTCTGTGAAAAAGAACCAAAGAGAAATGAGGCCTTTGCATCTGACAACACAGTTAACATTAGAGATTTCATTTCAGATGCATTTAAATGAAGCCAGACCACAGTGGGATTCAAAAAAAAAAAAAAACATATAGACAGAACTGAAATGAAAGGGAAAGAGATGTAAAGGCAAGGACCCAAATTCACCTTTAGGACATACGTGATCCCAGCGTGGCTGCCACCCTGTGCCTCCCTCTCTGCACTCCGGCCACGCTAGCATTCCTGCCCAGGACCTTCACACATGCTCTTCCCAAGGCCTGGAACATTCTTCTCCGCTATTCTTCCGGGGCCTGCTTTGCTTAGCTAATTCCTGCTCATCCTTCAGGTATCAGGTCTGAAGAGATGTTGCTCAGGGAAGTCTTGCTTCACCACTCATCAACACTAGGTAGGATTCCCGTGTTATACATACATCCTCATGGCTCCGGGAGTCTTCATGGCCTTAGGTGAGCCTCCCCAGAAGCAGATCCTAAGAGAAGGCCTGAAGGCACACAGCTTACCTGGGAAGCAATCCCAGAAAACACTGGTACGGGAGTGGGGAGGTGAGAGAGGGAAGGGAAAGAGGCAGATCCGGAGTGCGATGCACAGGTTAATACGGACAAGTGGAGCTCAGTCCCACTGGGACTGGGAACCAGCATAGAGCAGCCCTCCCCTTAAAGGTGAGGAAGGCAGGACAACCACCCTCAGTGGGTGGGGCATCCTGTCCTGAGTGTGGACTCCTCTACACTTTCTCACTCAAGAAGGCCAACTGCTGCAGGTGCCTGCAGCAAAAATAGTGAGTACCTGGTAGATATGAGCAAGGTACCAAAAGCGTCTGCCACATCCTCCAATGCAAATAATGTAATTATTACTAGAAACTGGAGATCAATAGAATTGGAAACAAGAAGTTCAATTCAGGAGTTCCCACTGTGGCACAGTGGGAATGAGTCCGACTAGGAACCATGAGGTTGTGGGTTCCATCTCTGGCCTCACTCAGTGGGTTAAGGATCCAGTGTTGCCATGAGCTGTGGTGTAGGTCACAGATGCAGCTCAGATCCTGCATTACTGTGGCTGTGGTGTAGGCCTGCAGCTGTAGCTCCCATTCAACGCCTAGCCTGGGAACCTCCATATGCCTCAAGTGTGGCCCTAAAATGAAAAAAAAAAAATGAAGAAGAAGAAGTTCAATTCAAAACAAATAGGCGAAAAATAACAGAAGCCCAAATGAAGACCAAGGCATGAGAACAGAGGGGAAAATATAGACTCAAGAGATACTGAAACTTTGACTCTGGGTCTGGGTGACTGACTGGTTATTGGGGTACAATTGTAACGAAACAGCTATGGAAGGGGCTGTGTGGGGTCCTTCCTGCCATCCTAAAATTGCCCATCATCTCTTTTGCTGAAGGGGCACACCAATTCAGATGGTCCAGTCCACAGCAATGCCAGTTCACAGGACAAGAAAGATCAACCTTGTGGTCCTAGGTATAGGAGTAGATGCTCCCCAGTGAACTTCAGAATGAGCTCAGCCTCTGTCTGTTGAACTTAGAAGCCCAAGCCTCTAAGCTACCAGATAGTTTCAAGTGGAGAAAGTAATCTGAATAACCATCAATAGGGAAATGTGTCATTAAACAGTGATAAAGCCATTCAGATTATTATGCAACCACTAAAAATGAGAATTGTTTGGAACAGGTATTCATAAAGATATGAATGTAACACAATAATAATAGCAAACATGAATTATGCTTATTGTTTCCTGATTGTTTTCCCACACTAATATCAAAGTTCAACAAAGGCAGGGATCTTTGTTTTGTTGGATGCTGGATCCTCAGCATCTAGGCCAGTTCCAGGCACAAAATTATCCCAGGAGCCAACAGGGTATAATTCACAATGACTGGCGTTCAATCAAAAATTATTCGGCCTACCCTGGATGGGGGCAAGGGCTGGGCTCCATCACACCACCAATTCCCAAAGGTTCCAGATTCCCCAGCAGCTGCTAGGAGGGGCTGGGTGATAAAACAGGGTGGGACAAACTTTCACCAATAAAATAAAGGAGGTAAGAGGGTGCTGACAGGCAAAGGACCTGTCCTTCCCACCTCAATACAGACCGTTCTGAGATGCAGTCATTCTACAGAACCTCCCCAGAGGTGGCCCATGGGATAGGTTGTGTTTATGTAAAGCTGTGGCCACTCTGTAATCTGCACCACCTGGCATTTTCTTTCTCCCCTTTCCTGCCTCACTTCCCTCCTTCCCTCATTCCTCCTTCCTTGGGCTTTCTCAGCCCATAAAGCATCAGTGTATACACTTTCTATTGGGCTCTCTGGCTAGGGGGAGAGAACTCCTCCCCAAATCTGTGACTCCTGGGGTAACCCTATAAGGATACTGCTCTGGTTCATCCTGAAACTTATTGGGTTAAAACAACAACCTTGGTTGTTAGAGCTCACAATTTTGAGAGTCAGGAATTCAAGCAGCTAGGCAATTATGCTCCACATGCTATCCACTGGGGGTCCCTCAGTGGTATTCAGCTAACCTCTACGTTGCTCTGAAGGCTCCAAATGGCTTCAGTAACATGCCAGGTGGGGACAGCTGGAAGCTGGGCTCAGTGGTACCCCTCTCCCTCTCCATGTCATCCCAGGGCCTCCCCACATGTCTCTCCAGGAGGGTCATCAGACTTCTTCCACAGTGTCTCAGGGCATTAAGACAAGAGTTCCAAGAAGCTGGAAACAGAAACTGCCCAGTTACTTAAAGACTAGGACCAGAACAAATATGACACCATTTCTATGGTGTTCTATTGGTCAAAGCAGTCACAGGCCAGCCCGGCTTCACAAGGAGGGGAGATAGAGCCCAGTTCTCAACGGTGGAATGCCAGAAAGTTCGCAGCCATTTTATAATCTCCAGTCACTGACACACAAGTGAGCGGGAACAGGGGCAGGTGAGGACTGAAGCGTTAGGGTAGGAGGGATGCTTTCATCCTATCGGCATGATTGTCCATGAGAGTACACCACTTTATTCAAGTGAAAAATATGGAGGGAGAGAAGAAGGAGGGGAGGAGCAATGTCAGTAAGCTGAGTCCTCATCTTCTATGGCACAGAGTCAATAGAAAATGTCTTAAATTGATAGATCAAGAAATAGCTGTATAAGCATCTTATTTGGAGTTACAGAGATAAACACCAGAAGACCTAAAAACGGAAACAACATTTCAAGCAGTTGCCTCTGGGAAACAGGACTTGGGGAAGGGAGAGAGGAGAGAAGGCGCCAGGAACTGCTGCTTTCATTAGAGGCCCTTCTGTTCTTTGACTTTTTACTATGTGCACATATTACTTTGATAAAAAATTTAAAGGGGGAGAAAAATAAGGAAAAAATGGTGATGGTTATTTTTAAAGCTATGTAATTAAACTTGGAAAATCTCATTTTGCTAAGTGAAAAAAAAAGGAGCAGATACAAAATTTTATTTCTAGAATGGTTGCAAGTATGTTTAATAGAAAAAAAATAAAGAAAATGTATGTTTGGAGAAGGGGAGGACTCCAAAGAAATGTACCTACCAGATGATAATGGGTAGGTTTCTTTTCTATGTTCCCCAAATTTTTAGCAATGTGACTCTCTTGCATTCATAATGAAAAGAAAAAAAATCATTAAATAAAAGAACTGAGCAGTGATTAAATAAAAATGTCAGAAGAGTCTCTGAAGAACACTTGGCTACCACACAGGAACCTTGTTTTACTTCCTGGAGTCTCCCAGGCAAGGGCAATGGTTCTATGCAGTGGGAGGCTTTGTCCTTGGACCCTGGCAGACTCTAGCTAGGCTGGCCTGTAGACTTGATTATAAAACCTTCCCAGAGAGAATTTAGCCCATGTAGTCTTAATTCAACAGGACAATAACTTTTGTAAGCCTCCAATGTATTCCATTCTGAGTCTGGAATGTTTATTTAGTCATTAAGTAAGTTTTCATCACGTATTCCTACGTGCCAGACAAAATGCTAGGATCTGGGGTTATGTGATAAATGAGACAGGGTAAAATCTCCACCCCTTTGGACTGACAGTCTGGTCAGGGGACAGACAAGTGACCAAGCAATTGCAGTACAAACTAAGAGAGTACAAGTGGGAGGAGACCAATGGGAGGACATCCTGGAAAAGGCCAAATCTAAGCTCGAAGCAAAGGATGACCAGGGCGGATCAGACCAAAGAGGGAGAAGTGCTTCCAGCACAGAAAATACAATATGCAAAAGCTCAGAGGCAAGAGAGAAGATGGCAAATTCAAGGAATCGGGAGTGACAAAAACAGATGCCCCATGACCAGAAGAGTCAGGCTCCGAGGACGGCTCCCTGGGAGCTCTGGGGCTTAGCACCCTGAATTGCAGTCCCAGCCCTGCCACTTTTGAGCTGTGTCACCTCAGTCAAGATACTTCATTTCACTGTGTCTCAGTGTCCATATCTAGTGCCTTAGTCTGTTCAGGCTGCTCTGTGGCATAGACTGGGTAGCTTATAAATAACAAAAATTTATTTCTTACAGTTCTGGAGGCTGAGAAGTCCAAGATCAAGGTGCCAGCAGACACAATACCTGATGAAAGCCTCACTGACAGCACATCCTAACTCTGTCCTCACATGGTAGAAGGGGATCCTTTTATAAGGGCGCTAACGCCAGTAAGAGGGCTCCATCTTCACATCCCAAAGGTCCCACCTCCTACAAACACCGTCACCTTGGGGGTTACAATTTCAATCTATAAATTTAGTGGGGGAGACACAAATATTTGGTCCGCAGAATCTATAAAATGCGCTGGAAGTGAAACTTCCCTCATAAGAGCTCATCAAGGATAAGGACAGACCTGAAGGTATTATGCTAAGTGAAATAAGTCAGGCAGAGAAAGACAAATGTTGTATGACCGCACTTATATGTGGAATCTAACAAACCAAAACTGAAACCAGAAACAAACAAAGCTCATAGACACAGAGAACAGACTGATGGTCGCCAGAGGAGATGGGCAAAATGAGTGAAGATGGTCAAAAGGTACGAACTTCCAGTTATAAGAAAAATGCCATAGGGATGTAAGGCACAGTGATTAACATTATATTGAATCTTTGAAAGTTGCTAAGAGAGTATACCTTAAAAGTCCTCATCATAAGAAAAATATTTCATATCTATGTATGCTGATAGATGCTAACTAGACTTACTATGGTGACCATTTTACAATGTATACAAATCTTGAATTGCTATATGTGTCAATTATACCTCAATAAAAACTAAAGAAAAGTAAAAATTTTTGAAAAGTTCCGAGGATTAAACGAGATATTGGGAGTTCCCGTTGTGGTTTAGCGGTAATGAACCTAACTAGTATCCATGAGGATGCGGGTTCAAACACTAGCCTCACTCAGTGGGTTAAGGATCTAGCATTGCCGTGAGCTGTGGTGTAGTCACAGACGAGCCTCATATCTGGTATTGCTGTGGCTGTGGCGTAGGCCAGAAGCTTCAGCTCCGATTGGACCCCTAGCCTAGGAACTTCCATATGCCATGAGTTCGGTCCTAAAAAAAAAAACAAACAAACAAACAAAAAAGATTAAATGAGATATTGAGTGAGTGACCATTAATTGCTATTGTTTCACAAATGCCAGTAATAATAACAGCTTACGCTTGTTGAGCCCTCAATTTGGGCAAACCTAGTGCTGGGCATATTATGCCAGTAATATAAATGCTGCTATTTCATTTAATCTTCACACCAATGCTCAGAAATAGGTTTTATCAGCATTCCCATTTTATAGATGAGGAAAACTGAGGCACACAAAGCTTGCATAATGTTACAGCTGCTCCTGGAGCCTCCTGGAGCCTCACCCAGATTCCCTTTACCAGCCAACCCATTCATCCCTCAGCCTTTGACAGTCTGTCCTTACTGGCTTATACTGACACTTTCTGCAAAGAATTCACTTGGCTGACAGAAGCCATCTCACCAGGGGAGTTATACCATCACTCACCCCTACTCCACTGCATCCCACTCCAGGACCACAAGTGACTAATTATATGGAGGCCAGGGGAGGGCGGAGGGTGGTACAAAACTCCAGTCCTCTTGCCTCAAGGCAGAGGCAGGTCTACAATACTTGACCCAAGACCCCATTGTTGCTGAGTGTCTTAGTCAGCTCAGGTTGCTATAACAAAGTACTGTAGACTGGGTGGCTGAAACAACAGAAGTGCATTTCCCACAGTTCTGGAGGCTGGGAAGTCTAAGATCCAAGAGCCAGCAGATTCATGAATGGTTCTAGATGGCTGTCTTCTAGCCATGTCCTCATGCAGAGAAAGGGACAAAGGAGTTTTCTGGGGTCTCTTTTATTAAAGCACTAATCCCAGTATTAGGGCTCCACCCTCATGATCTCATTGCCTCCCAAAATCACACCTCCTAATAACCATCCTGAGGGTAAAAATATACATGATGGAATACTATTCAGCCATAAAAAAGGATAAAATAATGTCATTCACAGCAACATGGATGGAATTAGAAACCCTCATACTGAGTGAAGCAAGTCAGAAGGAGAAAGACAGATGCCATATGAAATCTCTTATAACTGGAGTCTAAAACACTGCACAAATGAACATCTCAACAGAAAAGAAAATCACGAACTTGGGGAACAGCCTTGTGGTTGCCAAGGGGGTGGGGGAGGGGGGGAGGGACGGGGTGGGAGGGAATGGGGATAACTAGTGTTTTAATGATGGAAAAGCAAGGAGACCCAACTGTATAGCATGGGGAACTATATCTAATCACATGTGACGAATCCATATATGTACATGTAACCGGGTCACCACGCGGTGCAGTTGGAAAATCTGACAGAAATCTGTAAACCAGCTATAATGCAAAAAAATAAAAAATAAATTATAAAAAAAATTAAAAATAAAATTCAACATTCCAAGGTGGGTGCGGAGGAGGACATAACATTCAGGCTCTTTCTCCTTCCCCTTTCTCCTTCCCCTTCCTCCTTCCCAGACTTCCCTTCCCCACAGGGCCCTCCCACAATAAGCCACAGTGTTTCAGGCTTCTAAGGGGCCCAACCTGTCACACAACTCACGGGGTTTCATAATGGGCATTCCCAGGGCAAAGGCAAAGGCCCAGGCTAAACCATGGCATTTCTATGGGACCAAATCACGGGATCAGGGAACAGCTGGGATGCCAACCCCATGCCAGGCACGGAGCCCCGCTGGGGAGACAAAGGTGAGCCAGACAAGTGGCAGACCTAGAGGGGCTAATCCAAAGGAGAAGGCGATAGAAGGGGAGGCAGCAGATCCCTGCACACCTGCTGTATTCCGGTAGGTGCTGGACACTAATAAGGGCAGAACTTGAGCTTTGGAATCAGACCAGGTCCCAGACTTGCAAAGTTAATAGCCTCAGTTTCTTCATTGGTATCCTGGGAAGCGTCAGGTTCACCCTAACGTGGGTAAAGATCCCAGCACGATATCTGGCATATCAAGGTACCTGGTTTGTGTCCACGCCTCTCTCCTTTGAGGTCACCTCATCCACTAATGGGAGCCTTCTCTTTTACCAAAATCAAAGAACATCCACAAAAATGAAACAGCTCCATACCCCTCCCCAACCTTTACCTTAATAGTTTCTAAGTTATTCAATGCAAGAGACTTAGCCCAGCTAAAATTATTCAAAATCGACCTTGAGATCAGGGACAAATTGGCTACAGCAGTCAGCGATTGGCAAATGCAATCTAAGTGCCCCAGGCAGCATTAGAGCCTTCCACACTGACAGGAAGAGTCAATGTGCATCTTGGAAAATTCTGAAAAAAAAATTAAAGGTCACCACATTTGTAGGCAGAATGGATTTTCTTGAGACCATTACAAACAGACTGCCTAAACTGCAAAGATTCGAAGCTTGACAGATCCCAGAGGAGTTCTGGTGAAAAGCATCCCACCCCCACCCCCCATCTCACAAACTCCCTAGCTGCTTTCTGTGGGCATCTGAAGGTTCCCCCATAACCCATTCTCTCACTGAAATTTCACAATCACCCTGTGATGCCCTAACAAACTGGGAGTATTGGATTGGGTCCCACCCTGTGCTCCAAGGGTCTCACCCAGCCGGGAAGCCAAGGAAGCATAAGTAAGTCCAAACATTTCCATAGGGAGGGAGTCTTGAGCAAAGCAGGGAAACCAAACCCCAAGGCCAAGTCTAGAGGGAAAGAGTGGCTCATAATTGGGAAAGACATTGGGTCAGAGGAATATAGGCTAGGAACCAGTAGGGGACAGGCTGGGATAATAGCCTTGAGTAGCATTAGAATACTGTCTTGTCTGTTTTCATTGCAAGACTTGTATTAATATGAATTACTAATAATTATTGGGTACCTTCTAGAGCCAGGCATTGCCCTAAGATTTTAAGTAGATGCATCCTACTACTTAATTCTCTCAGTGCTCTATGCAGTTGGTGCTTGTTTCAACCCCATTTCACAGAAAAGGAAACTGAGGCTCAGAGAGGCTTCTCAAAATCAACCAGGTCATCATGACAAGCCAGCAAACTGGCCGCAGAGCTCAATGCCCAGTCCACATTCATGATGTTTACTACATGTGGGAGCTTGAATGTGTGTTAGCTTAACTCAGATAAACAGCAAAAGTTAATTCTGAACAGAAGTCAATCATTTGTAGCCCATTTTTCAAACAAGGAAATTAACACCCAGTAAAAGTAAGGAGCGTAATAGAGCTCCTCATGGAAGCTGGGTTCATGGGAGCAAAAAAACACCCAGACATATTCATATACAACAAAAATACGAGGTGTTGGTGTGTTACTGTTCAGCAAATATTTACTCCTCCCCAATCCTTCCACCACGGGAGGAATATAATTTCCTGCCCCATTAAGGCTGGGCTTGCTTTGGCCAGTGGAACATGGGCAGAAGAGACAGAGGACCAGTTTCCAGCTTAGGCCTTAAAAAAGCATCAATTATTTTCGCTCACTCTTCAGAAGCTGCCACCTTTCACCGAGAAACCTGCCTCTTCAGCTTGGGCCTCAGAAGAAAATGTAGGGATTAGACCTGAATGAAACCTACAGCCTAAAGCAGATTCTCCTCAGCCAAACCACAGACTTATCCAAAGAAATAAATGCTTATTTGTATAACCCACTGAGTTTTTGATCGCTTGTTACACAGCTATAGGTGACTGATACATTAACACGTTTATGTATATATATTACACACGTATGTATTATATAGGATACATATCTGTGGGTGTGTGACATGGAGATATAAATGCATAAATACTGAAAGTAAACCTAAATGTATGGGCACTAGAATAAAACAATGGTGTAAGATTTGGAGAAATAATTAACTTTGCATTCTTGTTCTGTGTTTGGGGAGAGTTACTTGGCCTCTCTGAGTGCAGTTTCTCTTTTGTAACATGGGGATAAAAATCTTGCCTATCTTCTAGGATTATTATGAGATTTAAATGAAATAATGCACACAACAGGCTTAGCACAGAGCCTAACACATACTTACCACTCATTTATTCATTCAACAGGTATCAAGTAATGACATTTACCAGGCCCTTTTCTAAGTTTTTGCAATACAGTTCCTAACTATAGAAAGAAGACAAAGTAAAGCAGGGTAAGGAGAACCAGCGGCCTGGGAAAAGGAGTGAAGCATTCTGTGGGAAACGCTCTCTGCATGATGCCTGGCACAGAATAAGTGCTCAGTAAATGGCAGCCACTTCTCTTCTGGGAATGATTAGAGTGCAAGAACGTGGTACTCAGCTGCAGACAAGAAGAAAATCAGCCTGTCAACTCCCCAGCAGACTCCTGTCCTTGGAAGCCTCAGCAAACCACAGCACCACAACAAGGACCCTCACTGGGTGGACACAGCCTCAGGTGCTTTTGAAGCTGACACACAAATCCTGCAGTGCAAGCCAGACTCATATAGCAGGGCTGAGAACAGACAGGCCAGCTGCTGCTGGGAGGCTGGAGCTCCACTTCCCCATGAAAGACGAAGGTTCCTGGGGCCTGAACCATACTTCAAATCCACTGATCACATCAAACACATGCTGCTGGGGGCAGGGAGCCAATGAGGTGTTCAAGCTGGAGGGAGAGGCCTGCTGCTGGTGACCTCTGTGTAGGTGATGGGGAGCGAGGGTCCTTCAGGTGTCCTAGGCGCTGAAGAAAACACACACGCCTTTGCAAATGCACTTCATGTGCTGCCCTTGAGGCCACCTCCTGTTTTTCGGCCCTAATTGGCATGTTTTCCCATATCCTCAAAAGCAGCCCTGGAAGATGATGTGACATAGCTATAAAAGTGTGGTCTTGGGAATAACACCATCTGGGTTTACACCCTCACTCTGTCACTCACCAGCTGCCTCCTTGGACTCACCACTTAGCCCAAGGAGCTACCCACTCCCAGTGTTCAGGATTAAATGAGATAACTTTATGGTGCCTATGTGTAAAGACCTTCAAAGCACAGGACCTGGTACGAGGTAACTACTCATAACTGTGGCTCCTGTTATGGACTCATTTTGCAAGTGAAGTCACTGAAGCCCAGAGAGGTTAAGCAATGAGAACTCGGACCTTTCCATCAAACAGTGGAATTTTTTTCCTCTACCACCCTATCCCTGCTGATTTAGTTCTAAAATGAACCTCAGAATCCTCTAAGGATGAATTCTGATCTACCTGAAAGCTTGCTGATTTAAGGGCCTAACAGATCAATATTTTTAGGACAGGAGGAAAGCTGGCCTTGACCACTACGTGAACTTGGGACAGAGGTTTGGTCCCTCTATCAATAGGGATCAGCACATGGTATGAACTCAACAGACCGATTATTGTGATCAGGTCTCAAGCTCAGATGCTTACAGAACCTGGATGGTACTAGGGTGGCCATCCATCCCAGCTTCGAGCACCAAAAGTCTCATATCCTGGTATCTCACTCAGCACTGGGATAGCTGGTCACCCTTGGCAGCAGCGTAACTGAATAAAGGAGTCAAGAGCTGTTCCATCTGTTTGGGTTACTTCTGAGAAGCAATCATATACAGTGGGTAGGAGCAGGGGCTCTGGAGCCAGCCTCACTTGGTTTACATCCTATCCCCATTGCTCACCAGTTATGGGACCTTTCGAGGAATTACCAAACCTCTCCATGCCTGTTTCCTCACCTTAAAAATGGAGCTAGTACAGCACCCAAACTATAGGGCAGGGCTTCTCATCATTCACTATTGGTATGTTTGACCTCATCATTCTCTGCTATGGGGGCGTCCTGTGCATTATAGAATGTTTAGAAGCATCCTTGACCTCCACACACTAGATGCCAGTAGTACCACCCCCACCAAGGCATGGCAATCAAAAATGTCTCCCAGAGTTCTCTTGCAGCGCAGCAGGTTAAGGATCTGGTTTTGTTCACTGCTGTGGCATAGGTTCGATCCTTGGCCTGGGAGCTTACTCATGCTGTTGGCACAGCCAATAAAAAAAAAAAAAAATGTCTCCCGTGGTGGGGGAAAATTGTTCTCAGTTGAGAACCACCAGTCCAGGCAGTGTTAGAGGGTGTATGAGGTGATACACATATCAGATTCTTTGGCTTCTTTGGATCAGATTCTTTGGAGAGTCTCTTTCTATAGGAAGAAATAGACTAAAGCCTCAGTGATAAAACAGGAAGGAGGCAAGCCAAGAGATGAGCAAGCAGGACCTGGGACAGGCCAAAGGCTGTGCAGCCAAGTGACTGCTGAGTGAGACAAACCCTGTGGATGGAACCCAGCCTGGCCAGCATCTCTCATGTGAGCCTGGGCTTACATTCCACCCCAGATGCAAAAGGCTGAGCAAATTACTCCTCAGTTACTAGCATAGCACCTTCATAGAGAACAAAATCCTCTCTCACTATATATATTCCCTTTCTCTTGAATGCATTCATATCCTTGTAAGGTGCATCTGTTCATCAAATGTTGAGTGCCTACTGTATGGCAGGTAAACGCTGGTGAAAAAATAGACAAAAGTCTCTGCTCTTATGGAGTTTTAAATATGTCATGCTTGTTTGTGTGTAGTACATTTTTAATCAATAAAAAAAAAGTCATGCTACAGAACTGAGTCTGCTCCTTGTGTTTTTCCCTCAGCACTTTCTAAGATCTATCCGTATTGCAGTGTATACATCAGATCTATTCTTTAATTGTAACATGGCAGTGTTCCACAGTGTACATCCACCATGTTTTACTTATCTATTCCCCTCTGGTGGCTACCCTCAATGGCTTCCAACCCCCAATACCACTACCACAAACCCACCTCCTTGAACATTCCTTTGTAAAACTTTCTCTGGGGTGTCAATCCAGGAGCAGACAATGCCACTCTCTTGAGATAATACCATTCGTATGTTACCATGCACGTGATTGACCCAGGGATCTTGTTAAAGGGCAGATTTGGACTCAGGAAAGAGACACGAGAACTTAAGAGTTCTTTCAAGCTCCTAAGAGATGCTGATGGGGCTGGTCCACAGAGGCTATGCAGATATCATATGCTTTAGTGCCAGATCTCCTTCTAGAACCTCTGCACCGGTCAACACTCTAAAGACTTGCCTTTAAAATGGGCCACACCCCACTGAACTCACTGACATGGTGTAGATAAGGGGCTAGGCCCACAGCTGCCATTACCCAAAAGCACTACATCCCTCTACCCTCTGATGTACACATGACCATTTTGCCGTAAACTACCCTTGATCGCTATGTACACCCAGAATCAAAGTCCCTAAGTCCTGTAGTGAAGTGACCTGGTGAGCATCCAGCACAACCCCCTGGCTTTACAAAGGGAGAGATGCAGGCTCAGGGCTGTGCAAGCAATTGTAGAAATTTCTGGCAGAGCCAGGTTTAGACATCCTCCCTCTTGTCATCTTGCTCCTCTACAGACCCCTTTCCAGAGATCAGAGATTTGTCCATAATTTACAGGATTTAGTTCACTTTGCAGATTTTTCTCCATTTCTCCCGCACAGCACTGCCCCCCCATCTTATACCCCTCATCCCACCCTGCTTTTGAATTCTCACTAGAACCATCCATTTTGTGACCAAGTGTTGACTTCAAATGATGTATGAGGCGATCGACATTTCAAATATTCCAGGCAGGAGAGAGAACTCTGATCACAGCCCAGGCTGAAACATCTCCCCCACATCGCCTTCCTTACTCCTTCTGGGCAATAACTGTCCCCCCACCAGCCCACCTCTCCCCCTTCGCCCCCAACATTAATTTCCCCTGATTCATTTTTCATGCCTTTGAATTCTGCCTTTTCAAAGCAGAATATGTTTCTGTAGCTCTTTCTCATACCTCCCTTCGCCTCATGAATATTTCAAATGCAATAGTGATAGGATCGCTCAACCTTAGAGGCATACCAACTTTATCTTATTTATCTTGCTTCCAAGCCTGGGATTAAGTCCAAAACAGCCTTTGAGAGTTTGTTTGGATTATTTTCCCCCAGGCTGTTGCTGCCCGCATATGTAAATTATAAAGAGAAGCAGCCTCTCCCTCCACCCCAGCCCCAGCCCTGGGCAGAGGCCCCTGGCCTCAGACACCCGCCTTGCCAGTGCCAATCCTCCTCCACTGAGGTGTGAGGTTTGAAACACGCTCTTCTCAAAGCCAACTGGCAGGCGTCCTAATGGGTACCTGCCGTGGCATAAATCTCCCCTAACTTTCAGGCCACTGGTCCCTTCGAAATACAAAATCAATGCACTGTTTGACCTTGTGAAGGTCATTTCTCCACTCTGGGGCCAAGTTCCTCATCTATAACAAGGGGGTTGGACATGTGGCCCTAAAGTCTTTCCAGCCCTAGGGCTCTGCATGATGAAGTAAAACAACTAGAACACAGGATTTGGAATCAGGAAGTGCCTGGTTCAAAGTCAAGCTCTACCACTAAATTAGTCATGTGTCTTTAACTATGTCTACCACTAACTAGCATTAAGTCTCTTAACTGTGTCCACCACTAACTAGCTGTGTGAGCCTTAACTGCATCTAGCACTAACTAGCTGTGTGATCATTATGCAAGTTACAGAAGCTTTGGAATTCTGGTTTTCTCCTCTCTGAAACACACTAAGTGATAATGACTGCCTTTTGGGGTTGTAATGGGGTCATCAATCATCCCTTTGGGCTTGCCTGGGCCTGGGGGCTCCCAAGGACATGCCACTTTCAGTGCTAAAACCAGGAAAGTCCCGAGGAAGCCAAGATTCGGTCACCCTGAGTCGTAGTGAGAATTAGAAATGAATTAGGTGAAATGTAGTGAACCGTTGATATAAATTAGTAAAGAGCATTAATTATTGTGAACTGTTATGCCCACAGCTCTAGGGGAATTGTTTCTACTTCTGATTTTTTTCAAGAATTAAAAAAAATTTTTTTTTGCAAACCAATACAACCTGTTTAAAAAAAAAAAAAAAAGGAAGATATGAAGTGAAGAACAAAGCTTTCTTACTCCAGCTCTCCTCCCAGTCCAGCCCTCACACCGCAAAGGCAAGCACTTGTAATCCTTTTTAGCTTTGGATCTTTTAAGGCCAACCTTGCCACTCTCATCCTCCTCTGTCCCCGGTACTTTAAGGATCACCTTCTTGTGGCAGGTGGTTTCCCACATGTGACAGCCTTGGGGCAGGGATGCTGAGGATCAGAGTAAGGCGTGGGAGCAGACCCTAGAGCCCCCTCTGCTGAACCAGGCATTAACTCTTTAGATGCTGGACCACGAGGAGGTGGGAAGCATGGGTAGCAAAAAGAGATGCAGCTAGGAGTTCCCGTTGTGGCGCAGCAGAAACGAATCTGACTAGGAACCATAAGGTTGTGGGTTCGAACCCTGGCCTCGCTCAGTGGGTTAAGGACTCGGCGTTGCCTTGAGCTGTGATATAGGGTGCAGATGCGGCTCAGACCTGGTGTTGCTGTGGCATAGGCCGGCAGCTGTAGCTCCAATTGGAACCCTAGCCTGGGAACCTCCATATGCCGCAGGTGCAGCCCTAAAAAGAAAAAAAAAAAAAAAAAAAAAAAAAAAAAAAAAAAAAAAAAACGAGAAACGCAGCTATTTACTGTGGTGTGGAAGTGTTTCCACCCAGGTGAGTGTCAGCGAGCATCAGCTCTGCTTGTGAGAGACTCTCTGACTTTAGAGGTGAGGACATCCCCCAAGCAGAGAGATGGGGATATGAGCTGGACATCTGGACCTCCATGCAGAGCTACAGCCAAGGCATCCTGGACACCTGCTTTGCATCTGCATCTCCCTAGCAACCTGTACCAGGAGATCACGGTCAGCTGGTCCGGATCAAAGCAAGTCCATCTGGAGTGGAAAGATATTAGCTCCGCAAGGTAGATGTAATCAGCTCAGGGAACCGTCACCTCCTGGAGAAGCCCTGGTGGCTGAGTGTCCATGTCATGTCGTAGAGAGGAAGAAGGCCCTATGCTGGCTGCTGACAGCATTGCAGGTTTTCCTATTGCCACCTGACAGGTGAGCAGTCTGGTTCATAGTCCTGTCGGCTGGTGTGCTTGTCAACTTTGGAGAACCTGTCACCCACAGAAGCCAGACCTGGCACTGAGAAAAAAGCAAAGCAGTCCTAGAGAGAAGCAGCTCCCCACAAGCAGGTCTTAAAGGGGGAAAAGAGAAGAGGGGACATTCCACATGCCTATGGCGCTATCCCTAGCAAATCAAAACCCCATTCCAGAGGAGCTGGTGGTGTAGCAGAAAGACCTGCAAACTGAGAGGTCAGAGAAAATGGATACTAGCCTTGCTTTTGCTTCCAGCTCCTGAGGATCTGCCAGTTAAGGTTCTTTGGCTGCAAGCAACGGAAGTAAAATCAAACAAAAGGGGAACTCACAGCATCTTAAACAGAATAGAGTACCCAGATCTAAAGAAGTCCCAGGGCTCTCTCTGCCAGAAACACTTGGACCATATCTCTACAGTGGGGGTTCTCAGCCTGAGGTGCAGGTGAAAATCAACTCATGAGGCTTTTAAAAACCGATGATGCTGAGACCTCACCCTCAGAAATGGGATTTAATTGGTCTGGGTGGGGCTGTCTCACTTCAAAGATGCTCCAGTGATTCTAATGTGAGGCTAAAAGTGAGAATCACCATTCCCGGGATGCTACTCCAAGTGTGTAGCAATGCCAGCAGCACCTGCATCACCATCACCAGGGAGCTTGTTAGAAATGCAGACTCCCAGAACACCCCAGAACTTCTAAATCAGAAGCTATTTTAACAAGATCTTTGGGTAAGTTTTGAGCAGATTAAAAGTTGAGAAACCCAGGGCTGGAATGTGGAGTAGAATGACTAGGATTTAACCACTGAACATCCCTGAGAGGCTCTTCCTAAAAGCAAATTCCCCAGACGACCAGCACTGGACTGTCCATGCTTTGGTCACACTCAACAGAGGGTGGCTGAGTCGGGAAGGATGCCTGACACCCCACCAGACCCACCGGCAGGAGAAGAGCTATCCCTGAAATGAGCGGGATGCAGGGCAGATAAAGATTACACAGGGGAGTTCCCATCGTGGCTCTGCGATAATGAACCCAACTAGTATCTTTGAGGATGTGGGTTCAATCCCTGGCCTCACTCAGTGGGTTAAGGATCCGGTGTTGCCGTGAGCTGTGGTGTAGGTCTCAGATGCGGCTCAGATTTGGCATGACTGTGGCTGTGGCTATAGTGTAGGCGGGCAGCTATAGCTCAGATTCGACCCCTAGCTTGGGAACCTGCATATGCCATGGGTGCAGACATACTTAAAAACAAAACAAAACAAAAAAAAAACAACAAAAAATAAACCACCAGTCTCGCACAGCAACCTTGGACAAGGTCAGAGATAGTGATCCCTCTCTTCTTTGAGTCACTTACACAGACTGAGAATAAAGAAGGGAAAGTTCCTTAAAAGAAAAGTGAGACGCTGGTCTAAGAAGAAGAGGCATGGAGACAGAGGAGGCAAAATCAACAGAAAATCACTGTCAAGGCTTTTCCACCCAGAATATGAATCAAGTACCCAGTTCACCCCTAGATGATATCAGGAAAAAGGATTCAATTGTGCCCTCTAGCCAGGGCCAAGCTTCTCCACTAAGGTGGACTTCTCCTTCCCCCTAAGGGGACTTTTGGCAACAATGGGGGAAGAGTGCTCCTGGCATCTACAGGTAGAGGCCGGGGATGCTGCTAAACACTGCACGATACACAGGACAGCCCCACAGCAAATAATCATCAACCCAAAATGCCAACAGTGCTGAGGTGGAGAAACTCAGAATTAGGGTGGTCATCTAGTTTATTGCCCAAACCAGAACACTTCTGAGACAGGCAAAACCAGGAAAGCATGCAGGAGTTCCCTTGCAGTGCAAAGGGTTAAGGATTCAATGTTGTCCCTGCAGTGCCTTGGGTTCTCTCTCTGGCCCAGGAACTTCCACATGCCATGGGCGTGGCAACAACAACAAAATAAAACAAAAACAGAAAAGTATGCATATCAGGGACTGTCCCAGTAAACGAGGACATATGGTCACCCTGCCCCCAACACACTGTACAAATAAGAGATAGAACCATCATCACTGGAGGCTGAGACACAGGGGCCATGTTTCACCCTCACATTTGGCAGTTCCAGGACCATAAAGCCTCAGCTCCCATACAAGGCTGACTTCTGCCCTCTCCCACACCTGGTGCTGCTGACAGTCCCTGACATCTCCTTCTGCAAGGTCACAAAATTTACCAGGGTGCACACACCGGCCCAGGGGAGTTGCCCAAACGGCTGCCTATAGCTGCTACTTTGATAAATTGTCTCTGGTGTGGCCCAGGCCACAGTGAGAGAGGCAAACTGCATGGCATGGTGGAAGGAATACCACCTCAAATAAATAAATTGCAAGAGCCCTGATGGAAAGGAGGCAGAGGGGAAGGGGAGTTGGGAGCCTTGCAAGCTGCTCCTAACTTTCCCTTTTCATCTCTGAAAAGCCAATTTTAAACTTGCCTCGGGTCATAAAAGAAATTAATTTGATTCTCTCAGCCTTGCTCAAAGTGGACACATGCCCCCACTGGAGCATCTGCCACTGGTAGATCCAGAGCAAGGGAACCATCCCCTTGAAATGATTCTGGTTTCAGGACTGGCCGAAAGCATTTGCCTGAAGCCTCAGAAGCAGCTGCCTCAGAATTCTCTGGGCTGCAATTTTTGCTAGCAAGTTCCAGAAATGGTTCTCATAGCTAAGGTGAGTCTCAAGTCAAAAGAGGTTTACCTGGAGGACTGTGCCTGGGTAGAAATGGTCCTTGACAAATACCTAAATGGAATTCAGCTTTGGCATCTGTCCACCCCTGCTACATATTAATAAACAGGATCACACAGAGTCCCTGTTTGGGCCAGGCATGGTCCCTGGACCTCATTTCCTGACTGTGACACCCTTTTGTGGTGGACATACCTAAGGGAGCCCTCTTGAGTGTGGGTGGAACCTGTGACTTCTTTCTAACCAAGAGAATGTGGCAAAGATGCTGGGTGTCACTCCCTGATTAGGTTTTATTATAAAAGATACCCTCTCAGCAGATTAGAAAGGCTGGCCGGCTACAAAGAAGCAAGTCACCAGGTTGTGAGAAGACCACATAGCAAGGAATGCAAGCTGCCTCTAAGAGCTAATAGAGGCCCCAGCTGAAAGTCAGCAAGAAAACAAAGATTCAGTCCTGCAACCACAAAAAAATAAATTCTGCCAATAGCCTAATTGATCTTGGAATCAGATCATTCCCCAGTCTAGCCACTGATAAGACTGCAGCCCCAGCTAACATATGGATTGCAGCCAGGGAGACAGCAGAGGATGCAGGTAATCTGCACCCAGACTCCTGACCCACAGAAACTGAGATAATAAATAGAAGGAAGGGGAGCATAAGCTTCTAAGTTTGTGGTAGTTTTTACACAACAATAGAAAAGTAATACACAATTTTTCAAATGAGGAAACTGAGACTTGGGGATAAATGAGAAAGCTGCAGATAGAATAGAGGTACTTGAGTTTAAGTCACCTAGCTCCCCCGCCACAACACACTTTTAAAAGAAAAGAGTAGAAAAAGCCATCTACATCAGGTTGGTTAGAGAGAGATCCAGCCTGTGAATCCAGAAGGTCAGTGTTCTGGTTTTGGCCCTGCCCAGTGTTCCCTAAACAAATCACTGCACTGCCCTCAGACTATGTTTTCTCATCTGTGAAATGGGTATAGAACACCAAATCCATGGAACTGATAATGATGATGATGATGATGATGCTATAAAATGCCTGTCCTCCACTTCTCCATACAAGCCTTCCTATTTGGGCTTCAGACTCTGAGCTTTTCTCTCCTCCATCAAACCCTACTCCGAGTTTGAATGGTATAAACCATGTGGCCAATATTTATGGAGTACCAGCTTTGTACTAGGCACAATGCAAAGGCTAAGGAAATTCAGGAGAAGCACTCACTCAAAGCACCAAAGACTCATAATCAAGGGTGGGGGAAGGGAAAATAAATATGTGCACAAGCCTAATTTGCACGTCAGTGGAGCCTCCCTTTTGGCCTAAATCAGAGAAGGTCAAAGCCATTAGATATCCATTCTGGTGGGTCCAAAGCCCGCCTCAATGTTTGTGTTGAACTGCTTGGGAGTTTACTCTCTCATTTATTTATTTCCAAGATGAGCCCAGGTGCTCCACGGTGTCAGCAAGACCCAAGGATGCAAATATGGGTGATAGATCTGTGCTGCCATCCTCCCTCGTGGCGAGGTCTCCTCTCACTGTCACAAGACGACTGGGTTGTAAACTCCACGTCCCCTTCCATATCCCAGGCTGGAAAGGAAGGCTCTTTCTTCTTGTGCAGCTCTCTATCAGGGAGCCCTTAAGCTATCAGAGAGTTACCCCTGTAACTCAGTCAGTCATCGGTCAGAATCGGATTACATGCCCATCCCCAGACCAACCACTGGCATAGAGGAATGACCTTCATGAGTCACCCCTGAGGCTGAGGACAAGTCCCACCTTCCCCAGGTATATGATTGCCAGATACCTAAAACCACAGTTGTGTCAACAAGGAATGACAGCTTCTGGATTATTTCAGTTAATGGTTCAAACTGACACCCAACACATGACCAGCTTGGCCATTTTAAAACATCTCTCTGGCTCCAGAAACCAGAGTCCTAGAATGGACAGGGCCAGTGTGAGCCAGAGACCAGCTAGGAGGCTATCCTATTAGTTCAGCCAGAGCTTTACAGGGATAGTGCAGCAGGCAACCCAGCAACTGTCAAGAGGATCCACTGTCTAAACCTGTTCATTGGAAAATAAAACACTGAAAAGCATACAAAACAAATTTGTGGCTGGCTGAATTTTTATATGGCAAAATCTTTGCAACTACTTCTCATCAGTGAAGGATTAGAAGTTTGCCAGCCCCACCCCCACCAGAAGACCCTCCATGCACCTCATCCTGATCACAGCCCTTCTCCATCTCGTGCTGTCCCAGCTTTTACAGTTATCCCTTCTTAAATTTCTTTATATTTTTATTACCCACATTTGCATCCTTGGATACCATAGTTTAGGCTGACCCAATTTTTAACTTGTTGTGTCGCTTCTCTTTTTTGAGTAAACTTTATTTTGTAATAATTTTAGATTTACGGAAAATTTGCAACGATGGTACAGAGACCTCCCAATTACCCAACATGTAGTGTCAGTTTCATCCAGGGTTATCATCTTGCATTACTGTGATGCATTTGTTAAAACCAAGGAACAAACGTTACTTGTAACTAAATCTGAGACTGTATTTAAATTTCACCAATTTTTTCATTAATGGCTGTTGTTGTTTTTCTGTTCCAGGAATCCATTCAGAATACCACTTTATTTTTTTTCTTTTATTTTTCAAGCTTTACTGAGGTATAATTAACAATTAAATTATATCTATTTAGGGTATACAAGATGATAATTTAATATACATATACATTGTGAAATGATTATCACAATTAAGTTAATTAACACATCCATCACCTCATAAAGTTACCATCTGTGTGTATAATGAGAACATGGAAGATCTACTTACTCTTCTGGCAAATTTCAAGTATACACTACAGTATTATTAATTATAGCATCATGCTGTATATTAGATTCCCCAGAACTCATTCATCTTATAACTGGTAGTTTGTATCCTTTGATCAATGTTGCCCCATTTCTCCCACCTCCAGCTTCTGTTCTTCTTTCTGTTTCTATGAGTTCAGCTTTTTCAGATTAGACATAGAAGTGAATTATATAGGTACTTTTTCTTCTTAGTTTCTACTTTATCTGTTAAAACTCAGAAACTAACAACCAGTTCATGTCTTCTCATAACCCCCTTCCCTCCTTCTCTCTGAAGAAGACAGTTCCCCAGACACAAAAAGGCTGAGGCTTAGGGATCATCTGCTACCTCCAGGCAGATCTTTGTCTGGTTTATTTCACTGAGCATAACGTCCTCCAGGTACACTCATGTTTTTGCAAATGGGAATATTTCCTTCTTTTATGGCTATATAATGTGTGTGTGTGTGTGTGTGTTACATTTTATTTATCTATTCGTCCATCAGCAGACACTTAGATTATTTCCACATCTTGGCTACTGTGAATTGACATTGGTTTTGGCAACGATAATTTAGATGACACAAAAATCACAGGCAATAGAACCCTGTTACATTTAGTTTTCGTGTCTCTTTAGGGTCCTCTGGTCTCTGAGAGTTTCTCAGTCTTTCCCTGTTTTACATGACCTTGGTAGTTTGGGGGAATATCGGTCAGAAATGGTCAGAAATTGGTCAGAATGTCCCTCTGTTTGAGTTTGATGTTTTGCTCCTGGGGCTGTGGGTTTGGGGAAAGAAAACCACAGAGGTGAGGAGCTCTTCTCTTCGTGATGCACCTTTTTAAGTTTCTTTTAATCTATAGGTTTCCCTTCCATCCTTTCTGTACGTTACAAATGATCCACAGAAGAACCCAGGACATCTGGCTACAGGTACCAGTCTGGACCTGCTGACACTCAACATGGGGCAGTTCAATATATTCCTCTGTCTGGTGATGTTACTGCAAGTTGGCAGGTGATCCTGATTAAGATAATCTAATTAAAAGCACAGAACTCACTTCAAGAAGGGGCACTGCGTGCTTTCATTTCCTAAGGCTGACATAACAAAGTACTACAAACTGTTCCTGAGGGCGGAGGTGTGAAATTAAGGTGTCAGCAGGGTCATCTCCCTCAAGCTTCTAGGGGAGAATCCTGCCTTACCTCTTCCAGCTCCTGGAAACCTCACACCTCCTGGCTTGCAGCAGCATCACTCCAATCTCTGCCCCACCATCACATGCCAGTCTTCCCCCTGTGTCTGTGTCCAAATTACCTTCTTCTTATAAGGACACGAGTCATATTGGATTAGGAGCCCACCCTACTCCTGTATGACCCCATCCTAACTAACTACACCTGCAACAACCTTGTTTCCAAATAAGGTCTCATTCTGAGTACTGGGGGTTAAGGTTTCAACACATCTTTTGCTTGGACACAATTCAACCTCTCTAACACAGGGTGCCCACAAGACCCAAAGAAATAAATCAAGGCCTCATGGTAGGAAGCCAGCAGGAGCCAACACAGGCTATGTTTTTCTAAGACTGCCTAATCTATCCTTCCTACATCACTGTGTATATGTTTTTCTCCCTCTCCCTCTCCCTCTCCCTCTCCCCCCCATACTCATTTTCTCTGCTATAGGTGCCCATAGGCCAGATATACCTGGACTGCCATCAATTTTCCATCCCCTCTAGGTTCAAGTACCTACCAGTGATGAGCCTAGAAACTCTAAATTCCCACCTCCTGGAAGGAAATCCATATGCTTGGCTCTGATCCCATATTTGCCCTTTGGTACATCCAATCAGCCATGACCAGAGCCAAAAGAATCATACATACAGAGTTCTGACTTTTCCAGGTCTGTGGGAAGGACAAGCTTCTGAAGAAAAAGGAATGGCAGTGGAGAAAAAACAATCAACTGAGGAAACAGCTCATGGATGACATGGTATTTCTGATAGAATATGCAAGAGGGTGCTGTGTTCTAGAACACAAAGAAAACTCCCCCTGGATTCTTAGGACCACCTGAAAGGAATCTGAAAGCAGCTAAATTCTCACAGAAAAGGCAAAGTGGAATCAGAAAAAATGTGACACTTGGTCTAAGTCCACACCCCTATTTGGGGGGCATAGTTTACATGCCTATATATACCCTCATCCTCCTGGATAAAAGTTCTGGTGTGTGGAGTCCAATCACATCATGTCTGAAATGTAGGGTCAGGGACGCTCTCTTAGCTGGGTGGCTATGACAGAACATCAGAGACCGGGAAGTTTAAACAAAAGACATTTATTTCTGACAGTTCTGGAGACTGAGAAGTCCAAGATCAAGGTGTCAGCATGGATGGGTTCTACTGAGAGCTCGCCTCCTCTCTTGCAGAAACTGCTTCTGGCTATGACCTCACTGAGCAAAGGAACCATCTTTCATGTCTCTTCCTATAAGGTCATTAACATCCCCCCCCCCATTCATAAGGGCTCCACCCTCATGACCTAATCACCTCCCAAAGACCTCACCTCCCAGTACCATCACCCTGGGGATTAAGATTCAACAAATGAATCTGAGGAGGACACATAAATATTCAGTTCATAGCAGTGAGGGAGGGGAAGGCATAGTGAGATGCATCCTGGAAAGGGTTGCTGTTGAACTCTGTGTGATGGGTGAAGCCCCATTGGTCCTCTGGACCCTGGTAACTCCTCACAAGGACTCCCGCACCCATTTCCTCCCTGTGGGTCCAGACCAGTGTTTCATAAACAACTGTCATCAGGAGCCAAAAGAGATAAGAAGAGCTGGGGTAAAGGCTTAGAAGGTGCTAGGGGTGCCAAGCACTTCCCCTCAGCTTCCCCAAATTCATTCCATTACCTCCCCAGCTGGTGCGGTGGGTCATTCAAGACACAGGGCTGGTCCATCACTTCCTGTGTCGAGGATGAGAAGGACAGGACTGGATAGCTATCTTCATTTGTAGAGACTGCAGGGAGCACCAGGAAGAAGTGATTGCCAAAGCATTCTCAACCCCTCTCAACACGTGACACACACAATTCTATTTAACTGTGAGCGAGGATATTACTGCAGTGATGTTAACCTATTTACCCCTCACATCTCTGTGTTACTCCCATTTTAAAGAAGAGAAAACGGAGGGACATAAAGATCGCTCAACTGGTAAATGAAATGTCTACCTGACTCTAAAGCCCTGTGCCTCCACACTGAGCCAAGATGTCTCCTGGACAGATTTGAAGGACAGCAGAAGAAAACGGCAGATGCTTCCAACAGATGTCTCAGAAAGAGTTTGTTGTAATTTTCACTGTGAACATCTCAGACTTGAGAATAAATGCAGTTGACTATACAATGATTTGCAACAGTCAGGGTTTTCTCTTATGCAAATGAAACCCAAACCAAAATTGCCTAAGCAAATGGTTTATTAACTTACACCCAGGAGTACATTCAGGCATGGTTAGATCCAGGAGTTCTGATGATACAAACAGGAATCTGTACTTCATCTTCATCTTAATGCTTTGTATTGGTTTTTTTCTCAGACAGCTTGTTCCATACATTAGCTCTTACCAGCAACTTTAAGCTTTAATTCTACCAACTTAGCAACCACAGAAAACAAAAAATCCCAAAAAAGTCTCAAAGCTAGTGCTCACTGGCTTGTCTTGGGTCCATAACTGAATCAATCACTGTGGTTAGGAGGCCAGTTCAGAACTATATCACATGCCCACCCCTAAAAAGGGAAGGATAGTCCCTAAAAAAACACATAGCCTGGAAATATAGAGGAGAGGGGGGTGTTATTCAAAACAGTTAACATCTAGCATGGCACAGGAACCCACTAGTCAGAATGGATGCTGAGTATAGCCAGTGTGGCCATACATATGTATATTAGCTAAATATCAACTCTGGAGAGCAGTGATTGCCCAGAGTTATTTTGCTTTGACTGGAAAAGCAGTAGATGGATGCTGAACAAGAAAAAGAACAGATTTCCTCTGCAGGGGGTTTGGTGTGAACTTCCCTCATCCTGGTTCATGTGGCAAACTCCTACTCACCCCTCAAGACCCAGCCAAAGAATCTCCTTCTCTGTAAGCTTTTACTTCCCTACCTCACACTGCTCCACGTGGTTCATTCCCACAATGGGGCCACCACTGGGCCTTACTGCTGCCTGTACAATATCACCTTTCACACACTTCCCCAAGTTTTGTTATATAAATCAACGAATTCCTAGGTCAGGGCCTGTCCTTTTCCTTACCGTATCTCTAGCATTTAGCATTGGGCCTTTCACATGGAAAATGTTTAATAAATATGTAATGAATGAATGAATGAATATATAAGTTCACCCCCACAGAACCACAGGGTAAAAGGAAAGGGAAGAAAAGTATAGGAAGAAGAAAGCTTTCTTATTAAAAAAAAAAAAAATGTAAAGCAAGTCAGACAAACCAGAAACAGCATCCAATACAAAATTAAAGTTCAAAAAGATGAGGGAGGTTTCCCAATTTTGCAAACCCAGTAAATGTTGGCGTTGACTTTTCCCAAACACAAACGAAGAAGTGGATTTCCGCAAAAACATCAAGCAAATAAAAAATTCACCTTCAAGAAATGTGGCTGGAGTTAAGCCCTGGAAGCAAGCAGGAAATGTTAGGGAGGCGGCTGGTTTATCTATCAAGGACCTCAAATAGGTTTCTGTCACCCCACCAGAAAGCAGAGAACCCAAGCAAAGAGAAGACCCTTGGAACCCAGAAAACATAGAAAGCCTAAGAATTCTCACTGCAAACCCTCACGTGTCTTGATGGCTCAAAGAAGGGCACACCAGTCTCCTGTCACCTAACTTCAGCAAGAAAGAAAAGATCAGTTCCTTTTTATAAGACTAAATTGCCTTACTCCCTTGTGCTGTCATTGTAGAGAAGTATTATGCCACCAATGATTAATACTGCAAGGCAGCCACACTGCAAACTCTCACAAGTAACCCCCCAGCATAAATGCCAAGACCCAGACTTAGCATGGCCTCATATACATTTCAGATTTTTGCTAAACCATTCCTTCATAAAGCATGTGGACAGTCTCATCACAGAAATCAGCCTCCTCTGTGGGCCTAAAATCAAAAAAGCTCCAAATGCCAACTGTTGGGTACAAGAGCTTCCTGCCTCCTGAGATCCCCCTCTTGTTTATCTTCTGTGTGAGCATTTCAGGTTCTCACAAGCTCTCCCATCTGCTGGCTCTGGAGAGAGGGCAATGGGCGGCGAGAGGGGCAAACCACAGATGATGAGGTAAGCAGCTGTGGAAGGACCCTGGAGAAGGTGGAGTTGGCTGGTCCCTGGATGCATCCTGCTAGCAGGTCTAGATTGAATTCAGATGCCCACAGAGAAGAGTATGACTTGGCAGAATTAGAAACAAGATCTAGTGCCAGATTCTGACTGTTGATGGGGCCCATAACACTTTGCCTAAATGATTCATTTTCATAATCAACGCATCCAAATTCCCAAGCACTCAGAATGATGACTGAAATCAAAATCAAAGATTAAAATATTATTGGGATAAAATTATTCAGAAAGACTATTGGGTGCTACAATGGTGGGTTCAGTTGGCTGGGGGAGAGGGAGGATCCAAGTGGGCTTCCCTGAGGTCATGACATTAAAGCTAAGACAAGAAGGACAACAAGAGTTTATCAAGGTATAAAGCGAGGGAAAGCAGTCATATAGATAATGATATATGCAAAGGCCCTGTGTTGAAGAAAATGGGGTACTGAGAGTGATGGAGAGAGTGTGGTAAGAGAGTCGAGGTGGAGAGGCAAGCAGGGGCTGGCTCAGACAGGATTTGATAAACTCGGCTAAGTATTTTATGTGTTCACAGAAACTCAACATGTCACAAGAGACTAATATTTATTTGCTGGGGTTTTTGATCTGTTTATCTGGAGGGCAGCCACTATACCACCAACGCTGCACTGGTTCTGTTTATGTGGGGCTTTCTGTCCCTCCCTACTAGGGTGTGAGTTCATGAAGGCAAAAACCTTTGGTTCATAGCTCTATCACCAACACCTGGAACAAAAACCTAGAACTTAGATTGTTCCCCTTCTCACCTCCACACCCATTACTCGTGACCTCTCCCTCACTAGGAAGCTAAACGAAGATGCTCACTGTCTATAGTGACTATCATCAGGGGTCCCCAAGGCCATCCTCAGGCTTGATGACTTGCTAGAAGGACTCACAGAACTTAGAAAAGCCATTTTACGCATAGTTATGGTTTACTTCAAGTGAAGAGATACAGATGAAAATTAATGCAAGCAAAAGGTACATAGGGCAGATTAACATGGTGAAATAACAGTTTTCTACCATCTTCCTCTGCAAAGGACATCAATTTAGACAATCACCCATGACTGTCAAGTCCAAGTTTCTGGGAAAGAAGTTTCAGCACAACGTCAGAGCAAAAAATCATGAGGTTAGATGCACTGAAGAAGGTAAAAGGATCAATTTCACTTTATCCACGTCAACCCTCCCCCAAGACACAATGGCTCAGTGCCCAGAGAGACCTCCTGGGCCCAAGATTTCTCCCAAGAAGGAAAGTGACAGCATGTGAGTGAGTGTCCAGCTGCCCCAGCTGTTCAGAACATTGCCAGAGACCCACTCTTAGTTGTCCCAACCAGAGTGTGGAGGTATGCTGTGCAACCTGGGAGCTGGGAGAACAGCAGACACAATTCTCTGAGGGCACCAAAGGAAGCAGATTCTTCTAACTGTACTGCAGACTCCATCAGGAAGCCTGCCCACAAGCCACAGGGGATATCTCACTACAGATCCCCCAAACTGGACAACTGGAATTCTCAAAGCTCCACATATGTCACCCATACCTCCTAACTCCCTGGCCAGTTCCCTGTGTATACACCACAAGTGGTAGAGCAAGCCTCTGCAGAGATTTTGCTTTGACACCAATGAAAGCGAAAATTAATAAATGGGACTAGGAGTTCCCACTGGGGTGCAGTGCCTCAGGTTGCTTTGGAGGCACAGGTTCAATTCTTGGCCCAGTGCAGTGGATTAAAGGATCTGGCATTGCTGCAGCTGTGACATAGGTCACAGCTGGAGCTCAGATTCAATCCCTGGCCTAGGAACTTCCATACGCAGTGAGTGCAGCCATAAAAACATTTTTTTAATTCAAAAAAAAAGTGTGACTACGTCAAACTAAAAAGCTTCTATGAATGTACTTGATTTTCATATACATACACATATATATACATGATATACACATATATATTGTGTGTATACATATATATACACACAATTACAAATCTAATATGTAAAAATTGGGGACATATTAAAAGCAACAATGTTCTGTGCTGGTGAATATAAAATGATGAGATATATACTGTCACATGTAGTTGCACATTGCATGATCTTTATAAACACTGACAACATTTATCAAAAGCTTTGTAACTTTTCCCAAGAGGCATCTTGGAACAGTGGTTGGGAGTATTTACCCGAGTCCAAAGCCCAGTTCTTCCGCATATTCCCAGTGTTAACTCTGGGGAATTACTTAATCTGGATGCCTGTTTTCTTATCTGTAAGGCAAGGATACTCCTTATAAGGATAAAATAAATAAGCTAATGTTATTAAAGTTTAAAAAATGAAAATTAAAGAAACTAAAAAGCTTCCATGCAGCAAAAGGAACAATCAACAAAATGAAAATACAATTTATGGAACAGGAGAGAATATTCGCAAACCATGTAGATGATAAGGATTTGATTATTCAGATATCTTAAATGTATAATTATATATATAATTACTATCCAAAATATACAAGGAACTCATAAAACTCAATAGCAAAAAAAAAAAAATCTAATTTAAAAATGGACAGAGGACCTGAACAGACATTTTTCCAAAGAAGATATACAAATGGTCAACAAGTACATGAAAAGGTGCTCAACATCATTAATCATCAAGGGAAATGCAAATCAAAACCACCATAATATCACCTCACACCTGTCAGAATGGCTATCATCAAAAAGACAACAAATAATAAATGTTGGCCAGGATGTGGAGACATGAGAAACTTTGTTCAGTGTTGGTGAGAATGTAAATCAGTGCAGCCACTGTGGAAAATACCATGGAATTTCCTCAAAAAAAATAATAATTTAAAATATAATATGTTCCAGCAATCCCACTTCTAAGTATCTGAGTATATATCTGAAGGAAATGAAACCAGAATCTCAAGGAGATACCTGTACTCTCATGTTCACTGTAGTGTAATTCACAATAGCCAAGATACGGAAACAACCTAAACTTCCATCAAAGAAAATATGAGATATAAAGAGACAGAGATAGATATGTAAAGAGAGAGACATAAATATAGATTATTCACCCATAAAAAAAGAAGGAAACCCTGCCATTTGCAACAGCATCAGAGATCTTGAGGGCATGATGCTAAGTGAAATAAGTCAGGCAAAGAAAGACAAATACTTCATGATATCATCTGTATGTGGAATTTTAAAAAGCTGAATTTATACAAACAGTAGAATGATGGTTGCCAGGGGCTGGGGGATGGGGGAAACAGGGAGATGCTGGTCAAAGGATACAAACTTCCACTTATGAGATGAATAAGCTCTCAGGATCTAATGCACAGCACAGTGATTATAGTCGACAATGCTGTATTACATACTTGAAAGTTGCTAACAGAATAGATCTTAAATGTTCTCAACACACACACACAAGTAATTATGTGAGATGACTGAGGTGTTTAACTTATTTGGTAGTCATTTCACAATATTGGTGCAAAAAATCATCACAATTGAACACCTTAAACTTACACAAATATATATATATATATAGAGAGAGAGAGAGAGAGAGAGAGAGAGAGAGAGAGAGAGAGAGAGAGAGAGAATTTATATATATATAAAACTGATATCTCAACGAAGCCAGAAAAACTGTTTTTATGTGCATAGGGTCAAGTTCAGGAGAGACCAGGCACAAGAGTCCAGTTGTCTCTCCCAGGGTGTTGTACAGACAGCACCTAATTCTCTAAGAAAGATGTGTGACACATAAAAAGTATTACCGACCAAAGTATCCCAGCCTTGGTGTCCAGAGCTTTCACTTGGGGTCATCACATAGGCCTTGAGTGTTCTCAGGGCTGACCTCAGCTACTCAGTCTCCAACCCCCTCAGAGGGCAAAGCCCAAGGCATACAAACCCAGGCATTGCCCATAAATCATACTGTTGGCATAGATTATCTGGCACGTCCCAAGGCCCCAGTAAACAAAGTCATTCTTATCAGGCAGAATATTCCAGGGACTTAGAGATTATCTTCCAGCAGCCCGTCCAAGGCCAGACCTTCCTTGGGCAGGTGCAGGTTCGAAGACCACAGACCTGCTGAGTCAACCCTTCACAGCATAAAGCCAATATGCAGATGGGAAAGATGCCACACGCTTTAGCTTCTAGGCAGCAAAGTAAACGAGTGGCACCAGGTTGAAGAAATACATTCAGGTAGAATGAGGGGCCACCTCCACGCCCACTCTACATAGGATCCACCATGGGCAACAGGAATTTCACCCCTCCACAGGAGTACTTGGATGCAGGTTCTTGGCAGGCCAGAGTTGCGGCCCTTCTGCCCCACACCCATGCCCCACTGTGATGTTCATAAGCCCGTCACAGGTCAGGTTTTCAGGGAGACAAAGGCAAGGCTGGAGATCTGTGTGCAGGAGGTTTCCTGGGGAGCATCAACCCATCGACCCTAAAGAAGGAATAGCAGCAGGCAGAGCGAGGAGCGGAAAGTGGAGCAGTTGGTATGGACACCAGAGGCAATTCCATGGGGAACCTTGAATCTGGGACATCCCTTCAGAGATGTCCCCAATCAAGGCAAGGGACATGGCCTTTGTGACCCTTAAGAATCAATCACTGGATACAGATACCATAAGGAAGAGGGAGGTTTTCCTAGAACTAGGTAACTTCCTTCAGCCAGAAGCACAACTCAGCTATGAGCTTTCAGTGGCCAAGAAGTCTCCTGAGAGCTAGAGCAGGAGCACCTCCTCGGTCCTATACAGACAGCCAGGTGGCAGTGCCCAGCACAAAGCCCTTTACCAAAGAGGGAAGGAGAAAGCTGCGAGGAACTCTGATTAAGATTTCTTTTTTTTTTAGGGAGTTCCTGTCATGACACAGTGGAAATGAGTTTGACTAGGAACCATGAGGTTGAGGGTTCGATCCCTGCCTTGCTCAGTCAGTTAAGGATCCGGCGTTGCCCTGAGCTGTGGTGTAGGTTACAGATGAGGCTCAGATCTGGCATTGCTGTGGCTGTGATGTAGGCCAGCAGCTGTAGCTCCGATTAGATCCCTAGCCTGGGAACCTCCATATGCCACCGGTGAGGCCCTGAAAAGCAAAAAAAAATGATTTTTTTTTGAGTGCCATACATGGTCCTTGAGGGAACTGGTTAACTAATTTATACATATCCATAGGCTGGAATACTTCATAGCCATTAGAAAGAGGGAGGCAGCTCTGTGTTCCGATAGGCAACAGAAATACATAACAAAAATGCCTCATCAAGTGAAAAAAATCAAGATGCAGAATAATGTGTACACTATGCTATGGTTTATAGCTTGTTAAACTGGAAGTGGACTGTATATCCATACATATTCCATTTAAAGAAGGTATCTTCTGGAAGATTTCAAGAGAAGCCAGCAACATTGCTTACCTTTGGGAAGGGGGAACTGATGGTTGGGATGAGAGTTTCTTTTCACTCTGCACTTTGCTTATACTGTTTAAATTTTTTGCCATATGCACGCATTCCCTATTCAAAAAAGAATTTTTAAACTGGAAACAATGAAAAATCCTATAGGCATGCAAACTAAATTAATTAGCCATTCCTATAGCTGCAACACGCATTTAAATTTGCAAGCATTCTGGCCTCCAAGATTGATTGGCTGTAAATTGAGAACCTCAGCGATTTCATTTCACAGGGACAGATGTTAACATTGTTCCCATGATTTTTCACAGATGTTTGCCTTCCAGCATCTTTTAAATCGGGTTTTTCTGTCAATTTGGAAATCCCAAATTTCTCATATCAAATCAAGATGACAGGAAACTTCAGAACCACTACCACATTTTGAAAGAGTTCATTCATAGCAATTGGCAATGAAAACGGAGGGATGGTTAAGAGGAGGTGTGACATCTCTTCCATCAGCACATGCCTCGGTTTCCCTGACTAGACTAGTGAGACGGCAGCTTTGCCTCAATATATAGATGGGGTTGTGCAGTTTGAGTAGCCATGGGTTCTAATCTTGGCTCCACCCCTCTTGAGCTGTGCTGCTTTAAAACAGTTAACTCGCTTGGCCCCTTTCCTCTCTTCTGTGAAATGGGGCTAGTAACACCCACCTTGCAGTGTGGTTTTGCAGTTAAGAGATGCAACAAACACCTCCTGGCACCTGCCGAGCCCTCCCTGAAAGCTTTTCCCGGGCCCCCTCCTTGACCACTTGCCTGAGCTTTTTCTCCCTCCTCACGTCTATTTTTTGCTTCAAGATGTCAGGGGCTCTCATGGGATCCCCGGGTTTTTCGATTGATGAAACTTTAGACACAAATGTCCCCCAAGAACTCCCCTGACTTGCAGCTCCTCTCCTTAGGATTCTGCTTTCCCTAAGTGACAACAGACAGAAACGTTATCCACTAATAAAAACCAAACCACTGCTGAATGTGCATCTTAGCTAATAATGCCCAGTGTGCATTAAACACCTACTCTTGACAGGCATTTCACCCGCATTACACCATAAAATCCTCTCGACAATAAAAAGTCACTATCATTATTCCCATCTCATAGATGTGGAAACTGAGCACCAGAGTGATGAAGCTTGCTGAACATCTCGGTGGCAGATCTGGGAATCAAACAAACCTAAACCCTGACCACAAACAAATCTCAAGGTCAAGCTGGGTCTTCTCACTTCTTATTGGTAAGGCCTTATGTTCCTTGGATGGTTACAATGTGGTGGTGATTTCTGTTCCCACATCAAATGCAGCCCATCACAGAGCTGGCAAGTTGTGCAGCCACGGATGACTCAAGCCATGTCTTGGAGTCTTAAAGTCCTCAGCCATCAAAGGAGGATAGCAAGGATGGCAGAGATTTTAAGGGGATTTTTGGAAGAGGAAGTGCTATGGACTGAAATTTTGTATTTCCCTAAATTCATATATCAAAGCCCTAATCCCAAATATGACTGAATTTGGAGGTAGGGGCTATGGAAGGTAATTAAGTGTAGATTATGTCATGAGGGTGAGGCTCCCATGATGCAGTTAGTGCCCTTATAAGAAGAGGAAAGGACCAGAGCCCTCTCTTTCTCTACCATGTGAGGATATAATGAGAAGATGGCCATCTGCAAACCAGGGGGAGTCTCGCCAGACACCAAACCTTGCAGCACTTTGATCTTACACTTCCCAGACTCTAGAAATGTGAGAAATACCTGTCTAAGTGTTTAAGCTGCCCAGTATATGGCATTTCATTATAGAGCCCAAACTAAGACATCCATGGATTCTAATTTTGGTTCCCCTCCTCTTGAGCCGTGCTGCTTTGAACCAGTTCTTTAACTTGATTGGCCCCTTTTCTCTCATCTGTAAAATGGTGCTAATATCATCCACTTTGCAGTGTGGTTTTGCAGTTAAGTGATGCAACAAATGGAAAATTCTTGGCCCCTGCTGAGCCAAGACAGTAAAGGGTAGCTGGTCCTTCCTCCAACATTTCTCTTTTCCAATGCCCATCTTGGGAAAGGCAATCAGGACAGTGAAAGAAAGCACTCATCACAGACCTGGGCATTCCTGTGCTAATGGCACCCACTATTGGTACTGGAAAGATCAAACAGAATTACATCCCTGAGAATATAGAAAACTCGGAAATTTTTACCAAGGGATATTAGGTTTGCACTAAAAACACATACATACGCACAAATGAGAAGAGTTCTTTGTTCACCTGAATAATTTGGAGAACAATTAAAAGAACATGAGTTTGGGAGTTTCTATCATGGCTCAGCAGTAATGAACCCAACTAGTATCCATGACATCGTGGGTTTGATCCCTGGCCTCGGCAAGTGGTTTAAGGATCTGGCATTGCCATGGCTGTGGTGTAGGCCAGCAGCTACAGCTCTGATTTACCTGGGAACTTCCATATGCCACAAGTGTAGCCCTAAAAAGACTAAATTAATTAGTTAATTAATTAATTAATTTAAATTTAGAAAAGAGAACATGAGTTTGAAATCTTGCATACTGATAAATCATAAATGCCATTATAAAGCTGATGTTTATTGAGTGGGTAATTTATGTCAGGTACAGGTTGATAAGCATATTCTATGCATTATATAATTTAATCTTCACAGTACTATCAATATCACTACCCTTGTTGCTGAAAAACCTTGGGTCTGCTCACAGTAAAGCCAGTCTACTGACAGACACTGGGTTGTGGCGAAAGAAAGCACAGCATTCACTACAGGTGCCAAAAAAAGGAATGCAGGCAGCTAACACTCAAAAGACCTGAACTCTTTGGCATCTGCAGTAAACATTGCACTTTCCTTCATCACAAACCAGTGTCAGTAGGTTGGCTTTACTGTATGTGGGTAAGTGAAGACCCAGGTCTGGCTCAGTAACAATTTTGGCATCCTAGATGGGATGGCAGTCCCTAGTGGGCATCTCACCCATGATACATTGGTGCATGGCTAGTGTTGGCTCCCAGATCCTGTCCAGCAGCTGCCTGAGTACCTTTGTCTCAGGGGCAGCCCTGAGCACTTGCTGCCAACTGGGCATTACTATCCTACAACACTTTTAATTTTTATGATAAGGGAAACAAAAGGCAGGCAGAGGACAAGAGGGGTCTGTCCCAGGAAGGGTCCTGCCCAGTTACACCCTTTTCAAAAAAGAAAAGTGATGCTCAGAGAGGTTAAGTCACTTGCCCAAAGTCACACAGCTTCCAGTAAGTCGCAGAGGTAGAGTTTGATCCCAGGTAGTCTGATTCAAGGATTCACTCACCACACTCTACATTACAGTTACTACTATTATTACAAACAGAAAATCTCTGTGGAATTTTCCATCAGAATAAAATGCCTGCTCAGACCCAACCAACCTTTTCATTTATAATATCTCTAGGCATGTGAAGAAAAAAAAACAACCATAAAAGGAAGGGCTGGAGATGCGAGCTTTATCAAGTTCCTACAGGGTAAAGAGAAGGATGGCTCAAGCTGCCTAAAAGTGAGGAGGCGGCAAGATGGCGGAGGAGTAAGAGGTCGCGCTCTCCCTCTCCCACAAATACATCAAAAAACGCATCTAAATATAAAACAAGTTGGACAAATCATCATCTGAATGCTGATCAATTTAAACCTCCAAAAACTGCAAGAAACCCCTGAAATAACTGGGTAGAACAAGTGAAGAAAAAAAAAGGTGAGAGAGAAA